>CM024710.1:32039197-32577560 GCA_014182895.1 Angophora floribunda | reverse complement strand
GCTAGAAGAAGATCAGGAGCACTGACAGCAGCAGGAGTGGTGTCATTAGACGTCAAGATAACAGCAGATCCCAAACTTATGACCTGACTTGCGGGTGACGATGAGGTTAATAAAGAAAACTCTACGTTGCCTGATGAGAACAAATATGCTGCCAATTAGTTTGGCCTACTTTACAGGATTAAATTTGTTTAAAAGAGGAAGTTTCGATTAATAAGGCTGCTTTGAAGTGTTGGTGGGATCCACTGGCATAGTTTGATTATTGAAGCAGGAAGTACATTTGTTTAAAAGAATTCAAAATCTTATAAATTTATTTAAAAAGGGACATATGTTTATATTGAAAGTAACTCAATTAAGAAAGGCACGTGCTTTTGGCACGAGCATAAATGGTCACATGAAAGACATATGATCAAAATTGTCAATTTAACGGCAAGTGGAGGTTGAAGTTTCAAAAACAGGGAATGTAAAGATTTAGCATAGAAATCGTTCGAAGAAAATGCAACCATCAAGAATAGTTGGAAGAATACCACGAGTTGTCCAACAAGAGACTCCCCCAAATAAATATCAAGCAAGTTGCATCATTGCTTTGTATCACTCTTTATTTCCTTAACATAGTTATAGTTGTAGTTTCCGATTACCGTTGTCTATTAGATTCTAGAGTGTAATCACTTCCCTAAGTGCTTTGCCGTCGATTAAATCCTGATACAATATCTCTATTTTGGTTATATTCACCCTTTGTCGTCGATTAAATTCCGACGAAGTGTGTCTACATCCTATCTTAGTAACATCTATGGTACTTACCATAGACAGCATTAGAATAATATAGTTGAGTCCTTCACCGTGAGATATTTTTTGTATGGAGTCACTACATAATCTACAATTGGATGATATATTTTTTTCCCTCTCTCCACGCAAAATTCCACATTTTTACGTCCTAAAATTTAGATAAAATATTTTAAGAATTTACTTAAGTTTGACAATTCCTTAACAAACTGTAAAGGAAAAAAATTACCTTATGCCAAATTAAGTCTATTATCAGGAAAAGTACATTCTCACTTTTGTTTCCTTGCTTCTCCCGCGTTTAGTATATTTTATTTTTAACTTTCAATTCTAAATATCTTCTTCTCTTAAAATAATTTTTTTTTTTTTTCCATTCGTGTGCCTTTTTGCACTCTACCATGCAACATTAGGCTCGTGCAGCGGAAGGAACCTCTAATTACAAGTGGCGAGCTTTTGTTAATTTTCTCAAATTGGAACCTTTCTTAATTTCTCTGGTTTATTATATTATATACTCATTTTAAATTCTACGTGGAAGATTACTTGTATTTGAAATGCATCTCTCCGTCGTCGTTATTTCACATTTTATGCTAATAATTATGCTTTGACTCTGAACTTATTTGTTTGATTTTATTTTACTGAAAATACCTCCCACGATAAATTATTTTTCTACCGAAAAAAATTCTTCAACTTTTAATTGAAAAAGATCAGATTGAGTTATCTGATGACTCGAGACAGAAATTAATTGAGGATGATCGGATTAGTTATAAGGATTAATTAATCATAATATAGATAGAGATTTTAGAGTCGGCGTGAAAGATTACTTTTCATAATTATAATTATATGTCCTGGGTCGTCTATGCACGTTTTTACTTGAAAAAAGATTTCCGAATTAGATTTTTATGTAATTCCCCTGCAAGCGAACTAGCTCTCCGCAGAAGAGATGATGATGCAGCGACCGTGC
Organism: Angophora floribunda; assembly: GCA_014182895.1. Lineage (NCBI taxonomy): Eukaryota > Viridiplantae > Streptophyta > Magnoliopsida > Myrtales > Myrtaceae > Angophora > Angophora floribunda. The sequence continues at coordinate 32,575,822 of CM024710.1, read as the reverse complement.
GAGGCGGCGGGGACCGACTCGGTGCCTTGCACGTCCTGCCGCACGGAGGAGGAGTGCGTCCAGCACACTGCCGGCACGAGCGAGGATTGCTACGAGGAGGCCCGAAAGACCATGGAAGAGCTCAAGCGAGAGATCGACGACCAAGGAAGAGCTCAATCACTTAAAGGCCAAAGTCGCCTTCTCGAGTCTCTGTTCTCCGGCCGGCCAGCACCCCACCACCCAAGTGGTGGTTGCTCCCGTGATCCCGGCGTCGTCTTGATCGCCGCCGAGGGAGGTCCTGATGGAGGCCCCACTATGCCGTTGCCGGCTCACAGGGATATTCTGGTGAGCATTGGTTCGTTGATATTTCGTTGCTGGTTTTGCTTTGATTTAAATTTTGGTCTTTCTTTGTTTTTGTTTTTCCTCTGATCTCCGTTTGAATTTGGGGATTTTCAGAAGAGGCGAGAGGGTTTAGGGCAAGGATTAGTTTGGAGTTAATTTTTTGGGAGAGGGATCGTGTACTCTGTTCCTTGCTTCAAGTTCCAATAGCGGGCGTCTCTCATAGGGTGGCGATATTGATAAATTGTGTGATCAATGGTAAATAAGGGGTCAAATATTTCTCGGTGAAAGTGGGGAAGACAGGTTGCGGGAACACGGTCTTTGTGTGTTCTCTCAGTCGGCAAACCATTGAATGCTGAGTCTTTGTTCAACGGTCTTAATTTCTGCAAAGTTGACGTGCTTGACTGTGAAATAATGCCGGGAGGAAGACAAGATACTCTGGAGGGCTTGTGGTGGATATACGATGGTCTGAACGGGGTTTGGTCAGATTGTTATCAAATTCAGTTGTCTGGGTCAGTTGTTAAGCTTTCTCGGATTTCTTTAGAAGTTTTATCTACCTTTGGCTTTCGTGGTCATTCCTACGAACAATTGTTTTTGAGAAAAAGGCCACTGCATTGATAGTGGGCATTCCTACAAACAATTGTTATTGAGAAAAGGCCACTGCATTGGTAGTTTGTGCTGATAAATTTAAGAAGGGAAACCTACTGTGAATTTGGTAGTTTTTTTCCTTGTGTTCATTAGAATTTGGTGCAGCATTTGGACATGGGATGTGCTAACATAGTGCTGACAGTGATAATGCCACTCAACAACTATTCAATCCGCCAAGCTAGGTACACCGCTATCAAGGCACACGACCATACTCCGTCAATACTTTTTTCGCTCTAAATTATTTAAATTGTTTTAGGAGAGCTTATTTATATATGGATAGTCTAAAAATAGGATTGGTTAGAGTAGTATGAATTTCAATTGCCTAAGTCTAGACAAAGGGTACCTATGGCTAGTGGCTCTTTCCTCCTCGGACAAAACGGAGTTTTGTACAAGTCCTGATTCAATTGCCACAATATTATTAAGCATATGCTTCCAAATGCTTTATATTACTCAAATGTTTCAATAAATACAAATGAGGAGAGAGCTCCTCTATTTATATAAGAAATTCCCTAATTACAACCATTAATTAACTGTGGATCTAATGGTAGAGATCACATCTCCACATTCACCAACTATGCACTTCCAAATTCCTCTTTGCACAGTGTCGGGAAGGATAAGGAATAAATCCGGAGGGTAAAGAGGTGTTGCTTGATGTTGTCATTTTGAATTTATATAACATCCATCGCAACGAAAGCTTCATATCGCAAAATGAAAATGACATCACACTAATCAAGATCCAAAGTATTACTAGAAAATAAATGCCCCCACTAGAATTTGCAGGTAAGTTACATTAAATGAAAGGAAAGCAGAGTAAAAATAAGAAGTTGCAACCCTAAGTCGGAAAGGTAGTGGGAAGACTTAATCGAAAATACAATAATGAAGAGAATTTTTACTAGTTCTCTTATCTATGAAATAAAAACATGTCCAGAAGGCAGAATTTTCAGGATTAAGAACTTCTTTTACTAACAAAAAAAAAAAAAAAACCAAAAGAAAAGAGATAAATGAACTCTGAGTTGGCAAATTTTCAAAGCTTGGTCCTTTTCATACATCAACCAAAGTAACCCAAATAAATGGTACCATGCCAAAAGATTGGCTTTCACTAGTAAATCAAAAGATGCTCTCGAAAGCCATAGTCGTCATGATCATCTGAGAATCTTCAATTGCTGTCGGAAAAAGATCATTAAAACTAACAAAGGCCCCCCTTTCCTTGTGTGTACAAAATTATTTCTTCCAGATGCAGTAGTAACTTAACTCATACTAAGATCTTCCAACCTAAAACACTAAGCAGCACCATTAGCATATTCAGTTGGAAGAAATTGTCCTCAAAATCATCCCATCCTTGTCCAGGACTAAGGATAAGCTTCCAAAACCCACTCGTATTGCCCGATAGACAACCCCTTTGGAGAACAATGCTATGCAATGATCATTCATCAGAATAACAAATGAAACAAAAAAATTCAAAATATAGATTTGATATGTAATGTACAAACTAAGTTCCAACTCTTTGCCTTGACAACTAAACTTTCAAATGATAGTAGTATGCACATCATTTTTACTTGATAGGAAGAAAGCGATTCAAGTACAAATACTGGCAAATTTAGCTGAAATATTCCATGTCCAGAACAAACCCATTGCTCATTTTCTCACTCCTCGGACAAGAAATCTTCCTCATCATGGTACAGGTTTACCATTCTCTATGCCAACGTCTTTACCCATTAGAACCCTTAGGATTGCAACTCATAGACTAGTGAACAATACCAAATCATGTCAGAATCCAATATGTTGAGATAACTAAATGCAAATCATAGAAAACTTTTGATCATGATGCGGACTTAATTACATACAACAACTGATATGGAAATGACAATGCAATGCAAATAACAAGATAAAAATTCCTTTTCTTTAACTTTCATTTCAGTCAACTTTTCTATATATATATATATATATGCTTTTCTTCACATTCTTTTTGCTTTTATGTAAACCTCAAATGTTTTTTTTTTAATTTAGATTTACTATAAATCATCCTCGATTGTGATAATTAGTCACGATAGCCACTACACCATTAATTTAAGTGCCGTATGTGATATGTGTATTGCTCACTGCTTACCCTACTGATTATCACATAAGTTTATTTTGGCTATGTCTTATGCTCATATGTAAAAATAAAAGTTCACATTCTTGAGATGTAAGAGAAGGTGTCTGCTACATACTAGATAAATCTTGTGGACACAATTTCTGATGACTTATATAAAAGAAACTAAAAATAAGTTTTTAAATTGTGAAGTATCAATAAAGCGAAGTATCAATAAAAACTTTCTTTCTTGGCAAACTTGGGTATATTACCAAAAAAATCTGAAACTTATTGTGGAAACCTTTTAATATTGCCAATTGAGTCATAACTATTTTCACATTTTATCAATTGAGACTATTCAACCAATTTTAGTTGGAATTCACCAATGTGGTGGCCTACCATGGTTAGCACTAACACGAACAATTTTTATTATTAATTTTCTTCTTTTTTATTTTCTTTCTTTTTTCTCTTCCAAGCCCCACTAAGGTCACTAGCCAACCCTCGCCAAATCTCACAAAGGCCATTAGGCCCTTGCTGGTTGCGGGCAAGAGTTGTGGCCCCACCTATTGGCTGACGAGGGTTGCTGGCTGTTGCTCGTGGTCGGCAAAGATCGGCCAACCATTAATATGGCTTAGCCACTACGCCACAAAAGAGTAAGGAAATAATTAGAGGGCAAGCAATGAGCAATAGACATATCACATAGTCATTTTAAGGCGTAGTGGCTAATGTGGTAATTATCATAATTGAAAATGATTTATATAGTAAATTTAAATAATTTATTTTATAAAAATGAAAAGAATCTGAAGAAAAATAGATAAATAATTTACAAAAAAATGGAAAAACAATTTAATTTTGATCTTTTTATTTGCATTGCATTTTCATTTCATTATCAATTCTTGTATGTAACTGGACTCCTCCTGACATGATTCGTTGTTGTGATCAAAACTTTTCAATGCCTTGCGTTAATTTCACTTTTTAGAATAAAAAATAGGAAATATAATAAATTAGTATACAAGATAATTTGAGGATCCCAATTAACACAAATTAAATAATGATGACTCGATTTACACTGAATTGAAAGAAATTTGCAACAAATTGGATCGCTAAAGTTCGGTATCACAGTGTTGTAAATTGCCGCAAATAAAACTGATTGTGATTTCAAAACAATAGAATGTGAAGGATCGCTTTTGGAATTTTGATGCGATTAATCTTCCCCAAACAAATGGGTCCAAGATTTGTGTATGCAAATCTCGTCTCTCCACATCTCCAATACGAGCGGCATACGTACAAAACAAAGAATACACATAGATTCCCCCACAAACCCCCCTGCAATATTTGTACATAACAAGTCCCAAGAATATCCATCAATCACTACATAATTTGATTCCGGCTTCGTCCTTATTAGCGTGCTAATTGATATTCCAATTAGTGAACGAACCCAACCAAGAAGCTAGTGAGATCCGTCATACCAATAAATAAATTAAAAAATAAACAAGAAGGAGCATGCTAAAGTTGAGTCAGATTCGTTCTAGATTAGACCTGTGGCTTCTTGGATCACATTTCTCCGCGTCAAAAGCGTGGCTTACCAAAGACCGATCTTCTTTCCAAGAATCATCTCGGAAGATCAATGGCATGATTTTTGAAATTAGAGAATAATAACATTCCAAAACAAGAAACTTTAGCAAAAATTAAAAACTTTTCAAAACAAGAAAAAAATCAGTTCAGCTTTCTAAGGTAGTTTCTTCGGCGAAGCTTCTCGGTAACTTCCAAGAAACCTTAAAGCCACAGATAACCTTCCAAATTCATGCTGTGCACATACGTACACAATCGGACAACTCCCCCTCGATGTGTGCATAAATAGACCGCAACTCCCCTTCGGAGTCCTCGAATTCGACTTGTCCTCCTCTCGCAGCGCCATAAGCATTTCTACATATTTCTTCATTAGTTCCCCCAATCTGCACGTGCACATCAAGCATCGATTCATTGTATAATTATGTCTTTCCTCAGAACCGGAGACTTGCGTCGCATTTTCGAGAACCTCGACAAGAACGGGGATGGCCAGGTGAGCCTCGAGGAGCTCAATTGGCTACTCGAGAAAATCGGTATCCATTATAACGTGGACGAGCTGGAATCATCTATAGGTAAATTGAGCCTTGACTTTGACGAGTTTTTGTATTTTTACAATTCTATATCATCGGAAGAAACCATGAGGACTGGTGGATCAGAATCCCGAGAGAGCAATGAAGGAGATGCCGATGAAGAGACTGACCTTGCTGAGGCATTCAAAGTGTTCGATTTGAATGATGACGGCTTCATTTCATGGGACGAGCTCCAAAGTGTCCTCTCAAAACTAGAGTTATGGGACAAGAGGAGCAGGAGAGACTATAACAGCATGATTCGTGCATATGATACTAATAATGATGGGAAACTTGATTTTGAGGAATTCAAGAACATGATGTTGTTTACAATTTCTCGATGATATGTTAAAAAACGTGACATGTCTTGAGTCAAATTTGCTTTTATACATCATATCGATTCTATGTACTTTTATTATTATATACTTTTGTTTAGCTTCTATCATTACCCTCCTCGATTCCTACTTTTGCTCTCTCTCTCTCTCTCTCTCTCATGCTATTGTTCTAATTAGGGGAAAATCATCTAAAAAGTCATAAAATTATTGTAATTTTGCCAATTATTTTTCAAAATTGTTAATTTTACTAATTGAGTTCTAAACCTGTTCAAGTTTTGTTAATTGAGTCTATATAATAAATTTTGGCTAAAAATCACTGATATAGATATTAGCACTCCTATGTGGTACGGTCGGTATTGATATGGATACTTTTTAATAATAGATTAATTTTTTGAATTATTTATTTATTTATTCTTTTTTTCCTTTTCTTCTATATTCTTTGTTTTTTTTACCATGGCCGGTGAAAGTTGTTGGGCCCTTGCCGGCCACTAGGCAAGGGCCATAGCACTCGCTCGTAGCCAACAAGGGCTTCTAGCCCTTGCCTAGACCATCGTAGCCATGGGCAAGAGTTGTTCAAAAAAGGAAAATAAATAAATGAACAATTTGAAAAAAAATTATAAAAAATTATCTACATCAACATTGGTGATGCCGCGTGGAACAACTAGAATATATATATAGATTAATGATTTCCGGCCAAAATTGTTTAGATTGACTCAATTGGTAAATTGTCAAAAGTTTTAAGACTCGTTGGCAAAATTTAAAAATTTAGGATTAAATTAGCATAAGTACAATATGTTAAAAATCATTTGGACAATTTTCCTTTCTAGCTCAGTATTTTGGTCATCTCTAGTAATAATTTACCTTTTAAACATGCAATGGTAACATTACATTACATGTGCCTGATGCAGGCAAGTCCTACGCATACTTTTTATTTAACAATACTAATCCTCAACGCCCACGCATGCCTCATATTTACTTATGCATTTTAATCTCACGATTAAGGAAATGAATTGATTTCGCTTTTTACAATTTTAGACATTTTCCTAGTAGGAGATCATTTAATTCTCATGCCATAGTTAGAGGCAAATATTCAGTTCGAGCAGGAGTAGTTAATTTTCAAGAGATTTTTCCCAAAATAAGATAATTGCCAAGACACAGGGCGTTAAACAAGTTGTTACACATGCGCTACGTGCGTGACTAAGAAGGGGTAATTTTGGCATTGGTGGTAGTAACCACTACCAGTAAAATTGCATACTCAAATGCTCAATATGACCAATTTAGATTTTACTATTAGCATATCAGTAAATTAATGAGGACATCAAATTCAAAAGTTCCCTATATATGGTTCGGATAAAACTCTACGGGATTAGCCAATTGATTCAATTGCTCACACACAATTAACAAGCTCAATTGAACACGTTTGGGGCGAGCCGTAAATGTTTGTTTGCTTTTGACCTAGGGATGTTAACTTTTCCTAGGTATATATAAGGACAAAAAAGAGAGACATATGATGGCATATATATGCGAATAATTACATAATCAATCCTATACATATTATACATATGCTAATTTAGTATTAAACTTTTCAATTTGAGCAATGCAATTTAAATCTTTTGCTAATTCTCCTATATAATACATTTAGCTTAAAAAATTATGATTTCATTGTCTAGTCAATGTTGAACACTATAAATAAATTTGATGTTCCATGGCAAGAATTACATACCAGAAGGAAACGTGGATAGTGGAAAATTTCTTGAGGATCATTGTTAGTTATTGGGAATCGGAAAGGCACTTATGTTGAATGGCCAAGTTCTCCCATTTAGAAATAGTAATGATGATTGTTCCTGGATTTAAATTTACAAAGCAATCATTCAAATTCATCACGACCCATTTGATTCGGCTTTGTGAAAGAACTTTGGGCTCCTAAAGGACTTTAGCCAAATACAAACCCACTTGTTTGATTTTTTTTTAGAGAGTTTGGCAAGATGCAATTACATCTCTAAAGGGCTCTAAAAGACTCTTAGCCCAAAGCAGGTTTGGAACTCTTTTGGGAAGTTATATTTTCAAATGTAAGTTGGTACTATTCATGAGAGCGGTACTACTCATAAGCCAACAACTGCTGGCCAAGAGGTCCCCGGCATTGACGATTGCCGCTTGAGAGGTTGCCCAACCCCAGCGACCATTGCCTAGGTCACGCAACCCCGTGTCTCCTGAGGTCCGATGAGCTCGAGGCAATGGTCACCCGGGTCACGTGAACTCCAAATGTCTACGTGGGCCACTCGACCTCTAGCCTCCGAGAGGTTGAGCAGAGGCCGAGATTTGGCCACCGATGAAAATTAAAAAAAAAATTCAAAACTTTTTATATAAAAAATTTAGCAAAAGTCATTTGCAAAATGTAGTATTTTTCAAATGGTATTTAGACTAAAATTGTTTCGCAACAATTTTAAAATTATAATTTATCAAATGCTATTTATATTTCGAAAAATTTTTAATTCAAAGATATTTATATTTTCTAAGGATATTTATTCAAAACCGTACCAAACGGAGCTACGTGATTATTGGCTGTCGTCATGGATCGTCGAAAGCCTTTCAAAAGTGACAGATCATCCAAGCAAATGTTTTCATTGAGGTATCGGGTTCTTGGCCCATCTCTTTTCAACCTACGGCCCCACCACGAGGGAGGTCATGCTCTGGCTTGAAATTTCCTCTGTTTGGGCTCGTTGAGCGTGCTCGAGTTTTTGCCGGCCACGCACTTCAGCTAAATCTTCTTTCGCATTTAGATTGGCAGACTCGTCTGCTATGACTTGCAAAGCAGTCTGATTGACTTTCAAACACTCCGAAGGTATGGTAGAAGAGACACCACTGCTGCATCCCTCAACGGGTTGAGATTTGAGTCTCAGAACAACCAGTGAATGAGAAGACCGCCACACGAGAGAGTTCAAGAAATTCCAACGGTTCGTCCTTAACCATTTCGTCAAAATGACCTCCTAAGAAGAGGAACCTTTGGAAGTTGGGTCCATGGAGTCCACTATTGGCTGAGTTTGATAGCTTTGTGGCTTTTTTTTTTTTCCAAAATAAGCTTTGGCCCCGGTCAAAATGTTTGGAGGGTTTCCTGCTTCGGCTTTGATTTGACTGTTCAGTCGAAGGAGAAATGGCAACGGCATTGCTGAAGGGGAAGATGAACATCCAGGAGCTGAGGCTAGAAAAAGATCAGGAGCACTGACAGCAGCAGGAGTGGTGTCATTAGACGTCAGGATAACAGAAGATCCCAAACTTATGACTTGACTTGCGGGTGACGATGGGGTTAATAAAGAAAACCCTACGTTGCCTGATGAGAATAAATATGCTGCCAATTAGTTTGGCCTACGATACAGGATTAAATTTGTTTAAAAGAGGAAGTTTCGATTAATAAGGCTGCTTTGAAGTGTTGGTCGTATCCACTGGCATAGTTTGATTAGTGAAGCAGGAAGTACATTTGTTTAAAAGAATTCAAAATCTTTTCAATTTATTTAAAATGGACATATGTTTACGTTGAAAGTAACTCGATTAAGAAAGGCAGGTGCTTTTGGCATGAACATAAATGGTCACATGAAAGACATATGATCAAAAGTGTCAATTTAATGGCAAGTGGAGGTTGAAGTTTCAAAAATAGGGAACGTGAAGATCCAGCATAGAAATCGTTTGAAAAAATGTAACCTTCAAGAATAGTTGGAAGAGAGTTGCTTTTGGAGTCACTATAAATACCACAAGTCGTCCAACAAGGGACTCCCCAAAATAAATATCAAGCAAGTTGCATTATTGCTTTGTATCTCTCTTTATTTCCTTATCATAGTTATAGTTGTAGTTTCCGATTACTGTTCTCCCATAAACCCCCCTACAATATTTGTACATAACAAGTCGCAAGAATATCCATCAATCACTACATAATTTGATTCATGCTTCGTCCTTATTAGCGTGCTAATTAATATTCCAATTAGTGAACGAACCCAACCAAGAAGCTAATGAGATCCGTCATACCAATAAATAAATTAAAAAAATAAACGAGAAGGAGCATGCCAAAGTTGAGTCGTATTCGTTCTAGATCAGACCCGTGGCTTCTTGGATCACGTTTCTCCGCGTCAAAAGCATGGCTTACCAAGGACCGGTCTTCTTTCCAAGAATCATCTCGGAAGATCAATGGCATGATTTTTGAAATTAGAGAATAATAACATTCCAAAACAATCCTTACCAAAAACAACATTCCAAAACAAGAAAAAAATAATTTCAGCTTTCTAAGGTGGTTTCTTCGGCGAAGCTTCTCGCTAACAACCCTTAATGCCACAGATATCCTTCCACATTCATGCTGTGCACATACGTACACAATCGTACAACTCCCCCTCGATGTGTGCATAAATAGACCGCAACTCCCCTTCGGAGTCCTCGAATTCGACTTGTCCTCCTCTTGCAGCGCCATAAGCATTTCTACATATTTCTTCATTAGTTCCCGCAATCTGCACGTGCACATCAAGCATCGATTCATTGTATAACTATGTCTCTCCTCGGAACCAGAGACTTGCATCGCATTTTCGAGAACCTCGACAAGAACAGGGATGGCCAGGTGAGCCTCGAGGAGCTCAATTGGCTACTCGAGAAAATTGGTATCCATTATAGCGTGAACGAGCTGGAATCATCTATAGGTAAATCGAGCCTCGACTTTGATGAGTTTTTGAATTTTTTCGATTCTATATCATCGGAAGAAACCATGAGGACTGGTGGATCAGAATCCCAAGAGAGCAATGAAGGAGATGTCGATCAAGAGACTGACCTTGTTGAGGCGTTCAAAGTGTTTGATTTGAATGACGATGGCTTCATTTCATGGGACGAGCTCCAAAGTGTCCTCTCAAAACTAGAGTTATGGGACAAGAGCAGCTGGAGAGACTATAACAGCATGATTCGTGCATATGATACTAATAACGATGGGAAACTCGGTTTTGAGGAATTCAAGAACATGATGTTGTTTACAATTTCTTGATGATATGTTTAAAACCGTGACATGTCTTGAGTCAGATTTGCTTTTATACCTCACGTTGATTCTATGTACTTTAATCACTCTATACTTTTGTTTAGCTTCTATCATTACTCTCTGTTTCTCACATCTTTCATTGTAGTCGAGGCAGATAGGAGTTAAAAGAGAGGGAAAGAGCAATGCTCATAGATGGTTTTTTTAGAAGTTTTATCTTCCTTTGGCCCCTGTAGGCATGCCTACCAATAATTGTTATTGAAAAAAGGCCACTGTAACGGTAGTTTGTGTAGATAGATTAAAGGAAGGCAGACCTACAGAGAGTTGGCACTTGGACTTTTAAGATGAGTTTTATATGTTAATGAGAATATGGTGACTCGACATTGACACGGGTGTGCTAACACAGTGGCACCTGTGGCTTACCAGTTGACAGCAATGGCTCTTTGCCTTGCCACTTGAAGTCCATGACAGAGCGGTAGTTTCAGTCCGAAAGCAAAGACTGCCCCAAAGTAATATTACTTGATGATAATGAGTTAGAGCTTGCTAATTAAGTGCTTCTGTTGCCTCAGAGGAGGCCTATACGACACCTTTAACTAGCTCGCCATCTTGAACTCTGAAGGTCTCATGCTTTTTAGAGATGCTTGGATAGAGTGTGGGGTCGCGCAAATGATTCACACCATGACTATCCTAATTGTTATGTACAGGAGAAAAGCTAACCAAATAAAAAAGTAACAACAATTATTAATCTCAGATTTATGCCTTTTTGTCCACTTTAATTTTTTCAAGTAAACCGCTACCAAACAAGTCCTGTTAGATTGCTTCTTTCCTCTTCAAACAAGTCCTCATCAACTCACCGTGAGTTCTAAACATATGCATTCAATGATCAATGTTTGGGTGATCCGGCCTTAAAAAATGATGTTAGACCGCTTTCTTCTTTTGCTTCTGGCATCAATAATTGCTTGTAGTGATCTTGGTCTTCTCTATTCTTGTGCCACTAATGTTTACTTGAGTTTTCAAGATGTAATGCCGAAATTTAGGTGGATTAAATGGTTATTGAGCGTATATGAGCAGCATTATAAACTCAGTATGAATTTCTGCATCTCTTTATCTAAGGACTTGCTGTAAAATTCTGCCACTGCACACGTTTGTGGCCAGATATATATGGTGATAATGGGGGTTGCATTTACTTTTGGTACTGCATGCTGCTAAACATGCACCTATATAAGACTTTTTTACTGACAAATTATGCCTTTTACGTCCTAGTCTGATTTTGAACTCTCTCTTAGGTTGATTGTGAATCTATTTTTTTAGCTTTCAACTATTCAGGCATTAGAAGTACGTATTTGTTTGCTTGGACTGGATTTCTAAATCAGAGAGATTCTCAAGTTTGTTTTGCAGATGTTCTTTTATTTGCCTGGAATGTGACTTTTTGAGTTGAGTGGAATGTTAATCTCTATTTGAATTGACATGTTTAGTAATTCAGTTGCTCGATACTTCATCATCATGACGTTTTCACACGATTTGATTTAAGCAATGGTTGAGCCACTGTATATGCATTTTGCCTGCTGCCATGTACATTTTTCCTTTGAAATATCAACTCGAAACATTACACAAGCTTGAGGTATGGTCTTCCCCTTGGCATAGGGGACTTCTGAGCAACATGGTTTTCATATTTTTGTTTGATAACGATAGCAAGGACATGTTTTAGAAGCCTTGCTTGCATGCTTATAATATTCATATCCAGATTTACTTCAATTTAGCAAACTCTGACTTACATAGATACGATGCATAAACATCCTATCAAACTACTGAGTTTTCACACTGCAAGAATTGAGTTGCTGAGTCCTCTTCAATTTTCTATTTATTATCAGGCTAGCCGGTCGCCGGTATTTAAAGCAATGCTTGAGAATGAGATGGAAGAAAGCCAAAGCGGCACAATTAAGATAAGTGATGCGTCATATGATGCCCTCCAAGCTTTTGTCGACTTTCTTTCTGTTGAAGCATTGCTTGATGAGCAAATGGCTTATGAGCTTCTAGTATTGGCCGAAAAGTACCAGGTGGAGCACCTCAAAGCTTATTGTGAGATGATCTTGGTATCCAAATTAAACTGGGACAACTCGATCATAAACTATGCCTTTGCGCACCAGCACAATGCGAAACATCTCCTTGAGGCTGCCTTGTCCTTAATCATGGACAACATGTTTGAATTCCCGGAAAATCCTAAATATTCAGAACTCGCTAAAAAGGACTTAAGCCTTGTGATAGAGATATACGAAGCACTTATTGCAAAGCAGTTTAATCGGTACAGCAAATAGAATCAATTGGTGAGTTTTCAATTTTTTTCTCCCAACTATGGAATTTTGAGTTTCATCCATTTATTTTGCCTGGTTTGTTGATAGATCTCATTGCCTTTTTCTTATTCAGGGATGCAATTTGAAGTGTTGTCATATTCAACAGTGAAATTTTATTGAAGCAAATTGCGCATGCGATGTCATGGCAATCGCTTGGTCTTACTCGATAAATGCTTGACAGATGCAATAATGGCATCTATGGGTTCTAATATGCTTTCTTTTTTATTGGAATAGTTTATCAATGCTGCAATAGGTCATGAGATTTATGTATGTTATGGTTTAGGCGAAATTTGAGCGTTGTTCAGGAATTTTTAGACAAACCAAATGCTTGGGGATGTAGTTTAGGGTCTTTACATTTGGGGTTATCAAACTTTATTCTTATTTTCATCTAATGCATGCGTCTAGAAAGGATTCAAAGCACAAATTTCAAATGTTATCTCCAGTAAACATTGCATTATAAATCTGTTATGAACATCCAATGCATGCGTCTCCAGGCCTAAGTCCTCTATCAATTTCCACACGCCCTTAAAGGTCAGAGCTGCATTTAGAAAAGTATTTACATTCCAATTCAGTCTTATTAGATTATTCAAGATATAAAAACCAATCTCATTAGTAGTCAGTGAATCAGGTAGTTTGTTTGTAGGACACATCGAACTAATAAGATTGTAACTCAAAGCTCAATCACTAGCAGAAAACGGGGAATAAGGATAGAGATGCGCATTTCGAATACGAATGATTTTCCAGATAGAATTAAAAATGAGTAGATAATGGAATAAATTAGAAAAACTAGGAAAGGTTCCAATTTGATAAAAGTAGCAAAAGCTCGCCACAAATAATTTGAGGTTATGAGTAGATAATGGAATAAATTAGAAAAACTAAGAAAGGTTCCAATTTGAGAAAATTAACAAAAGCTTGATGCTGGCACGGGCGAGGAGTGACCAGGAGAAAATTATGTCCAGAAGCAAAATTCGAAATGACAACAACAGGCAGCACCTTTTTACCCTCTGGACTAATTCCCTGTCCTTCCAGGCACCGTGCAAAGAGGAATTTGGAAGTGTCTTAATGGTAAGCATAAAGCAACAAAGTTGTCTTAGCTAAGTCTGATAAAAATCAACACGGGACACCCTGCGCTCCTACGGACTGAGCTATGGGCATGGTAACCTTACTCATTTAGCCGTGACTTTTGTGACGTGTGGATGCTTATCTAATATGGGAACTTTTGGCAAAAGTTATTCAAGTTATCTTTTTCTAATGATTAATGAGACCAGAACTAGCTTAACTTAATTTAATAATTAGTGACGTCAACCATTATGTCGTTAATTTGACCGTTGTAGGTGATATGTCTATTAGTCATTGTTTGCACCTAATTTTGTTATGGCTATATCTTATACTAATGTAAAAATGCAAATTTACACGCGAGATGTAAGAGAGGTGCTGGGATTATATATCGTGCATACATTTTGCGACTCCTTAAACTTCTGCAAAAGAATTTTTTTAATCTACAAAATACCTATAAAAAGGCAAATTCTTGTTGTTGAATCAAACTTTTACTGATTTTTCAAATGGGTCACTCAAAATTAATTTCAGCCACTTAATATTTGGAAATCTTTTAGTGATTTTTCAAATTGGTCACTCAAAATTAATTTTAACCCCTTAATATTTGGAAACTTTCTTCTTCTTCTTCATATTAATGGGGCATCTCCATGAAGCATTTTACACAAGGCTGAGTTCAAAAAATTTGCCACTTGTATATGATATGAGTAGATCGCTCACAAAATCAATCATGGTTCCACTTAAGGTGCATCGATTGCAAAATGTTAAATAGTATAACAAGATATTAGAATTACAATTCGGTCACCTAATTTTAGACTTTAGCTGATTTACCTTATCTTCCTATAAGAAAATCTGTTGCATTTAACAGTAGCTATTTGATGGGACTAAATTCCCCTTAAAAATCGTGCACCTTGAAAGATTCTTGAAAATTGCAAAGAAAAGAAAAATCCTACACTGAATCGAGTAAATAGTCAGAGCACCCAAATTGACCTTTTTTATTCTTTGTTTCTACCGTATTTCATTGCACATCTTCTATTTATCTAATCTTGCTGTAATCTAAAGGTATGTTCTAAAAAATCACTGAGCGATTTTTTTATTTTAAGAACCCCATATATTTTCACTTCCAATTTATTTTAAACATAAATAATTCAAAACATAATACAAGCTACAGACCAATGCGAACATCTATATTTTCTACTCAAATTTTTTGTGAAGTCAATCGAATATCTTTGTTGCTTGATATTTATTAATTAAAATCCATTCTTTAATTTATAAGCAACATGATTTGTGTGAGCGATTGAATCAATTGTCTTCGGGGAGTGATTTTACAAAAAGTGATCAAACAGGGCCAATAAAACTACCCCTCAAATGCATAGAATGGCCGATTTAGATTTTAGTATTATAAGAATCATGGAATTTTAAGGGTGTTCTAATGAACTTGATGATAGACTCCAAATTCAAAAGTTCCCTATATATAGTGTACTTAAAGCCACATGAGTCAATTGATTCAATCGCTCACACACAACAAACGACTCAAAGGCATACGTTTGGTGCCAGCAATAATTGTTTGCTTTATAGCCTAGGACATTAGTTTATCCTGGGGAAAAAAGAGACAAAACATATTTTGTACCGGGGGCACGTAGGGCCCGTTTGGTTCGCTTTTGGGGAAAGGACTTAGAGAAAATGCAAATACCTTTAGCCTAATGAGACTTTCCAAAATGCTATCATGTTTGGCAAACTTGCATTGGAAAATAGCCTTGGCTTAAAAATGCCGTTTGGTAATACTGCATTTGGAAAGTTTTTTTTTTTTTTTTTTTTAAAAATCTGGTGGAGCTCCACCGCCGGCCACCGTCGGCCCACTGCCGGCCACCGCCGGCCACCGTTGGCCAACTGCCGGCGGCCAGATTTGGTCATGGGGGAGCTCGCCTGAGGTCGGACAACCTCAGGCGTGGCGGTCCGGCCGCCGAGCAGCCTCCCCCGGGTCGCGCGACCCAGCTGCGGCGGCCAGATCTGGCCGCCGCCCGCCGTCGCACGACCCAGGGGACGCCGCCTGAGGTCGTGCGACCTCCGGCGACGCCCTAGTCGCGCGACCCAGGGCGGTGCCCGCCGGAGGTCGAGCGATCCAGGGGGGCCGCCCGAGGTCGCGCGACCCAAGGGAGGCCGCCCGAGGTCGCGCGACCTCCGGCGGACGCCCGGGTCGCGCGACCCAGGCATCACGCGACCTCCGGCGACGCCCGGGTCGCGCGACCTAGGGTGTCGCCCTCCGAGGTCGCGCGACCTTGGGCGGGCGACGGCCGCCGCCCGACGGTGGTCGCCGGGGGTCGCGCCCAGCAGTGGTGGCCGGCTCCACCGGATTTCTAAATAAAAAAAAAAAGTCAAATGAGATTTGACTTGCCTTCTCCAAATGCTGAATGCTCAATGCTGGTCCCCCCAGCATTGAGCATTCAGCACTTGGAATGCCAGCATTTGGCCAATGTTGGGCTAAATGCTGAACCAAACACAAATTTTTTTCCCAAGGGGCTTTGGGGGCTAAAAGCCCCTTGGGAATGCTGAACCAAACGGGGCCATATTTGTGCATGAAATAACAATAGAATGTTGGATGTGTCGTTAGTTATATGGACATCAGCCTTCAATTAAATTTCAGCTCAATATGGCTCCAAGAAAGAATTATTGACGAGTTGCCATAATGCAAACGATCATTTACTTATTATCTTTTCACCAAGAAAGGAGAAAAATTCTGGATAGATTCATTCAGCATACATGCACTCATCTGATGAAAGTCTATTGCGTAATTGTATATATCAATTTCGTAAATGAGTGTTAGTACATCTTTACTTAACTCGCCGTAGTCTTGAGAACTCTCAAGCAATGCCCTTTAGCATGTTTGCAAAGCAATGGTTGAGGGTTCCCAAATGGACTTTTGGAATATGATTAGCTTAATTAACATCTTAAATGGAGTCTAGAAAGCCAAATCATATTGACATTTGGAGGAAAACGGGGAGTAAGTTGCATCTCGCTCTGCCGATGAAATAGAAAATGTGGGCATCACGTTTTCAAATGTTTAAACAAGTTGGACTTTGATTAATGATAGGAGATGTGTATGATGAATGAGATACTTTTTTCACATGTGATAGATGATCTTAACCTATCGATCCATTCAAAACACGAACTAAGCCTGTGCGGGACTCTCAAGAGTTGCATGTCACCCTCAGGTTAACAAATTACAAAGATAGGCCAATTGCCAAATTGTATTTCAAAATGGAAGAGCCAATTTTATACGATGGTTATAGCCCGGAAAAGAGCAAATTAAAGTGATCTCGTCAAACATCATGTTATTCACACATATGTTCAAGAAATTACAAAAAGATGAAAAGGGCGTTGGCGTTAATATTCTAGGAAACTCCCAAACAATTGAAATGTATTATCTGTCTTGACATTTTTGAATGTCCTAAACTGCATATAGTCTCTCTATCCGCAAGCATTTGATTTGTCTAAAAATTCTTGAACAGGGCTCGAATTTCACCCAAATCATAATATAGATGAATCTTATGACGGATTTCAGCGTAGATATTTTATTCCCATAAAAAAAAAAGCATATTGAAAACTATTAAAGCCATTATTACATCCATCAAGCATTTATTGATGACAATCAAGTGACTGTCACGACATTGTGTGCGCACTTTGCTTTAATAAAAGTTCACTATTGAATCTGACAACACTTCAAATTGCATCCCTGAACAAGAAAAAGGCAATGAGATCTATAAACAAACCAGGCAGAAAAGGTTAGATGAAACTCAAAATTCCATCAATTGGGAACCAAAAATTGAAAATTCACCAACTGATTTTATTTGCCGTTCCAATTAAACAGCTTTGCAAGAATTGCTTCGTATATCTCCATCACAAGGCGTGAGTCCTTTTTAATGAGTTTATATATAGGATGTTTTGAGAATTTATCCATGTTGTCCATGATTAAGGACGGGGCAGCCTCAAGGAGATGCTTTGCGTTGTGTTGATGCGTACAAGCATAGATTATGATCGAGTTGTCCTACTTTAATTTGGATGCCGAGATCATCTCACAATAAGCTTTGAGGTGCTTCACCTCGTATTTTTCAGCCAATACTAGAAGCTCAAAAGCCATTTGCTCATGGAGCCATGCTTCAACAGAAAGATAGTCCACAAATGCTCGGAGGGCATCACACGATCTGTCACTTATCTTAATGGTGTTACTTTGGCGGCTTTCTTCCATCTCATTCTCGGGCATTGCTGTAAATACTGGGAACCAGCTAGCCTAATTGTTAATAAAAAAATCAAAGAGGACCCGGCAACCCAATCCTTGCAGCCTGAAAACTGAGTAGTTTGATAGGAGATGTTTATGCATCAAATCTATGTGAGTCACAGTTTGCTAAATCGAAGCAACTCTGGTCATGAATATTATGAGCATGCATGCAAAGCTTCTGAAACATGCGCTTGCTATCGTTATCAATTATATGAAAACTATGTTATGCTCGGAAGTCCCGTATGCCAAGGGGAAGACCATAACTCAAGCTTGTGTAATGTTTTGTGTTGATTCTCCAATGAAAAATGTACATGGCAGCAAGCAAAATGCATAAGCGGTGGCTCAAGCGCCGCTTAAGTCAAATTTCGTGAAAGAGTCATGATGATGACTGAAGTATCCAGCAACTCAATTACTCAACATGTCAATTCAAATAGAGATTAACATTCCATTCAACTCAACAAAGCCACATTCCAGGCAAATAAAAGGAACACCTGCAAAATAAATTTGAGAATCTCTCTGATCTAGAAATTCAGTCTAAGCAAACAAATATGTACTTCTAATGCTTGAATAGATGAAAGCTAACAAAAACTTCCAGATCAACCTAAGAGAGATTATAACATCTGACTAGGAAGTAGAAGACATAATTTGTCAGTGGAAATGTCTTATATAGGTGCATCTTTAGCAGCATGCACTTCTGAAAGTAAATACAACCCCCATTATCACCATATATATATCCGGCCACAAACAAGTACAATGGCAGATTTTTACAGCGCACGGCTCTAGACAAAGAGTCGCAGAAATTCATATTGAGTTAATAATGCTGCTTAGCTCAACAACTGTTTAATCCACCTAATCTTCGGCATTACATCTTGAAAATTCAAGTAAACATAAGTTAAGGCTCAAGAAGAGAGAAGACCAAGACCATCATAGGCAATTATTGAGGCCAGAAGCGAAAGAAGAAAGCAGTCTAACATCCTTTTTTGATCACCAAAATATTGATCATCGAATGCTTGTGTTTAGAACTCATGGTGATTTAATGAGGAGTGGTTTGAAGAGGAAAGAAGAGACCTAACAACACTTGTTTGGTAGCGGCCGACTTGATAAAATATGAAGGCTGGCTTAACTGATGCAACCTAACGAGGAGGAGATAGCTAGAGGATTTTATTCAGCTATTAATGATATAATTATTGTTATTTAAGAAAATGGCATGCAAGCAAAGCTTCTGAAACGTGTCCTTGCTCTCCTTATCAACAAATTTCCGTAAGTCTAATTGTTAACTAATAATTTAAAAAATTAGAGATATGTATTTCACTAGAGTAAATTGAGAATAAAAGAATTTTAGAACTTTACCTTATTATTAAAATTCTTAATCATAGTTTTAAGTGTGGCTTATTTGAGTATTGAACAAATCGTACTTAATAAATTTATTCTTATCAATGAAGAATGCACCGTTAAAAATAAGGAAAAAACTGTTAAAATGACTCTCTTTTTTCACTTTAAATGGAAAAATGGAAAAACTAAGTAAATATTACTCACAAAACACGTTGTTTATCATTTAAAGAACATGCCATTTTATTTAAGTAATAAATATCAAGTAACAAAAGTATTCGATTGATTTTACAAATGAACCGAATAAAAATATAGATGGTCATACTGGTTAATAGTTGATTGGACTAAATTGCCCTTGAAGCTCATACACACCAACTCGAGCCAACAGTCAAAAGAAGTATAAACTTACTTTTAATTTTTGTTTCTACCATTTCTTATTGTGCATATTTTGCTTATTTATTCTTGTCGTAATATAAGAGTAATAATATTTATTCATCTAGATGTTAATTTTTGTTAAATTTATACTATTAAATTATTGAATTAGATAGTACGTGACATTTGATTGTTATACTAATTTGAGGTTTTATAATATGTTTTCATAGATGTATCAGTTTGTGATTTTTTTATATTAATTAAATTTAATGAAAACTAAAAGAAGGTAAATTTATCAAAATATATCGTTCACGATTTTGGAGGTAAAAAAATTAGTTTGAGGTAAATTTGTCATAATGTATCAACTTGAGATTTTTGGTGATAAAAAGAATTATTTTGTCATAAATTTATCTTTGGTATACTGTTTGGGATTTTTCATGATATTAACTATAATATTTTTTTCATCTAGATTTATTGTCATAAGTTATTAAGGAAAAAGAAAGAAACCAATATTATTAAATATTGATTTAATTTAGGCATAAATTATTCAAAAGGAAAACTATAAAGCAATACGACGATGTATATATTTTATTCAATTTATTTGTAAAACCAATTGAATATCTTTATTACTTGATATTCATTACTTAATTAAAATGAGCTGTTCTTTAAATTATAAGTAATGTGCTATGTGAGTAATTTAGTTTTTCCGTATCTCCATTTAAATTAAAAAGATGAGTCGTACAATTCGTTCAATTAGTCAAATAAACCATGCTTAAAATTGCAAATGAATGTGGGTGTAGTAACAAGACAAGTTTTTCTTGATTTTTATCTTCACTTTTAGTATTTAGCAAAATAAATATTTCTAATTTTTTTCAATGACTAAATTTTTTTCATAATAATATTTAAATGCATGCAAAATTTATTTACATAAGAGCTCCTTCTTAGTAGACAATATATTTATAAGCTATATGTGTTTTATTGTTTACATTTTCCTTTCATGCCATCGCATGGTTGAGTGCAAAGAAACGCACAAATAAAACAAAAATGAAGAAAAGGAAAGTATGGAAGAAACAAGGAAACAAAAGTGAGACTACTTGTCTTTATACTTGTTAGGATACTCAATTTGGCAGGGGGTATTCTTGTCTTTATACTCGTTAGGATACTTAACTGGAAATTAATCGCGGTTCCGGACGAGTTACGAGGGAAATTTAATCAATATCCGAAAAAAGGCGATTCGGGTAATCAAACCCAATTAGCTTCACACCGCCAGACCCGAATGGAGGTCCAGATTCATTCAGGTCGCATCGCAATCTTAAACCCGTGGCAGCCGGAAAAGGAAACCCTATAAAAATTCCATCGGCTCGTCTCTCCGTCGTCTCCCCCTCGATCTGCAGCTCCGTCGCCCGCCCGCCTCCGTCGCCCACCCGCCTCCGTCGCGTCTCTTTTCCCTTCCTCACGATTTAAGTAAGCCATCTCCATCGCTCTATCTTAGTTTTTTCGTTCTGAGCTGTTCGATTCAGCGTTTGTGGTTTGAGAATCCAGAAAAGGTGTAGGTTTCATTGAGCTCGCCGCGGCTCTGAAACTGATTTGGGCGTTTCTTCTGCTCTGAGATGTTTGATTCTGCGTTTGCGGTTTGAATCTAGATTTCTGATGAGGGTGTGGGTTTCATTGAGCTTGCCGCGGTTCTGAAACTGATTTTGGGCGTCGATTCAGCGTGTGGGTTTGAATCTAGGGTTTAGGGTTTCTGATGAGGGTGTGGGTTTTAGGTTTAGGCTGAAGGAGGAAATACGATTTTAGTTTTTGAAGCTGCCTGAGTGGTTGCAATGTAGTAACAGGCAGACTATGGTTGACCTGTAACATACCATTCGTATCATTTGGATAAGGGAAGAACTGCAAGTAACGAAATGCAGCAATGATTGATCCTGCATTAGAAAATATTAAAAAGTTAGTGAATAAAAGTTATGTTTGTCATCTGTAAAGAGGATTCACTTGATCTTTGCTGTCTGAGTGGTTGCAATTTTGGGCGTGTGATGGAATCACGCAGACCGTGGTTACTTGTGACTGTGATTTTGTGTTCGTTTGGCTGGAATCGTTATGTTGATTTGTTGATTTCAGTTTTAGTTGAATCAACTCCAGTTGAATTCAGATATACATGCTGTTGAGGAAGTTAATTCAAATTACTAAATTGTGAAATATTCAATATGGGGTGCTAATGGATTTTAACTTTGCAAGCAGCCTGCATTTTAGCAAAATGCTGCCGCCGCCACAACTGAGTGGGATGCAATTCCTTCGGGAGGATACTGAGTCCATGTGGTGTATGTCCTGTGAGAAGGAGGGCCTCACGCAAGATGCGTGGTTTTGCCAGGCGTGCTATGACAAGTTTACCACGCACGCACTAGGGCTGAAGCGGAAGATAGACAATTTGGAGGTCAAGAAATCTTTTCTAAGTTCTTGGATTGGGACTTGGATTGGGACTGATGGGACTGGGACTGATGATGACTAGGATGTTCATGGAAGTCATCTATGTTATCCAAGATTATCGACAAAGCAGCCTGAAGGACAGTCTTTGCATTATGCTAATGTGCAAAGACATAGTTAGAGAGCGAGTTGTCTCAATTTAAATTGGAGATGATGAAATCTTCACAAAGCGCTTTGAGGGATATCACTTGGTACTTCTCTGCCAACGCTAGAAGCTGGCAGGCCAACTCTTCATCCAAGGACACCTCTGTAGTGTAGAGAAACTTCACAAATGTTTGAAAAATATTTGCTGTCAAGGACGGTCCCGATGATAGGTTACTTTGTATTTCCAAGCATGATAGGTTACTTTGTATTTCCAGGCTAGTCGGTCCGAAATCTTTAAAGCGATGCTTGAGAACGAGATGGAAGAAAGCCGAAAAGGCATAATCAACACGTCACATAATATTTTTCAAGCATTTGTGAAGTTTTCTATACTGTAGAGGTGTCCTTGGATGAAGAGAAGGCTTGCCAGCTTCTAGCGTTGGCAGAGAAATACCAAGTGATGTCCCTCAAAGCACTTTTGTAAAGATTTCATCATCTCTAATTTAAATTGGGACAACTTGCTCTCGAACTATGTCTTTGCGCATCAGCATAATACGAAGGCTGTCCTTCAAGTTGCTTTGTCGATAATCTTGGATAACATAGATGACTTTCATGAACATCCTAAATATTCAGAAATGGATTTGCAACTCGCAAATGAGATATTTGTAGCGCATTTTCGGAAGTGGAAAACAGCTGCAGCACCCAGGGGTAACAATGGACGAATTAGACGGGTCTCCGTCGGCACCGGCATAGACGGGTCTCCGTTAGTACCGTCCTCGGCGGCGACCAAGACTACGTCGGTGAACCAAGGACCCTGGGAGCGACCGATGAGCTAGTGGTGGCGACCGCCGGTCGGATACCAGAAACTCAAGAAGGCGACTTCGGCCTTTAAATCCTCGATCTCTCGCTTGAGCTCTTCCTTGGTCTGTTTGGTCTTCTCGTAGCACTCCTCGGACGTGTGCTAGCATCGAGAGCGACGACGACGCAGTCCTTCTTACAGGATGTGCACCGCATGGAATCGGTCTCCTCCTCGCTGGGTCGCTGCATTTGCTGAGGGAAACCTAGCTAGCTAGCTACGCTTGCGAAACCTCTCTACTTCTGAGACGAAGAGGTTCTGCTGTAAAATACTCGAGTCAGAGTCGAAGGAAAAGAAAATCTAAGGTCGGCTATCTTTTGCAGGTGGAAAAAGAATGGGAAGTGAATTCTCAGAACAACAATGAAATCTTTACTTTGATTTGATTAATTTGCCCTTTATAATTCATCCCATCAATTTCTGTGAAGATTTTTAACAATTGTGAAATATAAAAATACCCTCCTCCAAATTGAGTATGTTATAAAGGAAAGTACAATTCCAAATATCTTGTTCTCTTAACATAATTTTCATTTCCTATTCACGTGCCCTTTTGCACTCAACCAAGCGATAGTACGAGGCAAACGCGAAGCGTTACAGCAAAAGGTTTATGGCAATCTATTTAATTAAAATCCATTCTTTAAATTATAAGCAACATGATTTGGGCGATTAATATATACTTAGTCTTTCCATAATTCCAATGTTTTTTTTGGTCGAAAAGGATATCCCCGTCGTGAAGAGCTGGGCTTCAGCTTCTTCGGCTGTGGGAGAAATTGCCGATTTCGCAAACCCGTCGACAACGGTCCCTCGACGACACACCACCGACATTCAGCTTAAAGGCGGCATCTTTAGGCGGTATCCACCGGGCAGGTTTGATATCCTTCTCTTTCCTCTTTGAATTTTCGTGGGGTTCCGGAGAAGGTAACTATTGTTTGCATTGCGGCCAAAGCTGCCTCTAGGGTTGAGCTTGGATTCGGTTTCGAGGCTCGGATGAGTAATGCATTCCGTGATTTCCAGATCTCCCCTAGAAACAAGCCATAATATCCCACATCAGTGGGTTGTCTTTTCGCTCCATTACTCCCGGTAGCCATTCATCGATTCTTGTTATTCTGTATCTAGAAATCAGGATGTTCAGGGGCAAATCTAATCATATTTCTTTTGGCCATCGACATAGCAGGAACAGGTTTAGAGGTTTTGTAAACAAATTAGCTCTCTAGCTCAGCAAATGCGGCGACTGTGCGCGAGGGAGGAACACCAGGAGGAGACCAAGTCCATGCGCTGCATATCGGAGGGGCACGTCAGGGATGCAATTTGAAGTGTTGTCATATTCAACAGTGAAATTTTATTGAAGCAAATTGCGCATGCGATGTCATGACAATCGCTTGGTCTTACTCAATAAATGCTTGATGGATGTAATAATGGCTTCTATGGGTTCTAATATGCTTTCTTTTTTATTGGAATATTTTATCAATGCTGCAATAGGTCATGAGCTTTATCTGTGTTATGATTTATGCGAAATTTGAGCGTTGTTCAAGAATTTTTAGACAAACCAAATGCTTGGGGATGTAGTTTAGGGTCTTTACATTTGGGGTTATCAAACTTTATTCTTATTTTCATCTAATGCATGCGTCTAGAAAGGATTCAAAGCAGAAATTTCAAATGTTACCTCCAGTAAACATTGCATTATAAATCTGTTATGAACATCCAATGCATGCGTCTCGAGGCCTAAATCAATTTCCACACGCCCTTAAAGGTCAGAGCTGCATTTAGAAAAGTATTTACATTCCAATTCAATCTTATTAGATTATCCAAGATATAAAAACCAATCTCATCAGTAGTCAGTGAATCGGCTAGTTTGTTTGTAGGACACATCGAACTAATAAGTTCGTAATTCAAAGCTCAATCACTAGTAGAAAACGGGAAATAAGGACAGAGGTGCATTTCAAATACGAATGATTTTCCACATAGAATTAAAAATGAGTAGATAATGGAATAAATTAGAAAAACTAGGAAAGGTTCCAATTTGATAAAATTAGCAAAAGCTTGCCACAAATAATTTGAGGTTATGAGTAGATAATGGAATAAATTAGAAAAACTAAGAAAGGTTCCAATTTGAGAAAATTAACAAAAGCTTGATGCTGGCACGGGCGAGGAGTGTTCTGGGGAGGCCAGCGAGACCGATAAAGAGCTCAAGCGAGAGATTGACAGCTTGAAGGACAAAGTAGCCTTCTTGAGTTTCTGGTCTCTGACCGGCCCCAACCACCTCAGTGGTCGCTCCCATGGCTCCAGCCCTGGGTTCACCGATACCGTCTTGGTCGCCGCCGAGGTCAGTTCCAACAATGGAGGCTCCTCTACGCCAGTGCTGGCTCACGAAGCCATTCTGGTGAGCGTTGGCTTTTGCTTGGTTCGTTGATATCATTGCTGATTTTGCTTTGATCGAAATTTTGGACTTTCTTTGATTTTTCTCCCATCTTCATTTAAATTTTGGGTTTTTCCTTTGATTTTGCTCTGATCTCCATTTAAATTTCGGATTTTGCTTGTTTTTCTCTGATCTCCGTCTAAAATTTGGGTTTTTCTTTGTTTTTCTCTGATATCGGTTTGAAGTTTGGAAACTTCAGAAGAGGCACGAGGTCTACTCCACAGCGAAAATAGTTTGTAGGCTGGGTTCGAATTCTCTGTTCTTGCTCCAAGTTCCAAGAGCGGGCGTGTCTGATCAATGGTAAATAAGTGGTCAATAAGAAATTTTAGAATAATTCTTGGAAAAAGTGCGGAAGATAATATTCAGGAGCACGGTCTCTATCAGTTCTCTTGGTCATTGGACGACGAAGATGTGGTAAACCATTGTATCCTGAATCTTTGTTCGATAGTCTTAATTTCTGCTAAGTTAACGGGCTTGACTGTGAGATAATGCATACTCATTTGGGAGAGCTAATAGTGGATATATGATGGTCTAAAACGGGAGGGGCAGAGCGTTATGAAATTCAGTTGTCTTGGTCGAGCTTTTTAGGTGACACATATATCAAAGATTCGAGTTTCAGTTTGGAGAATCGAGCTTGACTCTTCATCGAAACATTTCATGGAATACTTGGCATAAATTAAGGAAACGAAGGACCTCAGGCTCATCCGTGGCTCAAGCTTGAGCCGAGACTCTTAATAGGCATATCGGAACAGAATGAGCGAACCAAAGGACACAGCACAATGACCTTAACGGGGGTTTGGTGTGGCCGAAGTTTGCGTGAGCCAAATGGCCACAAACTCTAGCCCGGCGTACCCTAAAACAGTACGCTCACAGACGAGGAGAGGCCTACCTGGTTCGGGCAAGGTGTTGTGGCAGCCAACGACTGAGCTTCCCCAACGAACGCGAATCCCTCTCTTTTCTCGCTTTCTTACTCTGCTCACTCTCCCGGTCAGTTCACTCTCTTATTCTGCTCACTTTCTCGGCTTAACTCTCTAAATCAAGCCGAAGAACCTCCCGAAAGCATTCCCCTTGGCGCGAGCAGTTCTCTCTCTCTCTCACTGTCTACCCTCCATTCTGCCATCCATTCTTACTCCCTTTCTGTTCTTTCTTTGTGTTCGAGAAAGACCCCCTGACATACCATCCGAACCCTCCTATTAAGAATGCCCGGTAGGCGATCATGGCCTCTGCCATTGCTGACTCACCATGTTGGCCTGGCCCCGACCCAAGAGTTGTGCTCCTCTCTCCCCGTCTTACCATTGCCCTCTGCTTTTATCCTTCGACCTCTCTTCCCTTTTCTGCAAAACGTGTGAGAGCATGAGAGATTAGCAGGGATGAGTGTGGTCTTATGGTAGAACCTATAACTTGAGAGCTTGTCATGTCTCGGACTCCCTTAGCCGTGGGAATGTGACCAGTAGGAGTTATTTTGTGACGTCCCAAGAGGCGTCGCCGTGCGGTTATTTTTATCTTTCAATTAAATACATGTAGAAGTGTTCAACTACGTCTCCCAAATAACAATAATCAGCTAGTAAGGAAAACACATACACCGACATACGAGTCATATTATACTTCTTTATGCTTATCAAAAGTTATATTTACAGGCCCGTTGGTTCCAGGCCATTTTCGACTACATCAAAAGCGAAGGTCGGGGTTAGTCCTAACTCCTCTACAATCTCCAACATATTCACTTTCACTTTTCCAAGCGCACCAAAGCGAACGGGAGGGGTACTCATACCTACGGGCCGGGAAAAAGAGGGAAATAACAACAAATGAATTGAAAACTTAATGAATAAATTACCTAATCCTCGTATAGGAGGAAGCCTCGTATTGGCAACTGCAAATCTTGGCACCTAATATGTTGATGGCAGGTAATAGCAAAGCTCTTGCTTTGCCTTGATTATGTACAAGAAAATGGCTCTCAAGTACCTAAAGTACACACAAGTATATATATTACTGAATGATTGGCAAATACATGAGATGATTGCTTTAGTAATTCAAGATTTTTCAGACATTTAAATTTCTATACTCTCTCGTTCAAACCCAGTCATCTTCATTCTGGATGACTGATGTTAACACGGGAAGAAATTGATGTTCTTTTCCGAGAAACTAATAGCCAAGCATGTATATCCCTCCACATCATCTGAAAGACTATCAAAGCTAGTTATATTCAGTAATACTTCGTTTTTGTCCATCTAGTTCTCTTCTTAACTTGAGATAGTTACAAGATGTGAACCTTTTAGTGAAAAGCGATTGGGAACAATACAACATATTAGCAATCTCGGTAGCCATAGGATTAGAACATATCAATCTTCGACCACAATAACTTCTGGAAGACATAGAAAACCCAAAAGAAAAGGACAACCCCAAAGTGAATTGATGCAATTAATGACACTTCACACTTATGGTGCAAATTGTAACTATTATGTTATTGGGAACAATTTCTTTTAAGAAATGATTTTTTTTTTATTCTGATCCCGAGAACAATTTCTGAATATTTAAAAGTGTTTGGTAATTGTCCAAATTTTCTATTCTCAAGATAGAAATGTATATGGTAAAAATTTTATATTCTTTTGTGACTTATAATTTTTTAAATTTTTTAATACTCTTATTATATTTTTCTGTTTCTAATTTTCTTTTTTCCTTTTCTCCTCTAGGCATTAGCGGTCACCAGCCTTGGGGTGGCTAGCAACCTCACAGGAGGGTCGCTGGCCCCTGATGAAGCTCGGCCTTGCCTTGACTGGGTGAGCTCGGCCTTGCCTTGACTGGGTGAGCTCAACCTCGCCAAGCCACCGTGAAGTTGGCTTTGCCTTGGCTGGGTGACGTCGACCTCGCGATGGCCCCACAAGGTCAAGCTTGCCTAGATTTGGCGAGGCCAAGCTCGCCCGGCTGCTAGTGAGGCTTGACCTCGCCGGGCGTCAAGCCTCATATTCATCCTTGTCCTTCCAGGGATTGTGCAAAGAGGAATTTGGAAGTGCCTTAATGGTAAGCACAAGGCAACAAAGATGTTCGATCTCAACATGATAAGAACCAACACATAACACCCCGCACTCCTACGACCGAGCCATGGGCATGGGGAACTCCTTCATTTAGCAGACGTGTAGATGTTTACCTAATCTAAGAGCCTTTGGTAAAAGTTATTCTAAGTTATCTTTTCCCATTGATTAATAAACCCAAAACTAACTCCATGAAATTGCTTTACTCAATGGCACAAAGTTGTAGAGACATATATGCAGCAACATTTATATAACATTTCTCTCAACCAATGCTTCATATCACGGAATGATAATGCCATCACAAATATCAGGATCCAAATTTTACTAGAAAACAAGTGTATTCTCAATGGTAGGAAAGCAGGCAAATGAGAAGGTGAAACCCAAGCCGGAAAGGCAACGAGAAGAGTCATAAGTTGTCTTGGCAAAAATCCAAGTACGAAGAGATGAGTAAATTTTTGCTAGTTCTCATTGATCTATGAGATGCAAAACATTTGCTATAATAACAACACGAGAAGTTTCAGTCATCCTATATCATGCAGAAGTAATGCATTCTTTTCCTCCTTTTCAAGAAGACATGCTTCCAACATCTTCAATGCAATGGCCGGTTATCTTCAACGAGTCCTGTGGATGTTTTTTCAATTTACCCAAGTTGTCCATGATTAATGACGCGGCTGAGAAGCTTTGTGTTGTGCTTGTGCGCAAGTATCAAGTTCTCCCAACTTAGGTTGGACACTATGAAATCCTCACAATGATCCTTCAATTGCTTGACCTCATACCTCTCAGCTAACACCAACAGCTTCCAAGCCGCTTGGTCATCAAGGGATACTTCAGCTAAGTAAAGGTAGTCCACAAAGGGCTTGAGCCCTCATTCGACACGTCCTTTATTATAATCGTCACCACTCTAGCTCTCTGCCATCAAATGCTCCAGCATTGCTTTGAAAACTAGGAGCTAGCTAGCCTGACTTTAAATAGAAAGTCGAAGAGAAAATCTAAACAGAAAGTCACAGCAGTCGTGGACATTGATAATGCCACTCAACAACTATTCAATCTGCCTAAGCTAGGTACACCGCCACAAGGCACACGACCAGACTCCGTCAATACCTTTTTTTTCACTCTAAATTATTTAAATTGTTTTAGGAGAGCTTGTTTAGATATGGATAGTCTGAAAATGGGATTGGTTAGAGTAGTATGAATTTCAGTTGCCCGAGTCTAGACAAAAGGTACCTATGGCTAGTGGCTCTTTCCTCCTAAGACAAAATGGAGTTTTGTACAAGTCCTGATTCAATTGCCACAATATTATTAAGCATGTGCTTCCAAATGCTTTATATTACTCAAATGTTTTGATAAATAAAAATGAGGAGAGAGCTCCTCTATTTATATAAGAAATTCCCTAATTACAACCTTTAATTAACTCTAGATCTAATGGTAGAGATCACATCTCTACATTCACCAACTATGCACTTCCAAATTCCTCTTTGCACAATGTCGGGCGGGAAGGATAGGAAATAAATCTGAAGGGTAAAGAGGTGTTGCCTGATGTTGTCATTTTGAATTAAGATAACATCCATCGCAACAAAAGCTTCATATCACAAAATGAAAATAACATCACACAGATCAAGATCCAAAGTATTACTAGAAAATAAATGTCCCTACTAGAATTTGCAGGTAAATTACTTTAAATGAAAGGAAAGCAGGAGTAAAAATAAGAAGTTGTGACCCTAAGTCGGAAAGGTAGTGGGAAGAGTTAATCGAAAATACAATAATGAAGAGAATTTTTACTAGTTCTCTTTGATCTATGAAATAAAAAACATGTCCATTAACAACAAGATAATAATTTCGATATATCATGCTTCCTACATAACTCCCAAATGTCCATTAGAGGATTTATTGACTAGCATAGTTGCTTTCTCAAAGAAGTAGAAGGTAGGATTTTCAGGATTAAGAACTTCTTTTATTAACAAAAAAAAACCAAAAGAAAAGAGATAAATGAACTCCGAGCTGAGATGGCAAATTTTCAAAGCTTGGTCCTTATCATACATCAACCAAAGTAACCCGAATAAATGGTACCATTCTTAAAGATTGGCTTTCATTAGTAAATCAAAAGATGCTCTCGAAAGCCATAGTCATCATGATCATCTGAGAA
The DNA here is from genome assembly GCA_014182895.1 of Angophora floribunda. Lineage (NCBI taxonomy): Eukaryota > Viridiplantae > Streptophyta > Magnoliopsida > Myrtales > Myrtaceae > Angophora > Angophora floribunda. The sequence goes on along the minus strand of CM024710.1, from coordinate 32,544,935 downwards.
TCTTCAATTGCCATCGGAAAAAGATCATTAAAACTAAGAAAGGCCCCCTTTCCTTGTGTGTAGGAAATTATTTCTTCCAGATGCAGCAGTAACTTAAATCATACTAGGATCTTCCAACCTAAAACACTAAGCAGCACCATTAGCATATTCAGCTTGAAGAAATTGTCCTCAAAATCATCCCATCCCTGTCCAGGACTAAGGATAAGCTTCCAAAACCCACTCGTATTGCCCGATAGATAACCCCTTTGGAGAACAATGCCATGCAATGAACATTCATCAGAATAGCAAATGAAACAAAAAAATTCAAAATATAGATTTGATCTGTAATGTACAAACTAAGTTCCAACTGTCTACCCCGACAACTAAATTTTCAAACAATGACAGTATGCGCATCATTTTTACTTGATAGGAAGAAAGCAATTCAAGTACAAATACTGGCAAAGTTAGCTGAAATATTCCATGTCCAGAACAAACCCATTGCTCATTTTCCCACTCCTCGGACAAGAAATCTTCCTCATCATGGTACAGGTTTACCTTTCTCTATGCCAATGTCTTTACCCATCAGAACCCTTAGGATTGCAGCTCATAGACTAGTCAACAACACCGAATCATGTCAGAATCCAATATAATGAGACAACTAAATGCAAATCATAGAAAACTTTTGATCACGATGCGGACTTAATTACATACAACAACTGATACGGAAATGACAATGCAATGCAAATAACAAGATCAAAATTCCTTTTTCTTTAACTTTCATTTCAGTCAACTTTTCTTTATATCTGTTTTTCTTCACATTCTTTTTGCTTTTATGTAAAACTCAAACGTTTTTTTTTTAAATTAGATTTACTATAAATCATCTCGATTGTGATAATTAGTCACGGTAGCCACTACACCATTAATTTAAATACCATATGTGATATGTGTATTGCTCACTGCTTACCCTGCTAATTATAACCTAAGTTTATTATGGCTATGTCTTCTATTCATATGTAAAAATAAAAGTTTACATCGTGAGATGTAAGAGAAGGTGTCTGCTACATGCTAGATAAATCTTGTGGACACAATTTCTGATGACTTATATAAAAGAAACAAAAATAAGTTTTTAAATTGTGAAGTATCAATAAAAACTATCTTACTAGGCAAACTCGGGTATATTACCAAAAAAATCCAAAACTTATTGTGCAAACCTTTTAATATTGCCAATTGAGTCATAAACATTTTCACATTTTATCAATTGAGACTATCCAACCAATTTTAGTTGGAATTCACCAATGTGGTGGCTTGCCATGACCAACACTAACACGAACAATTTTTATTATTAATTTTCTTATTTTTTATTTTCTTTCTTTTTTTTCTCTTCTAAGCTCCACTAAGGTCACTAGCCAACCCTCACCAAATCTCACAAAGGCCATCAGGCCCTTGCTAGTTGCGGGCAAGAGTTGTGGCCCCGCCTATTGGCCGACGAGGGCTGCTAGCCATTGCTCGTGGTCGGCAAAGATCGACCAACCATTAATATGGCTTAGCCACTATGCCACAAAAGAGTAAGGAAATAATTAAAGGGCAAGCAATGAGCAATAGACATATCGCATATGGTACTAAAATTAAAGGCAGAGTGGCTAATGGGGCTAATTATCATATTTGAAGATGACTTATATAGTAAATTTAAATGATGAAACCGTTTAATTTATAAAAATGGAAAAGAATCTGAAGAAAAATAGATAAATAGAAAAGTTAACTTAAATGAAAATTAAAGAGAAAGGAACAATTTAATTGTGATCTTCTTATTTGCATTGCATTTTCATTTCTTTATCAATTCTTGTACGTAACCGGAGTCCTCCAGACATGATTCATTGTTGTGATCAAAACTTTTCAATGACTTACATTAATTTCACTTTTTAGAAGAAAAAATAGGAAATTTAATAAATTAGTATACAAGATAATTTGAGGGTCCCAATTAACACAAATTAAATAATGATTACTCAATTTACACTGAATTGAAAGAAATTTGTGACCAAGTTGGATTGCTAAAGTTAGGTATGACGGTGTTCTAAACTGCCACAAAGAAAAATGATTGTGATTTCAAAACAACAAAATATGAAGGATCGCTAAAGTTTGGAATTTTAACGCGATTAATCTCCCCCAAAATAAATCGGTCCGAGATTTGGGTGTGCAAATCTCGTCTCTCCACATCTCCAATACGAGCGGCATACGTAACAAAAAAAAAAAAATACAGAGAAATTCCCCCATAAACCCCTACAATATTCGTACATAACAAGTCCCAAGAACATCCATCAATCACTACATAATTTGATTCCAGCTTCGTCCTAATTAGCGTGCTAATTAATATTCCAATTAGTGAACGAACCCAACCAAGAAGCTAGTGAGATCCGTCAGACCAATAAATAAATTAAAAAAATAAACAAGAAGGACCATGCCAAAGTTGAGTCGGATTCGCTCCAGATCAGACCCATGGCTTCTTGGACCACGTTTCTCCGCGTCAAAAGCGTGGCTTACCAAGGACCGGTCTTCTTTCCAAGAATCATCTCGGAAGATCAATGGCATGATTTTTGAAATTAGAGAATAATAACGTTCCAAAACAAGAAACTTTACCAAAAATTAAAAACATTCCAAAACAAGAAAAAATCATTTCAGCTTTCTAAGGTAGTTTCTTCGGCGAAGCTTCTCGGTAACTTCCAAGAAACCCTTAAAGCCACAGATCTCCTTCCAAATTCATGCTGTGCACATACGTACACAATCGTACAACTCCCCGTCGATGTATGCATAAATAGACCGCAACTCCCCTTCGGAGTCCTCGAATTCGACTTCTCCTCCTCTCGCAGCGCCATAACCATTTCTACATATTTCTTCATTAGTTTCCCCAATCTGCACGTGCACATCAAGCATCGATTCATTGTATAACTATGTCTCTCCTCGGAACTGAGACTTGCGTCGCATTTTCGAGAACCTCGACAAGAACGGGATGGCCAAGTGAGCCTCGAGGAGCTCAATTGGCTACTTGAGAAAATCGGTATTCATTATAGCGTGGACGAGCTGGAATCATCTATAGATAAATCGAGCCTCGACTTTGACAAGTTTTTGTATTTTTACAATTCTATATCATCAGAAGAAACCATGAGGACCGGTGAATCAGAATCCCGAGAAAGCAATGAAGGAGATGTCGATCAAGAGACTGACCTTGTTGAGGCATTCAAAGTGTTCGATTTGAATGACGACGGCTTCATTTCATGGGATGAGCTCCAAAGTGTCCTCTCAAAACTAGAGTTATGGGACAAGAGAAGCGAGAGAGACTCTAACAGCATGATTCGTGCATATGATACTAACAACGATGGGAAACTCGATTTTGAGGAATTCAAGAACATGATGTTGTTTACAATTTCTCGATAATATGTTAAAAAACGTGACATGTCTTGAGTCGAATTTGCTTTTATACAACGCATTGATTCTATGTACTTTTATTACTTTATACTTTTGTTTAGCTTCTATCATTACTCTCGGTTCCTACTCTCTCTCTCTCTCTCTCTCTCTCTCTCTCTCTCTCTCTCTCTCTCTCTCTCTCTCTCTCTCTCTCATGCTATTGTCCTAATTAGGGGAAAATCATCTAAAAAGTCATAAAATTATTGTAATTTTGCCAATTATTTTTCAATTATTTTTTAATTTTACTAATTGAGTTCTAAACCTGTTCAAGTTTTGTTAATTGAGTCCATATAATAAATTTTGGCTGAAAATCACTGATATAGATATTAGCACTCATATGTGGTACGGTCGGTATTGATATGGATAATTTTTAATAATAGATTAATTTTTTTGAATTATTTTATTTATTTATTTATTCTTTTCTTTTCTTTTTTTCTTTTCTTCTATTTTCTTTGTTTTTTTTTACCATGGCTGGTGAAAGTTGTTGGGCCCTTGCCGGCCACTAGGCAAGGGCCACAACACTAGCTCGTAGCCAACAAGGGCTTCTAGCCCTTGTCTAGACCATCGTAGCCATGGGCAAGAGTTGTTCAAAAAAGGAAAATAAATAAATGAACAATTCGAAAAAAAATTATAAAAATTATAAAAAATTATCTACATCAACATTGGTGATGCCACGTGGAACAACTGGCATATATATTAGTGATTTCCGGCCAAAATTATTTAGATTGATTCGATTGGTAAATTGCCAAAAGTTTTAAGACTCGATTGGCAAAATTAAAAAATTTAGGATTAAATTAGCATAAATGCAATATGTTTAAAATTATTTGGACAATTTTCCCTTCTAGCTATATTTTGGTCATCTCTATGCTAATTCTACCTTTTAAACATGCAATGGTAACATTACATTACATGTGCCTGATGCGAGTGAGTCCTACACATACTTTTCATTTAACAATACTAATCCTCAACGCCCACGCATGCCTCATATTTACTTACGTATTTTAATCACACGATTAAGGAAATGAATTGATTTCGCTTTTTACAATTTTAGACATTTTCCCCGTATAGGAGATCATTTAATTCTCAGGTCATAGTTAGAGGTAAATATTCAATTCGAGCGGGAGTAGTTAATTTTCAAGAGATTTTTCCCAAAATAAGATAATTGCCAAGACACGGGGCATTAAACAAGTTGTTACACATGCGCTATGTGCATGACTAAGAAGGGGTAATTTTAGCATTGGCAGTAGTAACCACTACCAGTAAAACTGCATACTCAAATGCTCAATATGACTAATTTAGATTTTACTATTAGCATATCAATAAATTAATGAGGACATCAATTCAAAAGTTCCCTATATATAGTTCGGATAAAACTCTACAGGATTAGCCAATTGATTTAATTGCTCACACACAATTAACAAGCTCAATTGCACGTGTTTGGGGCCAACCGTAAATGTTTGTTTGCTTTTGACCTAGGAATGTTAACTTTTCCTAGTTATATATAAGGACAAAAAAGAGAGACATATGATGGCATATATATGCGAATAATTACTTCATCAATCCTATACATATTATATAGATTTTAATTTAGTATTAAAATTTTCAATTTGATCAATGCAATTTAAATCTTTTGCTAATTCTCCTATATAATACATTTAACTTTAAAAATTATGATTTCATTGTCTAGTCAATGTTGAACACTGTGAATAAATTCGACGTTCCATGGCAAGAATTACATATTAGAAGGAAACGTGGATAGTGGAAAATTTCTTGAGGATCATTGTTAGTTATTGGTAATCGGAAAGGTACTTTTCTTGAATCACCAAGTTCTCCCGTTTAGAAGTAGTAATGACGATTCCTGGATTTAGATTTATGAAGCGATCGTTCGAATTCATCACAGCCTGTTTAATTTGGTTTTGCAAAAGAACTTTGGGCTCCTGAAGGACTTTAGCTAAATACAAACCTTTTTGTTTGATTTTTTTGGGGAGTTTGGCCAGATGCAATACATCTCTAAATGACTCTAAAAGCCTTTTTAGCCAAGGTAGGTTCGGAGCTCATTTGGGAAGTTATATATTCAAAATGTAAGTTGGTATTATTCATGTGGGCGATACTGCTCATAAGCCAACAACCGCCGACAAGAGGTCCCTAGCATTGATGATTGCCGCCGAGGGGTTGCCTGACCCTAGTGATCGTCGCTTGAGGTCACACAACCTAGGTGTCGCCTGAGGTCCGGCAACCTTAGGTGATGGTCACTTGGGGTCGCACAAACCCAGGTGATCCTCTAACTAGGCCACCCGACCTCTAGCTACTGGAGGTTGAGCAATAGCCAGATCTGGCCATCGATGAGTAAATATAAAAAATTTAGCAAAAATCATTTGCAAAATGTAGTATTTTTCAAATGGCATTTAGGCTAAAATTATTTCGCAATACAATTTGAGATTACAATTTATCAAATGCTATTTACATTTCGAAAAACCTTTTAATTCAAAAATATTTTTTTCCTCCTAGGGGTATTTATTCAAAACCGTACTAAACGGGGCCACGTCATTATTGGCTGTCGTTAAGGATCGTCGAAAGCCTTTCAAAAGTGACAGATCGTCCAAGCGAATGTTTTCATTGAGATATCGGGTTCTTGGCCCATCTCTTTTCAACCTACGGCCCCACCACGAGGGAGGTCATGCTCTGGCTTGAAATTTCCTCTGTTTGGGCTCGTTGAGCGTGCTCGAGTTTTTGCCGGCCACGCACTTCAGCTAAATCTTCTTTCGCATTTAGATTGGCCGACTCATCTGCTATGACTTGCAAAGCAGTCTGATTGACTTTCAAACACTGGATGGCCTCTTCGATGGCATGATCTCCTCCCGAAACAGTCAATGGGAGACTTGTCTCGTGGCTGCGTCGGTAGAACATCCACCTCATCAGAAAAGCCGTTCAGGAAAATATTCACACTTTTGCCCGAGCTCCGAAGGTATGGTAGAAGAGACACCACTGCTGCATCCCTCAACGGGTTGAGATTTGAGTCTCGCAACAACCAATGAATGAGAAGACCGCCACACGAGAGAGTTCAAGAAATTCCAACGGTTCGTCCTTAACCATTTCGTCAAAATGACCTCCTAAGAAGAGGAACCTTTGAAAGTTGGGTCCATGGAGTCCACTATCGGCTGAGTTTAAAAGCTTTGAGGCTCTTTTTTATTTTATTTTTTCCAAAATAAGCTTTGGCCCCGGCCAAAATGTTTGAAGGGTTTCCTGCTTCGGCTTTGATTCGACTGTTCAGTCGAAGGAGAAGATGGCAACGGCATTGCTGAAGGGGAAAATGAACCTCCCGCGGGAGCTGAGGCTAGAAGAAGATCAGGAGCACTGACAGCAGCAGGAGTGGTGTCATTAGACGTCAAGATAACAGCAGATCCCAAACTTATGACCTGACTTGCGGGTGACGATGAGGTTAATAAAGAAAACTCTACGTTGCCTGATGAGAACAAATATGCTGCCAATTAGTTTGGCCTACTTTACAGGATTACATACGGGAAAGAGATGGCAGGTGCATACCTTGTTCTGGTGCTGGAAGAAGTGAAAGAGGAAGTTTCGATTAATAAGGCTGCTTTAAAGCGTCGGTGGTATCCACTAGCATAGTTTGATTATTGAAGCAGGAAGTACATTTGTTTAAAAGAATTCAAAATCCTTTCAATTCTTTTGAAAAGAGACATATGTTTACACTGAAAGCAACTCAATTCAGAAAGGAACATACTTTTGGCATGAGCATAAATGGTCATATAAAAGACATGTGATTAAAAGTGTAAATTTAATGGTAAGCAGAGGTTGAAGTTTCAAAAATAGGGAACGTGAAGATTCAGCATAGAAATCGTTCGAAGAGAATGCAACCATCAAGAATAGTCAAAATGTAGTTACTTTTGGAGTCACTATAAATACCACAAGCTCTCCAACAAGGGACTCCCTCAAAATAAAAATCAAGCAAGTTGCATTATTGCTTTGTATCACTCTTTATTCTTTGACATAGTCATAGTTGTAGTTTCCTATTAGCGTTGTCTATTAGTTTCAGGAGTGCAATCACTTCCCTAAGTGCTTTGTCGTCGATTAAATTCTAGTATAGTATCTCTATTTTGGGCTATATTCGCCCTTTGTCATTAATTAAATTAAGACAAAGTTTGTCTACATTCTATCTTATTAGCATCTACGTTACTTCCCATAGACAGCATCAGAATAACATAGTTGAGTCATTCACTGTGAGATATTTTCTGTATGAAGTCACTAAATAATCTACAATTGAGGAAATATTTTTCTTTCCTCTCTCCAGCCAAAAATCTGTATTTTTATAGTTCCAAAATTCAGACCAAACATTTTAAGAACTTATTTAAGTCCAACAATTCCTTAACTATAAAGGAAAAAAAATTACCTTATGCCAAATTGAGTATGTTATCAAGAAAAGTACATTCTCACTTTTGTTTCCTTGCTTCTCCCGCGTGTAGTATATTTTATTTTTAATTTTCAATTCTAAATATCTTCTTCTCTTAAAATAATTTTCTTTTCTTTTCTCTCATTCGTGTGCTTTTTTGCACTCTACCATGCAACAATAGGCTCGTGTCGGAAAGAACCTAGAGAACCTCTAATTACAAGTGGCGAGCTTTTGTTAATTTTCTCAAATTGGAACCTTTCTTAATTTCTCCGATTTATTCCATTGTATACTCTTCTTTTTCAATTCTACGTGGAAGATTACTTGTATTTGAAATGCATCTCTCCGTGCTCGTTATTTCACAATTTTATGCTAATAATTATGCTTTGACTCTGAACTTATTTATTTGATTTTATTTCGCTGGAATTGCCTCTCACGATGAAATATTTTTCTACCAAAAATAATTCTTCAGCTTTTAATCAAAAAAGACCAGATCCAGTTATTTGATGACTCGAGACAGAAATTAATTGAGGATGACCGGAGGAGTTATGAGGATAAATTAATCATAATCTAGATAGAGATTTTAGAGTCGGCGTGAAAGATTACTTTTTCATAATTATAATTATATGTCCTTGGTCGTCTTTGCACGTTTTTACTTGGAAAAAATTTCCGAATTATTAGATTTTTATGTAATTCCCCCTGCAAGCGAACTAGCTCTCCGCAGAAGAGATGACGATGCAGCGACCGTGCGAGGCGGCGGGGACCGACTCGGTGCCTTGCACGTCCCGCCGCACGGAGGAGGAGTGCGTCCCGCACGCTGCCGGCGCGAGCGAGGATTGCTACGAGGAGGCCCGAAAGACCATGGAAGAGCTCAAGCGAGAGATCGAGGACGCCAAGGAAGAGCTCAAAGAGTTCAATCACTTAAAGGCCAAAGCCGCCTTCTCGAGTCTCTGGTCTCCGGCCGGCCACCACCCCCACCACCCAAGTGGTGGTGGTTGCTCCCTTGATCCCGACGTCGTCCTGATCGCCGCCGAGGGCGGTCCCGAGGGAGGCCCCTCTACGCCGTTGCCGGCTCACTGGGATATTCTGGTGAGCATCGGTTCGTTGATATTTCGTTGCTGGTTTTGCTTTGACTTAAATTTTGGGTCTTTCTTTGTTTTTGTTTTTCCTCTGATCTCCGTTTGAATTTGGGGATTTTCAGAAGAGGCGAGAGGGTTTAGGGCAAGGATTAGTTTGGAGTTAATTTTTTGGGAGAGGGATCGTGTACTCTGTTCCTTGCTTCAAGTTCCAATAGCGGGCGTCTCTCATAGGGTGGCGATATTGATAAATTGTGTGATCAATGGTCAATAAGGGGTCAAATATTTCTCGGTGAAAGTGGGGAAGACAGGTTGCGGGAACGCGGTCTTTATGTGTTCTCTCAGTCGGCAAACCATTGTATGCTGAGTCTTTGTTCAACGGTCTTAATTTCTGCAAAGTTGACGTGCTTGACTGTGAAATAATGCCGGGAGGAAGACAAGATACTCTGGAGGGCTTGTGGTGGATATACGATGGTGTCTGAACGGGGTTTGGTCAGATTGTTATCAAAGTCAGTTGTCTGGGTCAGTTATTAAGCTTTCTCAGATTTCTTTAGAAGTTTTATCTACCTTTGGCTTTCGTGGGCATTCCTACGAACAATTGTTATTGAGAAAAAAGGCCACTGCATTGGTAGTGGGCATTCCTACAAACAGTTGTTATTGAGAAAAGGCCACTGCATTGGTAGTTTATGCTGATAGATTTAAGAAGGAAACCTACGGTGAATTTGTATTTGGATTTTTAAGATGTTTTTTTTTTTTTTTCTTATGTGTTCATTAGAATTTGGTGCAGCATTTGGACATGGGATGTGCTAACATAGTGGTACCTATGTCTTACTAGTGGAAAGCGATCCCTCTTTGCACTCACCACTTGGAAGTCCGTGACAGGTTGTTAGTTTCAGTTCGAAAGCAAAGAGTGCTCCCAAAAGTGATTTCCTTGAAGATAATGAGTTAGGGCTTGCGTGATTCAATGCCTACATTGCCCCACAGGAAACCTACATGACCCCTTTGGCTAGCCCACCATCTTGAACTTTAATGCTGTCATATTCTCGAAGAACAGTACTTATATTATTAATAGCCAAATGAGATCCTCTAGCTATCTCCTGCTTGTTGGGTTGCATCAGTTAAGCCATGCTTCATATTTTCTTGTGCATGAGGATATCAATTAGAACGCAGCCACTCTAGAATTGGCAACCATGTAATGCAACAAACTTCCTTTTGTAAATGACTACGCTTTCCGCAAGATACTCTTCAGAGATGCTTGGATAGAGTTTGGGGTCACATAAAGGATTTACATAATTATTATCCCAATTGTTGTGTACTGGAGCAAACCTAACCAATTAAAAAGAAACTGCATTTATTCATATTAGATTTATGCCTTTTTGTCCATTTTAAATTTTATCAAGCGGGTCACTACCATGCAAGTTCTCTTAGATCGCTGCTTTCCTCCTCTGACAAGTCTTGACTAAATCACCAAGAGTTCTAAACATATGCATTCAACGATCAGTCTTTTTGGTGATCTGGCCTCCAAAAAAGAATGTTGAACCTCTTCCTTCTTTCGTTTCTGTCCTCAATAATTGCTTGGAGTGGTCTTGATCTTCTCTCTTCTTCAGCCTAAACTTAACTTTCTTATATAAAATTCAATGCCAAAGTTAGTGGAGTAAATATTTGTTGAGGGTGTATCGGCAATATCAACTCAATATGAATTTCTGCAATGCTTTATCAAAAGTCTTGCTGTAAAATTCTGCTACTGCACATGCTTGTGGCCGGATATATATGGTGAAAATAGGGGTTGCATTTTCATCTAAAACTGCATGCTGCTAAATATGCACCTACGTAAGACATTTCCACTTCTTAGGTTGATCTTGTAGGTTATTTTTTTAGCTTTCATCTATTCAGGCATTAGAAGTTCATATTTGTTTGCTTGGACTGGATTTCTACATCAGAGATTCTCGATTTTTTTTTTGCAGCCAATTGCTTCCTTTTATTTGCTTGGAATGAGGCTTAGCTGAGTTGAGTGGAGTTTTAAACTCTATTTGAAGTGACATATTTACTAATTGAGTTGCTGGATATTCCATTCATTATGACTCCTTCACAAGATTTGATTTAAGCGATGCTTGTGCCAGCGGATATGCATTTTGCCTGCGGCTATGTGCATTTCATTGGAGTTATCAACTCAAACATCACAAAAGCTTGAGTATGGTTTTTCGCTTGGCATAAGGCACTTATGAACACAACATAGTTTTTCATAATTTTGGTAATTAATAACAATAGCAAGGACATGTTCAAAAGCTTTACTCACATGCTCATAATACAATATCTTCGATCTAGCAAACTTCAACTCTTATAGATAAGATGCATAAACCTCTGTCAAACTACTCAGCTTTCACACTGCAAGAAACGCACTTTCTAAGTGCTCTTCAATTTTCTTTTTACTATCAGGCTAGCCGGTCCCCAGTATTTAAAGCAATGCTCGAGAATGAGATGGAAGAAAGCCGAAGTGGCACCATCAAGATAACTGACATGTCGTATGATGGCCTCCGAGCATTTGTCAGCAGTCTTTATGCCGAAGCATACCTCGATGAGCAAATGGCTTGTGAGCTCCTGGTGTTGGCTGACATGTACCAGGCGAAGCCCCTCAAAGCTTATTGTGAGCTGTTCTTAGTATCCAAGTTAAACTGGGACAAGTCGATCATATATTATGCCTTTGCGCGCCTGTACAACGCGAAGCTTCTACTTGAGGCTGCCTTGTCCTTAATCTCAGAGAACAGGAAAAAGCTCAGAGAACATCAAGAATACTCGATACTCGAAAATGACCCACTCCTTGGGTTGGAGATATTTGAGGCATGTCTTGCAAAACGAGACAGCACCTGAGGATGCTTCTGCGAAGTGAGAGTCTTGTTTGGAGAAAGGAATTTCATATCCACAAGAAAAGGGGCCATTGTTAGTTTGTTAGTTTTAATAATCCTTTTCCTGCAGCAATTGGAGGTTGTCAGATGATTATGATGACTTTGGCTTTGGGGAGCATTTTTTGATTTACTAGTCAAAGCCATTCTTTAGGTTCGAGACCATCCTTTTGATTTACTTTGCTTAATGTCCTCGGAGTTCATTTGTCCCTTTTCTTTTGGCTCTTTCGCTAGTAAAAGAAGTGTCTAAGCCCGAAAATCCTGCCTCCTACTTCTTTGAGAGGGCAAATATGCTGATGAAGAAATCCTCTAATGGACATTTAGAAGTTATGCAGGACCCATGATACAGGCTGACAAAAACTTATTATCTTGTTGTTGATGCAAGTGTTTTTTTTATTTCATGGATCAAAGAAAACTAGTAATATTCTCTTCATTCTCGTATCCTCATTTGAGACAACTTATGACTTTTCCCATTGCCTTTCCGACTTGTGGTTGCAACTTCTTATTTTTACTCCTGCTTTCCTTTCATTTAAAGTAACTTACCCTTTGATAATCCCGCAACTTCTAGTACAGACATTGGTTTTCTAGTAATCCTTTGGATCTTGATCTGTGCGATGTTATTTATCATTTTGCGATCCGAAGCATTGGTCAAGATGGATGTTATTTAAATGTCTTTGCATGTAAACTTGATATATGTCTCTACAACCTATACCATTGAGTTGAGGTTGGTTCCGGCCTTGTTAATCAATAGAAAAGATAACTTGAATAACTTAACCAAAGGTTGTCAGATTAGGTAAGCATCTACGCGCCATTGATTCACAGCTAAGTGAACAAGTTCTCCATGCCCATGGCTCAGTCTTTAAGAATGCATGGTGTCATGTATTGGTTTTATCATGCTTAGTGCCTTGAGCAAGTGGTGGTTTTTGTTGCTTTGTGCTTACCATTAAGACACTTCCAAATTCCACTTCGCACGGTGTCTGGAATGGCGGGAGTTAGTCTGGAGGGCAAAAAGGTGTTGCCTAATGTTGTCATTACAGATTTTACTGCTGGACATACTTGTCTCCAGCTCTCATCGGCTCAGATGTGTGAGGAAATAATCCATGCTACTCATTTGGTAATATGTGTCGAAAGATCCGTGACAAAATGAAAGTCAATGTTCTGGTGCCATTAGAGTTACTCGTTACGTATTGTCGCTTTAAATGAAAGTCTCATTTGACTGGTGGCACCCTGTTTTCAAGATTTTAAGCAAGCTTAACTTTGACTAAATGATATGTGGTGTATCTGATGTATAAATTACTTTCTGATACGTGATAGATGATATTCACATGTAGATTCATCAAAAGCACATGCCAAGCATGCATGAGTGGATTATCGAGACTCGCACATCATCCTCCGGTTGAAAAAAAACACAAAGTCGTGATTCAAATAAAAAAGTTAATTCTAAGCGACGGTGATGATCTGGAGCTAGTCACATTCATCTCATCAGACATCATGTCCTTTGCACCAAACCGTTCAAGAAATTTCGAAGATGTATAAAAGAGGGCGTTAATTTTCTAAGAAACCTCCAAACAGTCAACTGCCCAAAGAATGTCACCAACAAGTCTTAAACTAATGAGATTTATCCTCTTATCGTCACTTTGTTGAATGTCTCCTGGACGTTACTGGCATAAAAGTTCAAAGAAAGTTTTGGGTTGGTTGTTGGCCGGAATATCCAAGGTCCAATGAACCAATTGAAAGCCAAGTCAAATTTTAGTGATATAATTGAAAAAAAAAGTTCAAAAAAGAAATATACACAAGATGAAAATAAGAACAAATTTTGATGGCCCTAATGTAAATAAAACCCTGAAGTGAAATGCAGTCTCCGTTACTGGCAAGCACTTGGTTCGTCCAAAATTTCTTAGACAAGGCTCAAATTTCCCTGGATCATAGTACAAATGGATACGATGACCAATTTTAGCATAGATGATTTGTAATGACATTGAATGAGCACTTTGAATCAATAAAAGTTCACCGTGGAAGCTGAAAACACTTCAATCGGAAAATGATACCAATATGACGATGCCAGAGGTTGTATCCCTGAATAACACAAAGCCAATCGGATCTATTAACAGAACCATGCAAAAAGTTTATCGCACTCCTGTTCCTTCAAACTCAAAATTCCATAATATTGAAAAGTCTTTCTCCCAACTGATTTTTCTTAACCTGTACAAGACAAGACTATGACTTTGCAGAAGTATCCTTGGGTGCTGCAGTGTTTTCCTGCTTTGCAAGACATGCTTCATATATCTCCACCACAAGGAGAGGGTGCTTTTCAACAAATTCCGAATATTCTTGACGTTTTCTGAGTTTATCCATATTGTCCAAGATTAACGACAAGGCAGCCTCAAGGAGAAGTTTCGCATTGTGCTGGTGCGCAAAGGCATAGTTTATGATCGAGTTGTCCCAGTTCAATTTGGATACCAAGAACTTCTCACAATAAGCTTTGAGGTGCTTCACCTGGTACTTTTCAGCCAATACTAGAAGCTCACAAGCCATTTGCTCATCGAGCGATGCTTCAGCAGAGTAAAGATAGTTGACAAATGCTTGGAGGGCATCATACGACACGTCACTTATCTTAATCGTGCCGCTTCGGCTTTCTTCCATCTCATTCTCAAGCATTGCTTTAAACACTGGGGACCGGTTAGCCTGATTGTAAATACAAAATCGAAGAAGAGTAAAGAACACAATTTTTGCAGTGCGAGAAAACTCAATAGTTTGATAGGAGATGTCTGTGCATCTATTCGATATGAGTCAAGAGTTTTCTAAATCGAAGGAAAACCTGATATGAATTTTACGGAGCTTGTGAGCAAAGCTTCTTAGCAATGTCCTTGCTAAATTAATCAATTGCAAAAGTTATGAAAACCATGTTGTGCTCATAAGTCCCCTATGCCAAGCGAAAAAACTTCAAAACTCAAGTTTATGTAAATTTCAAGTTGATAACTCCAATGAAATTACATTGCAGCAGGCAAAATGCATATCTGGTTGGTCAAGAAATGATTAAATCAAATACTGTCAAAGAAAGTCGTAATCACTGAAGTATCCAGCGACTCAATTACCAATTATTCCACTCAACTCAACTAAGCCTCATTCCAAGCAAATAAAAGGAATCAATCATGATCTGCATAAAAAAATCGAGAACCCCTCTGACTTATATATCTGGTCCAACCAAACAAATACGGTAGTTCTAATGCCTGATTAGATGAAAGCTAATACAAAAACTTCAAGATTACCCTAAGAGAGAGTTTAATAACAGACAAGAAAGTAAAAGAAATAATCCGTTAGTGGAAATGTCTTATGTAGGTGCATCTTTACCATTATGCAGTTCCAAAAGTAAATGCAACCCCCATCATCACCATATATAATCCAGTCAAAAGCTTGTACAGTGGCAGAATTTTTCAGCAAGTCTCTAGATAAAAGAGTCACAGAGATTCTATTAATTTGATATTTTTGATATATATGCTCAACAACTATTTAATCTGCCTAAACTCTGGCATTACATCTTGAAAACTAGAGTAAACATAAGAAGGTTAAGTTGAGGCTCGAGAACAGAGAAGATCAAGACCAATCCAAGCAATCATTGAGGCCAGAAACAAAAGAAAGTGGCCTGACATGCTGTTTCAAGGCCAGATCAAAGATAAGATTCGTTGAATACATATGTTTAATAAACTCATGGCGACTTAGTCAGGAATTGTCTGAAGAGAGAGGAAGCGATCTAAGAGAACTTGTTTGGTTAGCGTTAATTATTCGAATCATTTATTTGATCCCCCACTCTATCCAGGCATCTCTGTAGAGTATTTTGTGGCAAAGCCTAATCATTTACTACAGCAAGTTTGTTATGTCACACGGTTGCCATGTCCAGAGTGGCTGCCTTCTACTTTATATCCTCATGCACAAAAAAATGAAGGCTGGCTTTTGGTGATTAGAATTGACTCAGTCTCACGAGCAGGAGATAGCTAGAGGACTTCATTCAGCCATAAGTAACACAAGTACTGACAGCATTAAAGTTCAAGATGGCGAGCCAGTTAAAGGTCTCATATAGCCTTCCTCTGAGGCATCAGAAGCATTTGATCAATCAAGCCCTAACTCATTATCCTCAGGTAATATCAATTTTGGGGGCAATCTTTGTTTCCAGACTGAAACTACCACCCTATCATGGACTTCAAGTGCCAATGGTAAAGAGTGATTGCTATCAACTAGCAAGCTGAAGGTACCACTGTGCTAGCACACCCTTGTCAATGTCAAGTTACCGAATTCTCATAAACACATAAAAGTCATCTTAAAAGTCCAACTGGGAATTCTCCATAGGTCTCCCCTCCTTAAATCAATCTGCACAAATTTCTCAGTAACAAACGAAGATAGAACTTCTAATGAAATCCTCTGTGAGCATTACTCTTTCACTCTCTTGTAACTTCTCTCTGCCTCAATTAAAATGAAAAATCTGAGAAACCTCAATAGCTCGACCCAGACAACAGAATTTCATAACACAATGACCAACCCCGTCTTTAGATCATCTATATCCAATATAAGCTCTCCCAAAAAGAGTATCCTTCCTTCCATTTCTCACTTCATTCAGGCCTCATTTCAAAGTCAAGAGTCTCAACTTTCCATAAATCAAGCTACCGACAAAGGCTCAGCATACAATGGTTCTCCACACCATTGCCATCCAATGACCGAAAGAAAACTCATAAAGGGAGTGTTCCTGTATCTAATCTACCCCTTTTATTGCAAAATTTCTCCATGACATGATTGACCACTTATTTTACCATCGAGACACAGTTTATCACCTTCCTATGAGAGACGCCCACAATTAGGGAGCAGAACATTTGAACCCACCTGCAAATTAACGACAAACTAATCGAAGCTTAACCACAGTGGACTAAACCTTCTCATCCTTTCTAAAATTCCCAAATTTAATCGGACATCAGAAGAAAAACAAAGAAAAACCCAAAATTCAGATCAAAGGAAAACCGGCAACCAAATCAACGAACCGAGCAGAAGGCGATAGCTCACCAGAATGTTCCTGTGAGCCGACACCGGCATCGACGGCCCCCCGTCGGGACCATCCTCGACGGCTACCAAGACGACGTCGGTGAACCCAGATCCATGGGGGCGACCACTGAAGAAGGCCGGAGACCAGACGCTCAAGAAGGCGACCTTGGCCTTCAAATCCTCGATCTCTCGCTTGAGCTCCTCCTCGGTCTCGCTCGCCTCCTCGTAGCACACATTGCAAGTGCCGGCGTCGCTGCCGTACTCCTCCTTGCAAGATATGCAGCGCATGCGCACGGACTCGGTCTCCGAATCGGTCTCCGACGACTCGGTCTCCACCTCCAGATGATCCAGCCTCGCGCACCGTCGCTGCATTTTCTGCTGGGCTGAGAGCTGATCAGCGAAACCTTTCCTCTTCCTTCCCTCGTACCCACGTCATTTGCAGCGCACGCTTAAAATGAAAAAAAGAAAAAAGAAATTATGACTATAATTAGGAAATAACAATTCCATAACTAAAAGGGTTCTCCCACACAACTTTTTTCTAAATCTTAATTTTGATTCGATCAATTTTTCCCTCAAAATTCAGCCACAATTAATTTGCTTAAATATTATTAAATAATTATAAAAGGTTGTGGAAGAATACTTTTTGGTCGTGAAAACATTATTTTCCAACTAATTATTATTTTCGCCCAAAAAAAACTAATTATTGTTTGAATGCAAATGATTTACTTAAAGCAATATAAGATAAATCATTTGGCATCCACTTAGGTTTAGTGGATATTTCAATTAAGCAACTGAATTATATTTCAATATCTTATTATGCTATTTAGTATTTTACAATTGATGCATTTTGATCAAACCCGATTGATCTTCTAACGAGCTACTTGCGACGTATGCAAGTGGTAAATTTTTTAGATGCCATGATATGGCACACTTAATGAGGACACCACATTAAGATTTTTCTTAAGAATTCAGATTTTGATCAAGGGACATAAAACAAAAAAAATAGAAACGCTAAGTGATATGATTGGAAGATAGTTTTTATTGATCTTTCATAAATTAAAAACCAATTTCTAGCTTTATTCATAGACATTAGGGTAGAAGAAGTTTAGGATTGAAATACGGCTTACAATTGTGTGTTTTATACATGAAGAAAAGGTATTGACAAAGCAAAAATTAGTTGATAATCGGGAAACAAATAATGTACTATTGAAGTAACACAATTCACAGATGCCGGTCAATTTGATGAGATTGTGACTAATGTGGTTAATCATCACGATTGATGATTGCTAAAACCGTTTAATTTTTTAAAAAAGAGAAAAAAAAAATTTAAAGATAAATAGAAAAGTTAATTGAAATTAAAATTATAGAAGAGGGAATTATTCAATTTTGATCTTCTCATTTGCTTTGCTTTTTCGTTTTCCTTGTTAGTTCTTATATGCAATAGAGTCGCCACATGATTCGATCTCGTGGTCAGATTTTTTATTTTATTTTTATAATGACTTACATTTACTATTTTCATCAAATTGACTATTGGCGTTGCCTACCTAATTTCACTTTTCTAAAGGAAAAATAGGGAGTTTAATAAATAAGTATATACGAAAACTCGATGGTGTAGATTTTGTACACAAAACTAATGACGGCGATTTGATCTGTACATTCCGACAAATGCAATTACTACTTCTTAAAGTTTAGTAACGCACCGTCATAAACCGCTACACATTAAAGAAAAAAAAAACGACGTGACAAAAAAAAATTAGAATAGGAAGGAACGAGTTAAAACCACTTCATAGATTTGTCTTCCAAGATTAAATATTTCTGACGGCGTAATTCAAGAAATAAAAAGCTTCCAATCATAGCGCCGCATCAATTCAAATGCATCGTCGTAAAAATTGACGTGATTAGAAAACATCATAATAGGAAGGAACGATTTAAAACTATTTCATAAATCGGTTTTCCAAGATTAAATATTTTTAATGGCACGATTCAAGAAATAGAAAGCTTCTAATCATAGCGTCGCATCAGTTTAGAAGCACGGCACCCTCGCTTCCACCAGGTGAACCTACGTCCCGTTACTCGACATGAAAAATAGTAGTTATCATGGGGTTTGGTTGTAACAACATCACAACACAAAAGAGAAGAAGAAGGAAGGAAAAATAAAAATAAAAATAAAAAACCCCATGTAGGCTTCCCAAAATTATTGAACGGAATCGAATCCATCAAAATCTGATATGGGGATCTGTCTCTCCTTGCTGCAAAGGGTCAAAGCCAGCGCCCCTCTCTCTGACCGCTCCCCCATTGGTGGCCGGGAGCGCCACGTGGCGATGTCGTTTAAACCGGGAAGTTCAAACCCATTTCACCACCAAGATCCAAGCACATTGCAATAAAACGAATAATATAATAACTGAACTACCGAAAGGAGAAAGGGTATTGAAAGGATTATCGATTTTTAAAAAGAAAATTCATCCGGAGGAGATAGAATTACAGCAAAGATCCAACCCTTTTTTTCCCTTATGGCCGAAAATGCACAAAATGGAGAAAAGATAACAAATGGGGCTCCCATTTTCCAAATATTCTTTTTCATTTCCGGAAAATAAAATCGCCTTGCAGGGATAAAAAAAAAACGAAGAGAGAGAGAGAGAGAGAGAGAGAGAGGGGAGAGGAAAATCCAGTTGAAGTTGCAGCGACCCAGAACTGAAAAAGCGAGTACCAGTTACGAACTTTCTCCTCCTTCTCCTCCGAAAGATTCAACCCCCGCTGAAAGGACGCCCGAGGTGAGAAAAGTTCTCTCCTTTTTCGAGTTCCTGCGCTCGTCAACTGCTCTGTTCGCTTCGTTTATGGCTGGAGTAGTTCGTGTTTGCGGAGACAATTTGTTGGGATTGTATGTTTTTCTTTTTTTTGGGTCAATACATGCATTGCTTCCTGCATCGCTTCTTGCGAAGTTTTCGAGTTTATATGTTGAATCAGCACTTTCGGTGAATTGGGTCTTCCTTTGAATTGGATGAGAAGCCGTGGTTGCGGGGAACTCGTCATGGTGTTTGTGAATGTGAATTTTTTGTTTTCTGCTTGAAGTCTTCCTTTTTGGGGCTGGGAAGAGTGTAAGATGGTGAATTGGCCGGCTGAATCTTCTTGGTATTGATGAAATTAGGATTTTTTCCTGTGAAAACGTATGAATATTTTGACTTTTGGCTTTGGAAATTTGGATTTTGAGGTTCTCTCTTGAGCCCTAATCCGGTGCTTAGGGTTTGGAGTTGTGGATTCAGGTTTCCAATGGGTGGTGAAGACAATGGCGTAGAGGGAGATACACCTGCCTTGGTCAACAGCCGTGATGCCGAGAGTTCTTGCCTGAGGAGTGCGAAAATGAGTAATGG
The DNA here is from genome assembly GCA_014182895.1 of Angophora floribunda. Lineage (NCBI taxonomy): Eukaryota > Viridiplantae > Streptophyta > Magnoliopsida > Myrtales > Myrtaceae > Angophora > Angophora floribunda. The sequence goes on along the minus strand of CM024710.1, from coordinate 32,524,720 downwards.
TTTTGTCAATGGCCATGATAGTGATGTTGCCGAAGGGAGTTCTGGTGGTAGCGAGTGTGTTCGGACTTACAAGAGGCGAAAGCAAGTGAAGTTGGAAAGTAAAAGTGGTGAGGATGAGAGAGCTACCACAGGAGCTTCAACTATTTCGGCAAACCAGGTTTGTCCTGTACCCTTTTTCTATTTGTTGCAGGTTAATTGTTCCTTGTCTTGGATTTCTGGTCTGTGCTGCACACGGAATGTTTCAGTAAAAGAATTTTCGAAGCATGAAAATCCCGCCTTCTACCTTTTTGAGAAGGCATTTATGCTGGTGAAGAATCCTGTAATAGACAGTTAGAAGTTATGTAGGAAGCGTAACATAGGCTGACAGAAATTTATTTTCTTGTTGTTGATGAAGCTTTTTTTTTTTTAAGATCAAAGAGGAAAAAAAAAGTTCTTGTCTCTTTGTTCTTGAATTTTCAATTGAGACTCAATTTTATGACTTATGAGTCTTCAATGCCTTTCTAACTCAGGGTTGCAGCTCTTATTTGTACTCCCTGCTTTTCTTTCTTTTGAAATAACTTACCTTTTGATGATTTTGTGGAACTTCTTTCCTGTCTTGAGCAAGCGGTGGTGTTTATTGCTTTTTGCATACCGTTAAGACACTTCCCAGAAGTGTGAGCAAATAATTCATGCAACTCATTTGGTTTGAATGTCGCTGAAAGAACCGTGACTTTGCCTGGTTAGAGTCTGATTTATGGTGCTATAGTTTTCTCTCGGATGCTTATTTGGTTTATTGCAGATTTCAAGGGAACCAATAGTTGGATCTTCAGATTTTCATGTGTCTGAGCACCTTCATGATCCTTCTGTGGTCCATCGTGCTGTTGAAAATGGTCACAATGAGCACTCGCAGAGCCAGTGCAGTAACATTGTGTTGGAGCACATATTCCAGTCATTGAGTGATGAAGGTGGTATAAGACAGTGCATCCAAAATGCCCTGGCATGTCATGCTAGAGAAATTGATAATATGAAAGCAAAGGTTTTGGTGCCATCAAAACTACTATTTACTCATTGTTACTCTACACCTAATTCTACATTGCATCTCATTTTAACAGGTGGCTGTTTTTTGGTTTCTAAGCAGGATAACCAGTTGAAAGATCAGCATAGGCTGGGCACCTCTACCCAAGCTGCAGGGGTGCAGAATGGAATTGCTGCCAGCAGTGCTGACCCTACATCTAAGGCCTCTATGAATGGATCTAACCATGAGATGATCACCGAATTGAGTCAACGTACATTTTACAACATAATAATTTCAGGAAAATTCAGCCAATTATGCAAGCTTCTTTGTGAAAACTTTCCAGAAACCAAGATTGACAGAGTGTTGGATTTTCGCCTCATTAACTCACGGATGAAGGAGGGAGCTTATGAACAATCCCGATTGCTTTTCTCTTCGGACATATCACAGGTATAATGTCATTGGTAGAACAGATGTGTTGCTGATTGTAGTAAAGTATCTTGACATGGATGTGTTGACAAGGTTCATGTGACTGTTCAATATATCTGTTGGCGAAAGTGATTTGCGGTCTCATGCTATACAATGGGAAGTCCTTCAATTGTTTATAATTGCGCTCCTTCGGTTATATCTTTTGGTTATTATATTTAACTGAAAGAAATTCCACTTTGTATGCTCTGTCACATTGACTTTGGATGACCAGCAACTACTGTGCATGTAGTTGATTGAAATGTCAAATTTGGGGAGGAATTTGCACTTCTTTTGGTTTTCTTTTTCTTCTGTGAGTAGTGCTCAAAGCAGATCTAGGATGGATTCTTTCTGCTGGCCAACAGCTGAAAAGCTTAGACGGCTACTTGTCATTATCATGTACATCCACTCCTTTTGTTTTCTAAAACTACATAAACACTTGACCATTCATTCTTTAGCTTAAATTCCATTTGACTCTTGATCTTGGGAAAACTCTCTTTTTGCTTAAGAATTTGTTGGATAGAAATATTTTTCTTTCTCCCTTCCTTCTTACTAGATAGAATGGTCAATGTTTTTTTAACTGGCAGAATAACAGTAAAATCCAGATATGCCTTATAAATATCTGTTGTCTTCTAAAGAATTACTTCTCCAATTCTCTGGGGCCTTTGTAACTGTGGTGCCAACATGCGATAGCTGGGACGTTCATTGTTGATGTTTTTCTCATGATGAAACCCTTCTTCGCAATCTTCCTTCCAATGTGTTACTTTTTTGTCTGATGTCCAAAGTGAGTTATATCTAGATTTAAGTAAATTGTCAAGCTTTTATCTATGGTTCAACATTCTTAAATCTGTCTCAACTTCTAGCTCAAGTCTCGAGCTTAAAGGGTTAATTTGTATAGGTCAACATAAATGTATTCTTTGTCAGAACTTTTGCACTGTAGGATTGTAGGGCATCTTACATTGAACCAATGGATTGCATTTTTCCATGTCTCTTTCAAAAATTCGAAGCATATTTTCAATCTCTTAATGTTCTTGTAAACCTAAGTTGCAGTTCTATAATACAAAATGAAGGTCCCATGTTGGATATAGATGAATGTCCAGTGTAAAATAATCGATGATTTTGTCTAAAATTGCTACTTTTTTAGGTACAACTTTCAGAGAGAATCTACTTATGAAATATATTTCATTTTGACTGGGCTATGACTTCAGATTTGTTATAGTATTTTCTTTAGTTCTGTAGGATTAGATTTAAATTGAATCTTTGAGAAGTCATTTGAAGGAAACACCTTGCTTTAATGATGTTTCTGGGATGTATAGGAGAATGGAAGGTAATTGTAGTGAGTTGTGATGATCTAAAGGGCGGGAAAGCTTCCAGTTGGAAATGTGCTATACATGCAGGAGCTATGTGGAAGAGTCTGGTGGAAGTCAAACTTTTATGTCATGTTTTAGTCCCATTCATGTTAGCTGCTCTATGTTAGAAACAGTGTAAAAACTCTTTTTTCCTATTTACATTCTGTAAATCTTTTGCCTGAGAGTGTCTGAACTCCAAAGGGTTTTGTTTGTGACTTATGTCCTTGGTGGTTTATATCTTCCCTAGATTCTTTTTAGTTTGTGACTTATGATGTTTGTTCTTGAGCATCTTGATTTGGGTGGGTGATCTCTGCCAGTTCTTCAAATATCTGTTGCAGTTTTTGATTTATATTAGTGGACTTCTAAATTTCCTTTTATCAAACTTGTATGTTAAAAGTTACCTTGTTGTATAAGCTGCATGGCATATCTAAATCCTTGTAAAATGTCACAGGTTTGGAGGAAGCTTGAACAGATTGGCACTGAATTAGCTTCTTTGGCAAAGAGTCTCGCTGACATATCTAAGGAGTATTGCAAATATGTGAGATTTTTGTAGTATTTTGAAATATGCATTTTGACAGTCTTTGCAGTCATTTTTTCTTTGAAGGTAAGTCTGAAATTGTCTCTGTTTCTCCCAGGGGGCAAATGCAGACAAAAGCTATTCTGATGGAGGAAAATTCGAGGTAACTTTTTCTGAATTGCTGAGTAAATTATTTTGGTGCATTATGCTGTTGCTGGTGCATGATTATAATGGATTAAGATTTGCAAATAATTGTCTTTGTAGATTAGATTCTTCTGTTCTGTATTTACTGTACACAGACTGACAGAAGATGCTTAAGGCATGATGAATCACTCCCTCAATTTCCATGTTTGCTAAGAAATGGCATTTATGTGGATTCATTATATGGGAGTCTTTTGTGCATGTTGTAACTCTGTATAATTGAAGGCCATGGATTCGTTATATGTGAGTCTTTTGTGCATGTTGTCATTCTATGTAACTGGAGGCCATTGAATTTTTTTCATTCTTTGATCTGAACCAGTGACTTTGCTTTGTTATCTTGCACAAAACATTAGTGTTTGCAGGTTAGGGTGGTAGTGATGTTGCTATCCGACTTTTTTCAGCCACTGTTTGGTTTTTATTTTCTTTTGTACTTTCATTGCTATTGTATTCCTTGTGTAATCTTTGATGCCTCTGTCTAGGAGTTTAACTTATGTATTTTGTGAATTTGAAACTTATTGATGAATCTAATAGTTTGTTCACCCAATGTTTTATGGTATTTGCATTATGAGATTGGTACATCTAGAGCTTTAGCAGGAGCTATTATCAGGATCATGTTGAATCCTCTCAGACTTGAGTTCTTGAAATGATGATTTTGTCAATTCTGATTATGACTTGACAAGTTGTTTATTTGAATAGGTCTCTGGGAGGGATGCTCTCGTTGATGCTAAATTGGAGCAAACAGAGGAATGTGGTGCTTATAATGTAAGAACCTGTCGGCATTGTGAACTAAAGGCTGATGGAATGGAATGTTTAGTTTGTGATTCATGCGAAGAAGTATACCATGTCTCTTGCATTGAGCCAGCAGTGAAAGAGATTCCACCTAGAAGTTGGTACTGTGCTAGTTGCACGGAAAGTGGAATCACGTCTCCCCACGAGAACTGTATTGTCTGCGAGAGATTGAATGCTTCCAGGAGTGCCGTCAATGGGTTTGCTGATGAAGAAGCCTTTACTACGTTGGAAGATGCAAACTGCAGCTCAGATTTGGGGATTAACCCATTTGAAGAGACCAAAATCTCGAGTACCTGCAAAATATGCGGGAACGAGATTGAAAACGGGGATAAGTTCAGGATGTGTGAGCATTCTTTTTGTCCCAGTAAGTATTATCATAGGAGGTGCTTGACAACTAAGCAGTTGAAGTCTTACAGTTCCCGTTGGTACTGTCCTTCTTGTTTGTGTAGAGCCTGCCTCACAGATCAAGATGATGATAAAATTGTTTTGTGTGATGGTTGTGATCAAGCTTATCATATCTACTGCATGAAACCGCCACGCACCTCAATTCCAAGGGGAAAATGGTTTTGTAGAAAATGTGACGCTGGGATTCAAGCAATACGCAGGGCGAAGAAGGCGTATGAGAATTTAGAAAATAAACAAAGGAGGAAAGTTGTAGAGAATGGGGAATGCCAGACACTGGACAAGAAGCCAAATGAGAAAGGTGAAGAGGACGCGGACAAAGGTAGAGGTGGAATGGACATGCTTTTAATTGCAGCCAACACTCTCAATAATGAGGAGAAATTGGCTGGTGTAGAGATGAATTGTTGAGAACGTTATATGGCTGACTTCGTTCTTGGGAGGAACAGTATCATTGAGTCATGATTTTTGTACTCTAGCAACCAATTTTCTGAAAATGTGCTTTTAGGATGATCAGTGATATTCCTGAGGAGTTTTAGTGGGGTCTTGCTGACTTCTGGTTGCACAACATTGGATGGCATATCATTGTGAAAGCTGTGCATTATTTGACAGTATCTCTCGATTCAACGGCAACGGAATATGAAGGTGATGAGGAAATATTGCTAACGCGTTTGTTGTTTTTGGTCTAGCAACAGCTATTGTAGTTTCCGGAGCTTGTACCCTGTTGTGCGTTTAGTTGTACCATGATAGCATCAAGAAGCTGGTGACTCTCTGATATGTTGTAACAGAATAACTGTCCAGCTGCATTTTTTTTCTTTAACATCAATTTAGAGTAAGCTCTTTTTTTGTTTTTTTTCCCCTTGAGACATCAACCTGTGAATTCACTTTTTAGATCTTGGTGGAGACATTGCTTTGTTGCTCACTCCATTGATACAGGATTCTTGTAGTGTGGTACTTTAATATCATGGATCAAGTCTCTCAATAAGATGCAGCAATGTCCATTTTATGCATGCTCTCTTTGTTACGCTCTTTGATATCCTTCCAGTTTTATGCATATCCAACTTTTTTCTGTTGTTGGGTCTGTGCTCCTTTTTGCCCCTCTGACTCATGGCGCAGGTTTGTGAAAGTGAAACGGTGCATACTGTTTTGTCTGGTGAATTGTTCTCAATTGAGATCTTGTAGCGGTGCTGGTGCTTGTGGTTGTGGTAGCAGGGTTTTGAGCCCCCTCCTGCTTTCCTTCACCTTGTGTCATGTTCTGTTTTGGGGATGAAGTTCGCATTGTGTCACGTCCGAGGAGTTCCCTTGACTGAAGGAGCTACATTCGTAATTACCTATGTCAGTGGAGAGTATAACATAAAATACGTTCTCTGACTAATCTTTTTTTATTTTATTAAATTTTATTTAACGAAAGATAAAATACTGATATTCTTTTGACAAAACTTTATAATTTATCCTTTTTCAAGTATAAACTCAGCGTTTTGTACACCTCCTTTTTAATTATTTTAGTTATTAGTTAAATGGTAATACTGTGTCAAGTGACATACCTAGACTTATTAAAATAAGTCATAGATCAATTTCTTTACTCATATTTGATAGGATGGAATATTATATACGTTAATTATATTTATTAAATGGGTTTAGAATGGTAAAACTCGAAATAATATGAGTGTTAAGTAAGTTCACAACTTACTTAAAACTAATCCTCCTCTATGATTCACTCTTTACTTTCTCTAGCCCTCACTCAATCTTGTGCTCGTTTACTATGTGGTCTTACCTTAATTTGAGTATAATTTATTTTAGATTAGGTTAAATATGTAAGTGTTTTGACAATATGGATTGGATTGAGTATGACTTACTAAATTTGTATTGTATGAAAATGGGTCAAAACAAATTAAATAGATCAATTTGGGTCGGATCATTTCTACTCAATCCAAAACTAATTCGATTAACTCATTTGACAAATCTAGAAGTCATACCATAATTGATTAGTAGTTACTAAAATATCATGTGGCGGCCACATGTACATGTATATAACGATTAGTAATTACTTCTCTATGATGGGTCCCTAATTGTTATAACAAAATTATCGCGTGATGAGTATCTAATAATAGATAAATGAAAGGGAAAGTATAATTAAACAATTTTTAATGCATCTTTTGGAGTGAATCCGGCCAAAGCACATGCATGATAACTAGCGTTTGCATAAATCTAATGACGAGAAATTGTGGATAAAGCCATCAGGAATCAGTTATACTTTCCCTTTCAAGATGTCAACCCAGCCCAGCTCTAGTTATTATTCTGCTTGTGTCAGCCTCGTTGACTTACCAACTTGTTCCAAGCCCCGCTCGATCAGCTTCTGCTCTTGTCTACGGTGCGTCCCGTCTCTCTTTACTTGTTCTACATCGACTTTTGACACAATCAGTTCTGGTTTACTCTGCCCAATTGCAGTCCCTCCTCGCGTCACCAACTGTAACATCCCCTTCCCTCACCACCGCACAGCTGGCGAGTTTCTTTGTTGTGCATTTAGTTCTACCATGATAGCATCGAAAATCTGATAACTCTGAGATATGTTGTAACAGAATAACTGTGCAGCTGCATTTCTTTTCTTCAACATCAAGAAGAGTAAGCTCTCTTTTTTCCCCCCCTTGAGACATCAACCTGTGAATTTATTTTTCTGATCTTGGTGGAGACATTGCTTTGTTGCTCACTCCATTGATACAGGATTCTTGTAGTGTGGTACTTCAATATTGTGGACCAACTCTCTCAATAAGATGCAACATTGTCCATTTTATGCGTGCTCTCTTTGTTATGCTCTTTGATATCCTTCCAGCTTTATGTAAATCCAACTTTTTTCTATTCCAGGTAAAACTTGGAACTTGAGAACCGTACTAATGGGAACTTGTAGGTTCCAAGTTCTAAGGTATGTAGGTAGATTTTAGGTTTCAAAATTTTAGGAACCTGTTTCAAAGGGTAGATTCTAGGTTCTAGGTTTGTAGAACTTGGAACTTGGAACCTGTAACCTAGAATCTAAAACAAGTTTTTGTGTTTTTTAGTCTATGTCTTTACACAATTCTAAGGTATTTCATGGTATTTGATGATTAGTATATAATTTAAAACCACTAGTCTGAACTTTCATTTTATAACTGAGAATATTATTTTTGTAGACCATGAGATTGATAAAAGCTCTAACTGTTTCTTTGGTGCAATTATGTTCAAGTAATTGTTTCTTTTAAGGTAATGATTATATATAATACAAGAGCAATCGATACATTAAAAATCATAAAATTTCCTTAATACTATTCAACAAGTACATATGGACACTCGTTCTTAGGCAATTGATAATAAAATGCTTATTTATTTTTATAATTGTGTTTATTTTCGTTTTGCTTAATTAAAGTTAAAAAAAAAAAGAACCCGTTATAACCTAAAACCAACCCTGGAGGTTCCAACTTTTGATGGATAGATTTTATGTTCCAAAAAATGAAAAACCTGTACCCAATGGTAGGTTCTATATTTTAGGCGGAACTTGTAAAGAATTTGGAATCGCTTACCTCTAGTTGGGTCTACGCTCCTTTTTGCCCCCACCGACTCATGGCTCAGGTATATGAAAGTGAAACGGTGCATACTGTTTTGTCAAGTGAATTGTTCTCAATTGAGATCTTGTAGTGGTACTTGTGCTTGTGCATGAGGTAGCAGGGTTTTAGCCCCCTCCTGCTTTCCTTCACCTTGGGTCATGTTCTGTTTTCGCGGATGAACTTCGCTTTGTGTCACGTCCAAGGAGTTCACCTGACAGAAGCAACTGCATTCATAATAACCCATGTCAGTGTAGAGTATGATATAAAATACTTTCTCTAATTAATTTTTTTTAAAGTTTTAGCTTAATGAAAGATAAAATGCCGATATTCTTTTGACAATAATCTCTAATTTATCATTTTTTTCAAGTATAAACTCAAAATTTTGTATATCTCCTTTTTAATTATATTAGTTAGGGGTTAAATAGCAATACTATGTCAAGCGGCGTACCTATATTTTTTAAAAAGGTTATAAATCCATTCTTTAACTCGATAGATTGCATTGTTATTTAAATTAGTAATATTCAGTAAATGAGTTATAAAATGAGTCTAGAATGGTAAAACCCTAAATAATATGTGTTAAATAAGTTCATAATTTACTTAAATCTAATGAACTTCTATGACTCGACACTTTCTCTCCCTCTTACTTGATTTTGCGCTCACTCACTCCATTCTTTCATCGCATTTTAAGCATAATTTTTTCTAAATTAGGTTAAATATGGAAGTATTTTAACAATATAATTTGAGTAGGGTCAGGTCGGGTATCACTTACTAAGTTTGTATTGCGTGAAAATGGATCAAAACATGTTACATATCTCAATTTGGGTCGGACCATTTTCAACTCGACCTCTCAACCCAAACCTGACTTGACTCACTCTTTTAGGGATCTAGAAGTCATACCGTAATATTTGATTAGTAGTTAAAGAAATATCACATGGTGCACACATGCGTGAAGACTTCGTCAGCTCCGGTTTCTTATTATGTATATAACGATTAGGAATTATGTAATCTATCACGGGTCCCTCACTGTTATGACATAATTATTTTGCGATGAGTATCTCATAATTGATAATTGATACCTATTATAATTAAACAATTTTTTAGTGGATCTTTTGGAGTGAATCCGGCTAAAGTACGGGCATGATGACTAACGTTTGCATAAATCTAATGACGAGAAATTGTGGATGAAGCCACCGGGAATAAGTTAAACTTTCCCTTTCAAGATGTCAACCCAGCTTCTGTTATTATTCTGCTTGTGCCAGCCTCGTGGACTTTCCGACTCGTTCCAAGTCCCACTCGATCTGCTTCCGCTCTGGTCTACGCTGTGCCCTGCCCTTCTCTTTACTCGTTCTTCTTCGACTTTTGACCCAATTAGTTCTTGTTTACACTGCCCAATTGCTGGCCCTCCTCGCGTCACCAACCGTAACATCGCCTTCCGTCACCACCGCACTGCTGGCGAGATTCTCTGTTAGCTGGTCCTCAAGAACAAGAATGATAGAATGTTGAAGTTCCAGAATTGATTTGGCAGACGTATTTTTATAAAAGGTTGGGCCGAGTCCACGCTGCCGTGGGCGAAAGCGCTGCAAATTTGCCGTGCTTACATCTTACGGTCGATGATTACAGGTTTTGGATCGAACGGCTGACAACACGCACGACCCCACGGCTGACAAAAAAAAAAACGCTTGGAACTGTTTGCGGACAAGGTCGTCCGCAATTTTCCAGTGGTCGAGCTAACGGCAGGGGGATCTGTGGTTCGTACGCGACTTACTTGTTTATATACTCACTGAAAACCCTTTGATTAATTACTAATTATATACTATTTGGCTTTTTAGAAGCTCCATCGTCACCTATAAGGGTTGTCATCAAGCTATGAAGCTCGTCATCTTGTTGCAAAACATCATCTCATTTCAGGAAGAATATGGGTGAATCCATGTTGCTCCATAGACTTCCCTTGAGAGTTGTATTGTTGTGGTGCACATCAGTGGCTCTATTCTCAATAGTTACAGCGGATATAGTCCAAACAACAAAGCCCGGATGTGCAAATAGATGTGGCAACCTCACCGTCTCATATCCATTCGGGATGAACAACACTGGCGACGATTGCTACTTCAAAGAAAAGTCAGATTCTTTCCTCATCTTTTGCGATGATTCGACTAATCCTCCTACTCCTTATATCTTCGATAAAAGTTCTAATATCACCATAGTCAGTACATCTATTGAGAAGCATGAGATTAGTATAATGATGTTTGTGGCCAAAGATTGTTATAATTCGTCTGGTGGATCCTCATACAAGAATGATCCTTCGATCTATCTTCCCATATTCCCTATATCTCCTACCAAGAACAAATTTATCGCCGTGGGATGCGACACGTATGCAGTTTTTAGAGGCCGATACGGAAGTCAGTATGCGACAGGGTGCTTGTCCGTATGCGAGAGCATGTCGGACGTGATTAACGGGTCGTGCTCAGGCATCGGTTGCTGCGAGACTAGCATACCCCGAGACGCCAACCAATACAGCGTCTCTGTCACTAGCTACTACAATCATAGTGGCATCTGGGAATTCAATCCATGCGGGTACGCTTTTGTTGCCGAAGATGGCTTCTTTAACTTCTCTACCGGCGATCTATCCAAGCCGCCATTTGGTGCGGTCCCTATAGTTGTTGATTGGTCAATTCCAAATAAAAAATGCGATGATGCAAAGAAGAATACAACGACCTACATGTGCCAAGAGAACTCCAATTGTACAGATGCTGAGAACGGGAATGGGTACCAGTGCAACTGCTTAGAGGGTTTTCAAGGGAACCCCTATCTCCAAAATGGTTGTCAAGGTACCTTTTCTAGTCTTTTCATTAGACCTGGGCGTAAGGATAGTGACCTTTATCCACAAAGGGCGATGATGTATTGCAATCTCAGAAAAAGTAAATTGACTCAATTTCCTCAAAATTGAAAGTATTGTCAAATCATAAAATCCTGTTTACCTTTTCAAGTTTTTTTTTAATGATGACAGAATTACTTTTTCTATTTGGAATATATTCCTACAGATATCAATGAATGTGTGATTTCACAACCCTGCATTGGTTTATGTACAAACTTGCTGGGAAGGTATAATTGTTCATGTCCAGAGGGATCCCAAGGAGATGGAAGAAAAGATGGTAAGGGATGTACTCCTATCATCCATGAAAAGAGGTTTCGCTCAATCGACGTCGTGCTGGGTTAGTAAGTAGTACATTGCTGAATCTTTTTCATCATAACAACTTCTTTTATCTGATAAATTATTCACATTTCTTGAATGGTGCTCGTGTCTTTGTTCTATCTTTTGCTATTAGTTATTGAGATTTATCGGACGTAAATCTTTCTCTTTGTATTAGTTGTGTCGGTGAATTACATTGATATTATATATATATTATTGTCTCAAGTTATTCACTTTATATTAATAAAATCAACCTCTTGTTCTTTTGTTGCTGGAAAATAATTAAACATGTTTTATCCCCTTTATACATTGAATCATTTCTATTATCATAAGATACTCTCAGCAGAATTATATGTTTAGGTTTAATTTGCTATCATCAAGGTTTGTCTCGATGAAAAAGCTTCAAGTTGATGGAGGAAAATATAAAATAGGACAGAGAAGTTAGATAACACAAGATTGTTTGAGTAATGAAAAAGAAAGAGTTAAGCATATTTCTATAACCAAATTTTCTTTTCTTTTCTTTTCTTGGTTGTATGAACCTTATTTAGTGTGATGGACAACTGATTTGTTTGTACACTGGATGTAATCTCTTTTCCTAGGTGTGAGCATAAGCTTCCTGCTGATTCTTTTGGGCGTGTCCTGGTTATATTGGGGGCTTAGAGAAAGAAAAATCAGCAGACAGAGAGAGAAGTTCTTCCTAGAAAATGGGGGCCGCCTCATGTTGCAGAGACTTCTTTCGGAGCACGAAGGCTCCATTGAATCAGCGAGAATATTCACCGACGAAGAGCTCAAGAAGGCCACGGACCACTATCATGAAAGCCGAATCCTAGGCCAGGGAGGCCAAGGAACAGTATATCGAGGGATCTTACCAAACAACATGGTTGTCGCCATCAAGAAGGCCAAGATTTTGGATCGAAGTCAGGTCGAAGAGTTCATCAACGAGCTGATCATCCTCTCCCAAATTAATCACCGCAATGTGGTTAAGCTAATCGGTTGTTGCTTCGAGACAGAGGTCCCGTTGTTGATCTACGAGTTCATGACCAATGGCACCCTTTCTGACCACATACACAAGTGTGGCCACGAGTCCACATTATCCTGGAGGGCTCGTCTGCGCATTGCGGGGGAGACCGCAGGGGCGCTCTCGTACTTGCACTCCGATGCATCCGCTCAGATTTTGCATAGGGACATAAAGAGCACAAACATATTGTTGGACGAAAACTACACTGCAAAGGTCGCCGATTTCGGGGCCTCCAGGCTAGTCCCCCTTGACCGGACGCAGCTGACCACGCTGGTGCAAGGCACACTGGGGTACTTGGACCCTGAGTACTTCCACTCGAGCCAGTTGACCGTGAAGAGCGATGTCTATAGTTTCGGGGTTGTGCTTTGGCCGAGTTCTTGACCGGACCGAGGGCGTTGTCCTTCCGGCGGCCGAGAGTGAGAGGAACTGTCTTTGTATTTTGCTTCAGCAATAAAGGTGGAGAGGCTTTTTGAAATCATCGACCTGAGGGTACTGAACGAGGGTAATCCTGAAGAGATTAAGGAAGTTGCGATGCTGGCAAGCCGATGCCTGAGGGTGAAAGGGGAGGATCGGCCGACCATGAAGGAAGTGGCAATGGAATTGGAGGGACTGATGAGGGTGATGGACAGGCATCCATGGGTGAATCAGAGCTGTGACCTTGAAGAAACTGAGCAATTGCTTGGCGAGAGATCAAGCAAATGTGATGGCACCCTCAAAAGCAATGCATCAGGAAATGATGATAGCATAAGTAACCAAGTGCCCTTCGAAATTGAAAGTGGAAGATGAGACTTCATGGCAATGTTGGCCCTCGTCCTACTATTCGGTGCTGTTGCTGTTGTTGTTTGTTTTTTGGGTATTTCCTTGGTTTTTTTGTCTGTTTAGTTGCTTGTTCTACGTGCTCAAAGTTCAGATGCTACGTCCAAATAGAGTACCTGGCCTTCTGTTTGTGTAAACATAACATTCTGACGATATTTGAGTAATGGAAAATTCCAAAAACATTCTCGAGTTTTCATCTCATTCAACGAAGTAAGGATTGGCCAGCTTTCTATTGCCTCCGTCTTGCTAAGATCTACTCTAACACCATCCTTGGAGACAATATAGCCTAAGAAAACCAGGCTACTTGTGCAAAAGTGACACTTCTTCAGGTTGGCATGCAAGCGTTGTTCCATAGCACTTGAATTTGATGTTCCAGAGGCTCCACTTGCGTCTTGCTATAGTATAAATCATGATGTCATCAAAGTACACGACGACAAACTAGCCAACGAAAGGTTTAAAGACATGATTCATAAGATGCATAAAAATACTAGGAGCATTAAAATGTCAAGGGGCATCAGCATGCCTTCAAGAAGACTGTTCTTAGTTTTGAAAGCGGTCAACCTTGCGACTCCTAATATCATCTAACTTTGACGATAGCTGCCTCCAAGATCGATCTTGGGAAAGCACAGAAGCTCCACGAGATTGATCAAGCGAGTACCAAGGCAAGGAAAAGGAAAAAAATTGATGGTTATCTTGTTCACCAATCTATTATCGACACACATTGGCCAAGAACCATTTTTTCTTTGGAAGTAAAGTGCCGGGACGGCAAAAGGACTTGAGATTTCTTGTATCGCTCCCTTAGCCAAGAGTTTATCAACTTGCCTTTGAAGTTCTTCGTGCTTCTTAGAACTCATGATCGAACAGAAGCACCAAGCGCTAGATCGATATAATGTTGAATCTCTCTCATAGGAGGAAGGTTGGATGGAATTTCACTGGCATGACTTCAAAGAAATCCTCAAGCAACGGCTGCAAAATGGTTGGGATCTCCTCTTTTGCTTCATTTTCTTCCACTATAACAAGAGCACAAGCTTCACAAGCATCCTCCGGTGCTTAGGAAAAGTGAGACTTGAAAGAAGATTGCTTCCTTTCCCATGAGTTGGCTTAGGAAACGCTCTCCATCTTGCAAGGCCCCAACGTAATCTTGACACGGTCTTTGACAAAGGGATAGGTGTTATACATCAAACATAATCTCATCTTTACATCTTTTGCCAATGGAGAATGAAATCAAACACCGGTTATTTACTTTTAACTCACTCCCTTTCTTGAGCCAAGAATGCTTGTAAAGATGTGGATGATCCGCTGCCTTGAGATGCAACTTGCCTCCAATGGAGGTCGACACAACGTTCACACAACATCCACTATCAATGACGACAGTACACGCTTGTATGGAGTAAGTTACAAAGCCAATCATCATCCTCAGATGATCAGCATGCAAGCTCCTTTGAATGACGAGCTTCTCCTTGGTCTCAATAAATGATTTGTTCGTGACTCCTTGAATCTTCTTGGAGCAAAGAGTCGTTTTGCAACTCTCCCTGCTGCTCATCTTGTACAAGAGACATGATCTTTCTATTAAAACACTCCGAGGCAATGCGACCAAATCCATGACATTTCAAACACTGTCTTGATTTATTGTTAGCTTCGTTTGGCTAATTGGTTTTAGATGCTCCCCCTTCGTTCAACGGTTTCCTTCGATGCTGACAAAGGTTTTAAAGTCGAACTCCCTATATTAGAGGATCTCTCTTTGGTTGATGGCCTCTGACTTCACTCTCTTTTCTCTTTCAGTTGCTTTTCCACCTTCTTCGATAATTTGAAGACCTGATTAAAAGTCCAATAAGGTTGTAGTCTGACAACACCGGCAATTTTCAAATGAAGACCGCAAAAATACCGACCTATGGTTTACTCCTCTCCCTCCACCACATCACATCGTAGCACGAGATGCTCAAATTTGGTGGCGTATTCTTCTGCTTACAACCCCCCTCGCTTCATATTGTGGAATTTATCGAAGGCATCTTGCTCATAAGTTTCTGGGAAATGCTTCTTTTTGAGCTCCTTCATTTTGCCCACTGTTACAATTCACCGCTTTCCTTCACAAGTTCTTTGACACGGTAGATTCTCCTCCCCCCCAAATCGGAGCATGCATTTTATACTTCATATGCACAAGCTTCACCTTTCGATTCTCCGCAATATTCTTATGATCAAAAGTTCGCTCGATTCTGTGAAACCAATCAACGAAGTCTTCCAAAGCAAAATATTCCAGAATATGAAGCTCACTAAGACAAATTTTCTGCGGACAATTCCTCTTATTTCATTTTCCTAAGTGAATCAAATGATGGAAAATGAGGAAAATATTTTCTCGAAAATGTTTTCCGCGAAACAAATAAAGAACTAGGTAGAGTTAATTAGGGTGTATGATACATGTGTTATATGTCACATTTACACTAAGGTCCAATATGAGACACTATTTTGGGCGTACTTCGATTAGCTTGGTCTCTTCAAAATGACTTTTGGTAATAATGATTACGTTTTTCTTTGTTATTGCGATGGTAGCAAGATGGGATTCTCCTCAAAACTTTGGAAATGCAATGAAAGATTTATAACACGGATACCAAATGAAGGGGAAAATAAATTCCTTTAAATGATAATTCTCCACAAATACGAATCAATCACAATCCATATTTTTAATTAGAACTCTTAGGCCAACAACCAAAATAAAAGATAAAAAAACAAGCCTATGTTCCACGTATCTTGTCTTAATTTAAAAGTATATAATGGAATCTTGTCTAGAAATCTTAATTTTTTTTTTAGGTAAGGTAAGTATATTAAGCTTTCAACCAAGAAATCTTGTACAGAGAAGAGACCCACGGCACTAGCAGTCACTTTACAAGACAACATGTCACTAGATTGAGGGGGTACCGTAGTCGCAAAGAAGAATAGAAAATTACAACTTCACAAAAGAGCCTGGCGGCCCTACAAAATCCTCACTCGGGACCTGTACTAAAGATACATTGATCTATTCCCCAACTCCGCTGCATTCTTCTATTACTGGAGTTATCCTCCACCCGCTTGAAAGCAATCGCTTTATCCTTGACCTCCTTATAGAGGTATTGTTTTAAGGCCGGGAGATACATAGTGTGCGCTCGGAAGAGGATATCATTTCTAGTCTTCCATATTATATAGCATAGTGCACCAAAAGAAATCGAGCAATCTCCTTGGAGAACCCACTTCTTGACAATGAATTGATGGCCCAAAGAATATTGTTTGTCCATGAAGAGTTATACCAAGGAAGATTGCATTTAGAAGCCCAAAACATGGCTAGAGAGTTGGAAGTACCACAGGCAAAAAATAAATGGTCCACCGAGTCTGGTTGAATATTACAAAAGGCGCATAACGCATTAGGACTCCTTCCCAAGGACATAAGGAATACCTGGGTTGGAAGACGGTTTTTGACAATCAGCCAAAGGCAAAATTGGTGACGAGGGACAATGGCCTTGTTCCAAACAAAGGATGCCCACTGTACCAAGGGTGATTTCCTGCGAATAGCAGCCCATGCCGATGCCTCCGTAAATTTACCTGAGGGATCCTCATTCCAGGTGAAGGAGTCCAGGCCTTGGGTTAGGGGGGGAAACATAATTTGCCAAGCTATAAGCTCTTGGCGAAGCGTTTGACCAAAGGGTGTGTATAGGTCTGCCACTTTAGCTTGCCTATTGAGATCCGATTGGTATATGAAGGAGTTTGAGAAGAGAGTAGAGAGCGGACCAATATCAAGCCAAGGATCAAACCAAAGCGAAGTGGTCAAGCCATCCCCTATCTTCCACTTAAAAAGGGGGAGAGATTCACCTCTAATGGCAAGGATTTTCCTCCAAGTCCAAGAATGGAAAATATTGTTTGTTCATGAAGAGAGTAGAAATCTTAATTTTTGTAGCACGACAATGGAAAATATTTATTCTTCACCTCTTTAAAACCAGTTTATTGATCACTCTGAAAATACACCCTTTTCTTTTCCAGAATTCAACAAAAATTTTGCAACTAGGAGTATAAACCCCATCACCACGAAACACATTTCGTGCACACAATCGCTAGCTCAAACCAGTTCGCTCTTATTTATTTTTTCTTCCTTGGCATTCTTCTATTTTAGAATTGTGATGAGGTGAGCAAAATGAATTGCCTGGATAGGACTAGATTGGTTAGTTTTGGGTGGGTCCCAAGGCCATTAGTTCGGTTCTCAGTTCCATAAAATTGGAACCAATGAATTTTGATTTGGTTCCAAGCGGGACCAATTTTTTTTCTTTCTTTAAAATTTGTAAAAAAAGCCCTAATCTATATTATATTTCAGACTTCACTCATGCACGAGATGCATGACTCCCATCACTTACGCACGTGAGTAAGATGACAAGAACAAATTAAAACACAAAAGCAATTGCTCATTCTAACCAAATTTTGCCACAAACTGGAAAAAATTATATGAAACTTTTAATGTTATACATAACTCACTGATTTTAGAAATGCATAGATTTTCAAGAACATCTTCAATTTCATATTGAACACTGGACAAGAAGCCAAATGAGAAAGGTGAAGAGGATGCGGACAAAGGTAGAGGTGGAATGGACATGCTTTTAATTGCAGCCAACACTCTCAATAATGAGGAGAAATTGGCTGGTGTAGAGATGAATTGTTGAGAACGTTATATGGCTGACTTCATTCTTGGGAGGAACAGTATCATTGAGTCATGATTTTTGTACTCTAGCAACCAATTTTCTGAAAATGTGCTTTTAGGATGATCAGTGATATTCCTGGGGAGTTTTAATGGGTTCTTGCTGACTTCTGGTTGCACAACATTGGGTGGCATATCATTGTGAAAGCTGTACATTATTTGACAGTAGCTCTCGATTCAACGGCAACGGAATATGAAGGTGCCGAGGAAATATTGCTAACGCGTTTGTTGTTTTTGGTCTAGCAACAGCTATTGTAGTTTCCGGAGCTTGTGCCCTGTTGTGCATTTAGTTGTACCACGATAGCATCAAGAAGCTGGTGAATCTCTGATATGTTGTGACAGAATAACTGTCCAGCTGCATTTTTTTCTTCAACATCAAGAAGGGTAAGCTCTCTTTTTTCTTTTTTTCCCCCTTGAGACATCAACCTGTGAATTCACTTTTTAGATCTTGGTGGAGACATTGCTTTGTTGCTCACTCCATTGATTCAGGATTCTTGTAGTGTGGTACTTCAATATCATGGATCAAGTCTCTCAATAAGATGCAGCAATGTCCATTTTATGTGTGCTCTCTTTGTTACGCTCTTTGATATCCTTCCAGTTTTATGCAAATCCAACTTTTTTCTGTTGTTGGGTCTGCGTTTCTTTTTGCCCCTGTGACTCATGGCGCAGGCTTGTGAAAGTGAAACGGTGCATACTGTTTTGTCTGGTGAATTGTTCTCAATAGAGATCTTGTAGCGGTGCCGGTGCTTGTGCTTAGTGGTTAATAAAATATCACGACGGCCACATGTGCCAAGACTAATGCATGTGCGAAGACTCTGATGCATGTGCGAAGACTCCATCAGTTTTGGTTTCTTACAATGTATATAACGATTAGTAATTACTTCTCTATCATGGGTCCCTAATTGTTATAACAAAATTACTGTGTGATGAGTATCTAGTAATAGATAATTGATACCTATTATAACTAAACAATTTTTTAATGGATCTTTTGGAGTGAATCTGGCCAAAGCACATGCATGATAACTAGCGTTTGCATAAATCTAATGATGATAAATTGTGGATGAACCCACCGGGAATCAGTTAAATTTTCCCTTTCAAGATGTCAACCCAGCTTCTGTTATTATTCTGCTTGTGCCGGCCTCGTTGATTTACCGAGGCCGGCGAGATTCTCTGTTAGCTGGTCCTCAAGAACAAGAATGATACAATGTGGAAGTTCCAGAATTGATTTGGCAGACGTATTTTTATAAAAGGTTGGGCCGAGTCCACGCTGCCGTGGGCGAAAGCGCTGCAAATTTGCTGTGCTTAAATCTTACGGTCGATGATTACAGGTTTTGGATCGAACGGCTGACAACACGCACGATCCCAAGGCTGACCCAAAAAAAAGAAGAAAAAACGCTTGGAGCTGTTTGCGGACAAGGCCGTCGGCAATTTTCCAGTGCACGAGCTCACAGCAGGGGGATCTGTGGTTCGTACGCGACTTACTTGTTTATATACTCACCGAAAACCCTTTGATTAATTACTAATTATATACCATTTAGCTTTCTAGAAGCTCCATCGTCACTTATAAAGGTTGTCATCAAGCTGTGAAGCTCATCATCTTGTTGCAAAACATCTCATTTCAGGAAGAGTATGGGTGAACCCATGTTGCCCCACGGACTTCCCTTGAGAGTTGTGCAGTTGTGCTCATTGGTGGCTCTATTCTCAATAGTTACGGCGGATGAAGTCCAAATAGCAAAGCCTCGATGCTCGAATAAATGTGGCGACCTCACTTTCTCATACCCTTTCGGGATGAACAACACCAGTAATGATTGCTATTTTGAAAGAATATCTCATAATTTTCTTATATTTTGTGATAACTCGACCGATCCTCACACTCCTTATATAAATGACAAAAGTTCTAATATCAAAATACTCAATATATCTATTGAGAATCACGAGATTAGTATAATGGTATTTGTGGCCAAAGATTGTTATGATTCGTCCGGTGGAACCTTATACAACAATGATCCTTTTCTCACTCTTTCCAAATTCCCCATATCTTCTGCCAAGAACAAATTTATCGCTGTGGGATGCGACACGTACGCAACTTTTACAAGCCGACAAGGAAGCACGTCTGTGACGGGGTGCTTGTCCTCATGCGACAGCATCTCGGACGTGATCAATGGGTCGTGCTCGGGCATCGGTTGCTGCGAGACAAGCATAATTCAACATCTCTGTCACTAGCTACAACAATCATAGGGGCATCTCGGGATTCAATCCGTGCGGGTACGCTTTTGTTGCCGAAGACGGCTTCTTTAGCTTCTCTACCGACGATCTGTACAAGCCGCCATTTGATGAGGTCCCTATAGTTCTCGATTGGTTAATTCCAAATGAGACATGTGACGATGCAAAGAAGAATCCAACGACCTACATGTGCCAAGAGAACTCCAATTGCACAGATGCTGAGAATGGAAATAGGTACCAGTGCCACTGCTTAGAGGGTTTTCAAGGGAACCCCTATCTCCAAAATGGTTGTCAAGGTACCTTTTCTCGTCTTTTCATTGACCCATCTCACATTCGAGCAAGTGTTCATGTCGTGGATCATTATATCAATAAGGGCGAGCATGTTAAATGGATCCAGTCACATAAAAAACCTAGAGAAAGAAATTGTTAGAAGCCTTTAAGTTAGAGGACCAAGTTTTGACTTGATCAATGGTACTTGTTTTAAACGATTCTCGAAATAATCACATAAAATTTATAATCTTAAAAATATAACGATCTAGGCCGTAGAACGCAATCATTATTCTTCTTAGTAGCACGAATTTTCATTGCTTGAAATTTAATATAACCTATGAAGCACTTAGCAATAATATGTAAATTTTCACAGTAATCAATCCTCATATAGCCATTCTTCTCTCTTAAGTTTAGTCCGTACAATTGCTTTACAAACTATAGTGGTCAACTGGAATTGAGTTTATAGACAAATGATCCATACTGAACCCTCAATTTGAGTCGGTCAAAGTAGCTTGGAAATCAATTTAATATACCGATGTTAATACATCCAGCATTGTTCTGTATTCATAGACGATTATTTTTGAATTGTTACCTATATTCTCATTGGTAATGGCAGAATTTTGTTGGATAATTCTTAAATCTTCTATTCTAAACAAAGATTAAGTGCTTGGTTAAACTGAGGCTCTTGGGATAACGACCTATCACTTAAAAAGTGTGGTGAGGTATCGCGACCTCAGAAAAATCTAATTGACTTGATATGTCCTCTCAAAATTGAAAGTGTTGCCAAATCATGGAATTCTATTTACTTTTTCAAGTTCTTCCAACTAAAATGTTGTCAGGTTTGCTTCTTATATCTGAAATATATTCCTATAGATATCAATGAATGTGTGATTTCACAACCTTCCATTGGAATATGTACGAACTTGCTGGGAACATATAATTGTTCATGTCCAGAGGGATCCCAAGGAGATGGAAGAAAAGATGGCAAGGGTTGTATTGCTATCATCCATGAAAAGAGTTTTCACTCAATCGAGTTCGTGCTAGGTTAGTAAGTGGTACACATTGCTCAATGTTTTTCATTATAAACTTCTTTTATCTTATAAATTATTAACATTTTTTAAATGTTGTTCTTGTGTCATTGTTTCATCTTCTGCTATTAGTTATCGAGATTTATTAGATGTAAATTTTTCTCTTTGAATTACTTGTGTCCGTGAATTACATCGATATATATATATTGCCATCTCAGGTTATTCAATTTGATATTAATAAAATCAGCCTCTTGTTCTTTTGTTGCTGAAAAAGAATTAAACATGTTTCATCCCATTTATACATTGAATCATTTCTATTATAATAAGATACTCTCAGCATAATTTATATTTAGGTTTAATTCGCTATTATCAAGATTTGTCTTAATGAAAAAGCTTCAAATCGATGAAGAAAAAAGAGAGGAAAATAGGACAGAGAAGTTAATTAACACAAAATTGTTTGAGTAATGAAAAAGAAAGAGTTAAGCATATTCTATAACAAAAATATTTCATTTTTTTTTTCATTTCTTGGGTGTGTGAAGGTCATTCGTAGATCGATCATAATGTCTTTTCCTAGGTGTGAGCATAAGTTTTATGTGAGTCTTTTGGGTGTTTCTTGGTTATATTGGAGACTTAGACAAAGAAAAATCAATAGACAGAGAGAAATTTTTTCTATTAAAAGATTTAGAACTAAATTGGTACGATTGAAAATTTTATGATTGAATTGACTACCGCACAATAGGTTTATGAGTTTTTGGATAATTTTTTCTATATTTTCATAGTCTATGCATTTAACAATTTGATTGTATCTTGTTTTCTCACCAATAAATGGTGCATAATATTTTCGAATTATTTTGTGGAGCTAATCCTCCTCCTTTTTGTTTTTCTCTCTTCGAAGGATGAAAGTACTTGTTCAAATTAGCAGCTAATTTGTTGACGATGAAGGGAAGTTGGTTACCTAATTATTCGCGTTGACATTTTCTGAGACAGGGCTGGGCACAGGAATCGGAGCCATAGTGTTCCTTTTGCTATGTTGGTGGTCATACAAGTACATCGAAAGAAGGCGCGAGGCAAAGCTCAAACAAAAATTCTTCAAACGTAACGGCGGAATTCTGCTGCAACAACACTCATTTCCTGTTGAAGACAATCATATGGAGAAAGGCAAGTTATTCACCTCAATGGAATTAGACACGGCTACGGACCATTTCAATGAGAACCGAATATTGGGTCAAGGTGGTCAAGGAACTGTTTACAAGGGAATGTTGATAGACGGAACAATAATTGCAGTCAAGAAATCCAAAGTTATTGATATAGGACAAGTCGAACAATTTGTCAATGAGATCATTGTCCTCTCTAAAATCAATCATAGAAATGTAGTTAAGCTATTGGGATTTTGTCTAGAGAGTGAAGTCCCTCTATTGGTATATGAGTTTATCCCCAATGGGACTCTATACCAATATCTTCATGATCCAGACAGAGAATTTCCAATCTCCTGAGAAATGCGGTTAAGAATTGCCAATGAAGTTGCAGGAGCTCTTTCATATTTGCACTCTGCTGCAGCCATACCAGTTTATCATCGTGATGTTAAGTCATCAAATATACTTTTGGATGAAAATTATCGAGCCAAAGTGTCTGATTTTGGAGCTTCCAGATTGATTACCATCGACCAAACACACTTGACCACAATGGTGCGAGGAACCATTGGATACTTGGACCCTGAGTACTACCAAACAAGTCAATTTACGGACAAGAGCGATGCCTATAGCTTTGGGATTGTCCTTGTCGAGCTACTAACTAGAGAAAAGCCAATTTCTCAACTAAGGGCAGAAGAGGATAGAAATCTAGCCTCATACTTCATCATTTCGATGGAGGAGAATCGCTTGTTCGATGTTCTTGATAAGGAGGTATTGGACCATGGTGAGAATGAAGAAATTATTGCAGTGTCCAACTTGGTGAAAAGATGCTTAGCACTTCATGGAAGATACAGGCCTACAATGAAAGAAGTGGTAATGGAATTGGAGCGATTACGATCATTACGAAATCCCAGGATCATTCGGCAAAATGAAGAAGAGATCGATTGCATTAGAAATGGATCTATCTGTGTAACGACTACGATTCCCATGTTGATGCAATTGGAAGCCGGAGTAGAGTTGACTTCTATGGAGAAGGATCGGTCACTCTTATTGCCGAGATGAAGATGCATTCGATTGTCTCAGTCTATACATGTGATATGAGACACCGCAATCTCTTTATTTGCCTTTATACTTGAGTTGCATAATAATGTTGACGAAGTGCCAGAAACAATATAATAGATTCATGAACCCTTTGATGTAAATGTCTTGTATCAGTGATGAATATATTGTCTCTTTTTGATTTCTGGTTAATTTGCTTTAGCTTTTCACTGGGGTTTACTATCATATCAAGAAAATAGCCCCTTACCAAAATACCCCAGATTAGTCGTTTTAGAAATATTCTGTCGATGCTTTATGAGCCATGTACTTTAATCTTGAGATATTGGTCTCTTTCCACGTATTTGTGTTTTCCATTGATCGATAATCCAAATATTTTGCAATAAGGAGATTTAAACAAAAAATATCTCTAATTTCGATTCCTATATAAACGCGAGGTGTGCGCACTTTAACTGGTCTATATAAATCAATGAGCATAAGGAATATGTTTATACGGCTTTTACAAGGAAAATGTTGATGTGATTATTTAAACAATTGTACTTCATACTACTTCAACTGATTTCTTTCGTCCACTTGTTGTATTTTGCGGTTCCCCAACTCAATTCCACTGGTCTTGTAATATGTATTATGTTATGCTTATTAATAGCTAAGTTTTTTTCTAATACAAAAGAACTTATTGTACATTGAAAGTACTTTACATGTGGTTTTACCGACTCCATCAACGAGCTCAAGTTCCCCAGTGCATATCCGCTGTTAAATTTATGTATTGTTTCACTCATTTCGATGCATCCATAATGATTCGCTTAGATTGTAGCAAACACAAAATTGACGCGCATATTTCTTTTACTTTTACGATGATTCTCATATACTTATCGTGTAAACTCAATACATCATAAACATAAACGCGAATCGACTTTGTAAGTGATGTCCTCATCATGTTTTATCCAAATTTATATTAGGTCGGGAACAATATATAAGTTCAAGAGACATAGCATACCTTTGCCTTGCATTCCAGTATCCATATTGGACTCATCATGCACATATTGTATTCATTATAAGATTTTCAAAATTTTTGAACTATTTATTTCATATTAGGTCTCAACAATAGATATGTACACAATATTTAAGTGCCAATATCTGCACATTGTTTTTCAACGGATCTATTGTTATCCACATTAAGCTCGTCATGGGTAGATTGTGCTTGTGAGTGCTCTTACAAAAGTTTCGAACTATAGTTTCATATTAGGTCTTCGTGTAGACATGTGTGAAGTTTTTAGTGCAAAATATAATATGTATGAACTTTCTAAGTGCAAAATTAGTCAATAATGTCAAATACTACAAATATATATACATATATTTTGATTGAGAAATTACAAAATAATTAAGTAATTGAGTTGGAATTTCTTTTTTCAAATATATATACTGGTCCGGCGGGAGGAGTTCCACATTCGGAATCAGTACTCACCGATTCTAGTAAATTGGAATCGGAAACTGGACCTGTCCCATGGAAACTGCTAGTTCCGAGTCGGTCCTATCTGGATATAGATGGTTCCTCATTCTTTTGCATAGCCCTTAGTGTCGCAAAGCCTCCATTTGATCAAGGCTAGGTTGTCCACCCTCACTATGGCTAGTGTGGGCCGCAACACCCTCGCCTTGCCAAATTTAGCAAGGACGTTGTGACCCTCAACCAAGCCTTCACGACCAATAGCGAGGGCATTGACCCTTGCTCATGTTTGCCCTTGCCCCATGGTTGGGGAGGTCGCCAACCCTCAACTAGTAGCCAATGACCTTGTGAAGGAAAAAAAAGAAAAGAAAAGAAAATATAAATTAATTGAAAACTGGGAAAATTTTTAAAATAAAATTAAAAAATTATCTATGTTAACCTAGACGGCACCGCGTAGGACAATTAGTGTTAACTAGGTAGCCATGTTAGTGATTTCCGATTGAAATTAGTCGGAATGACTACATTGATAACTCATTAAAATGTTTATTACTAAATTGACACAATCAAAAGATTTATGATTTAATTGGTAATGTGTCAAAGGTTCATGACTAAATTGGCATAATCGAAAAAGTTTAAGACTCAATTGATCGCCATACAATAAATTTAGGATTCTTTGGATAATGTTTTTTTACTTCTAAAAGTCAAACTTGTTCCTTTCTCTCTCATGTTTTGATTACCATCTAAGAACCGATAGAAATGGTTTAATGGGTTTTTTTTTAATGTGTGATACACGACCTATGCAACTTATTTTATTTTTTGCACAAGCCATATTTCATGCTAGAGAAATTGATAATATGAAAGCTTAGGTTTTGGTGCCATCAAAACTACTATTTACGCATTGTTACTTTACACCTAATTCTACATTGCTTATCTCATTTTAACAGGTGGCTGTTTTTTGGTTTCTAAGCAGGATACTCAGTTGAAAGATCAGCATAGGTTGGGCACCTCTACCCAAGCTGCAGGGGTGCAGAATGAAATTGCTGCCAACGGCGCTGACCCTACATCTAAGGCCTCTATGAATGGATCTAACCATGAGATGATCACCAAATTGAGTCAATGTGCATTTTACAACATAATAATTTCAGTAAAATTCAGCCAATTATGCAAGCTTCTTTGTGAAAACTTTCCAGAAACCAAGATTGACAGAGTGATGGATTTTCGCCTCATTAACTCACGGATGAAAGAGGGAGCTTATGAACAATCCCGATTGCTTTTCTCTTCAGACATATTACAGGTATAATGTCATTGGTAGAACAGATGTGTTGCTGATTGTAGTAAAGTATCTTGACATGGATGTGTTGACAAGGTTCATGTGAGACTGTTCAATATATCTGTTGGCAAAGTGATTTGCAGTCTCATGCTATACAATGGGAAGTCCTTCAATTGTTTATAATTGTGCTCCTTCGGTTATATCTATTGGTTATTTTATATAACTGAAAGAAGTTCCATTTTGTATGCTCTGTCACATTGACTTTGGATGACCAGCGACTACTGTTGGATGACCAGCAACTACTGTGCATGTAGTTGATTGAAATGTCAAATTTGGAGAGGAATTTGCACTTCTTTTGGTTTTCTTTCTCTTCTGTGAGTAGTGCTCAAAGCAGATTTAGGATGGATTCTTTCTGCTGGCCAACAGCTGAAAAGCTTAGACAGTTACTTGTCATTATCATGTACATCCACTCCTTTTGTTTTCTAAAACTACATAAACATTTGATCATTCATTCTTTAGCTTAAATTCCATTTGATTCTTGATCTTGGGAAAACTCTCTTTTGCATAAGAATTTGTTGGATAGAAATATTTTTCTTTCTCCTTCCCTTCTTACTAGATAGAATGGTCAATGTTTTTTTAACTGGCAGAATAACAGTAAAATCCAGATATGCCTTATAAATATCTGTTGTCTTCTAAAGAATCACTTCTCCAATTCTCTGGGGCCTTTGTAACTGTGGTGCCAACATGCGATAGCTGGGACGTTCATTGTTGATGTTTTTCTCATGATGAAATCCTTCTTCGCAATCTTCAATCCAATGTGTTACTTTTTTCTCTGATGTCCAAATTGAGTTATATCTAGATTTAAGTAAATTGTCAAGCTTTTATCTATGGTTTAACATTCTTAAATCTCTGTCTCAACTACTGGCTCAAGTCTCGAGCTTAAAGGGTTAATTTGTATAGGTCAACATAAATGTATTCTTTGTCAGACCTTCTGCTCTGTAGAATTGTAGGGTATCTTACATTGATCCCAATGGATTGCATTTTTCCATGTCTCTTTCAAAAATTCGAAGCATATTTTCAATCCCTTAATGTTCTTGTAAACCTAAGTTGCAGTTCTATAAAACAAACTAAAGGTCCCATGTTGGATATAGATGAATGTCCAGTGTAAAATAATCGATGATTTTGTCTAAGAATGCAACTTTTTAGGTACAACTTTCATAGAGAATCTACTCATGAAATATAAATAGTTTCATTTTGACTGGGCTATGACTTCAGATTTGTTATAGTATTTTCTTTACTGCTGTAGGGTTAGATTTAAATTGAATCTTTGAGAAGTCATTTGAAGGTAATGCCTTGGTATTCTAGCTTTAATGATGTTGCTGGGATGTATAGGAGAATGGAAGGTAATTGTAGTGAGTTGTGTTGATCTAAAGGACGGGAAAGCTTCCAGTTGGAAATGTGCTATACATGGAGGAGCTATGTGGAAGAGTGGTGGAAATCGAACTTTTACGTCATGTTATAGTCCCATTCATGTTGTTGTTTAGTCTGTCGAGTCAGATCAATAAGGATCTGCTCTATGTTAGAAACAGTGTAAAAACTCTTCTTTCCTAGTTACATTCTGTAAATCTTTTGCCTGAGAGTGTCTGAACTCCAAAGGGTTTTGCCTCGCTAGTTGCGGGTGAGGTTGCCTCAAACTTGGGCGAGGCTTGGGGGCTGCAGTGAGGCGGCTTCCCCAAGATCTAGGTGAGGCCAGCCTTGCCATGGCTTGGTCGCGGGCAAAGGCAACCTCGACCGCAGTTGGTGAGGCCATAGCGGGCTTGGGCGAAGGTCACCATTGCCTCGCTAGTCGAGGGTGAGGTTTCCTTTGCCCGCAACTTGGCCATGGTTGGGTTGGCCTCGCCCAGATCTTGGCAAAGCCACCTTACCGCGGCTCCCAAGCCTCGCTCAGGTTTGAGCGAAGCTGCCAGCGAGGGTGGGCAGTCCAACGGGGGCCGCGACCCTTGCGTAGTGGTCGGCAAGCCTCGTTGGAGTTGGTCAGTCATTGATGTTGGGGTGGGGGAGGGCAAGGGAGGAAGGAGACAAAAAATAAAAATTAATAAAAATATTATTAAAATATTGTTGCCGGTGTTGGTTGGCAAAATCTGGCCGGATGGATTGAATTAGTATAATTATAAAAGGTTTAGGATTGAATCAGCAAAAAAGAGAGGCTTACGACTGAATTTACATAAATACAATAGGTTTAAGAATTTTTGGATAATTATCCTCACATTAATCTCGTTAAATTGATGACATTCTTTATAGGCCATGGAATGTGTGCTTTTCGATTTTTATTTTGGTAGATTAACTTAACCAAATCCATTATCTTGATTCTACGTTAGTGATTTATAGCTTAATTTGATTAGATCGACTGAATTTCTATCAATGTGAAAAGATTTAGTAATAAATTAATCCAATTAAATAGTTTATGACTGAATTGATATTAATATAATAGATTTATGATTTTTTTGGTACTTTTCCCCTATAATAGTGTTGCTATTTGGTATATGATTTCTATGATTAGGACACAAGAAAACGAAGCTCAGTAGACTTAAAGAATAATACTTCAAGCAAAATGGGAACTTGCTTTTGTAGCAATAGTTAGATGAACCAGGTAGGACCATAAAAGCTGCGAAAATCTTAACACTAAGAGCTAGAGAAGGTCTCCATCAATTATAATGAGAGCATAATAGTTGGCCAAGGATGATATGGTATCGTTTGCAAAGGATCATTGTCAAGTGATTTGGTAGTTGTGATTTAGAAGTCCAAGCCGTGGATCGAAACCAAATTGAACAATTCATTAATGAAGTCCACTTGTACCCAAATTTGTGACGATTTGCTCCCTAAAGTGATGCAAACTGGTTCGCTTTGCCCCAAACTCACCATGATCTAATCGAATAATGCCAGACCGCTTTCACTTGCCTAGCCAACAAGAAGAAAAAATCTACCTTTTTAGACTGCATGAACGAAACAAATTTCAAGGAACAAATCTTCATGCATATTGGGTGAGAGGAGGAAAATGACACTTCAACATTTCGGAGGCTGTGAATTGGCATTTCCCTTCTCGCTTTAGTTGAATTCAGTTGGCGGTTGGATTTTAAATTTCCTTTTCATGTAAGAGTAATTATGCAATGTATAAGAAATGAGGAAAACACTACATATCCAATTATAGTATTAAATATTTTACCATACTCAATTACTATATTTAGGTATCTCCTTGAGACGAGATTTATATATGGAGTACAATGAAGAGACAGGTTTGATCTTTTTTTTTTTTTTTTTTTCGGGCAGTGGAGAAATGTTTGGTTGGATTAGACATATATAACTCCAATATTACTTGGGAATAGGATTTAACATATAAGTAGCAAAGTGATTAGAATAAAAATTTTATTGCCACATCATGACATTGCTTTATTCTCACTATTGTTTACGTTAATTAGAGAAAAGGAACTTGTCATGCTAATAGTAACACTACTTTACTAGGTGAATACTCATATTAATTTGTGTATTGTTTACTAACTTAGACATACTTTCCTGTAGCTGTTAATAAAACTAAATAGATCCTTTGATTTGTTTTTTCTCACTTAGTAGCTATCCTTGATTTTAACCAAGTAACTCTAGGAAAAATTTATAACACCTAAATTTTGATGACCCATTTAATCTTTCATTAATCGTATAGAAAATTAGGAATTAATTTTAATCCCTAGCAAAAATAATTTTCATTAAATTTACATCATATATAGATATTAGGAACACTTGCATTACTAGTATTAATTATTGAAAAAAATATATTTTTAAAAAGTTATAATTTAAAAAATATATTACATATGTAAAAAAAAAAAAAAAAATGCAGCCGAGCCGGGCTAAGGCTAGCCTTGGCTGGCCCCTTCTTCTTTTCCTCTTTTCTCTCCTCCTTTTGCGCCTTGGCTGGCCCATGTCCCTTCATTTCGGCCCGCCCTGTGTGTGAGTCTTCTTCTTCCTCACGTCGGTCACGCCCCTGCAGAAAAAGAACGGTGCAAGCCTGAGTAGGCAGGAGGTACGCAGGGCAAATGGCTGCAGCGCGATCCCAGGGTTGGGGATCAAGCCGGCTGGCAAGCTGGCGGTGGCAGAAGCCATGCGCGCCTGCTGGTCGTCTTTAAAAGCGCTCGCTTATTTGAGAGGGGGCATTGAGATGCGAGAGAGAGACTGAGAGAGTTGAGTAAGAGTGAGAGAGCAAACCAGAGAGAATGAGGAGCTCTAGAGGGTTGTAGCCAGGGGTCAGTCCGCTAGCCATCGCCCGTCGCAGCTCTTTCCCGAACAGGTGTGCCTCTCTTTCGAGTACGGTTTGCTCTGTTTTTGCAGGGCGTTGGGCCGGAGGTCGCGCCGATCAGTTCGCGCGAATTTTGATCCAAGCCGGTCCTCCTTGAAAGCTGCAAGACGTCCTAGTATTCGTTGTTAGGAGTTTAGATTTGTGCCCGTGTCGGCATCAAGCCCAAATCCCCCGTTTCGATAGCGTCATCAACTGTTTGTTAAAACGCCCGAATGAGATCTGGGCTTCGTTGGTTTGTTATGGCCGAGATCTATTGTTGTTGTTCATATACAAGTTAAACGCGGATGATTTATCTCTGGGTTGGTCTGGAATGATTTCCATATGTCGTGTATTAGTCTTGGCCCGAACCCAAGCCTCGACCCGAGCCCTGAATGACTCTATATCCCTCTTTTAGCCGATACACACCGCGTGTTTGACAAAATGTCTTAGAGAAAACCGAAAGCCAGTTCACGTTTTAGCTCGAGGTTAATTCGTGTTTGTGTCTTTTTCTGTTGAATCATGTTCGATTTTTGCGTGTCTGTCGTGTTTTGGCGTAATTTTCGCAGAATAATACCATATAGTCAAGTTGGCGCGGGTTTTCCTCTATTCCCTTAGTGGTTGCCGAAGCATGTGGCCGGCGGTGGCCGATGGTGGTCGGAGTAAGTGAATGGCTGGCGAGTGATGGTGGTTCAATGATGGAAGGGATACCGGTTGATTCGGCTGATGTTGTTGTTTTGGTGAGATTTCGGTGAGGAAGCAACTTCGGCAAGCAGTGTCGCTTGGGCAAGAAGAAGATGCGCGTGGGGGAAGAAGAAGACGACCAGAAAAATAATATAGAAAAGAAAAAGAAAAAGAAAAGAATTAAAAGGAAAAAAAGCCAAAATAGAAAAATGGAAGTAGGGAAATGGGCTGCATTTTGGTCTTGGGCTAGAATACATGGATTTTTATTTATAGTGGACTTTGGGCGTCGCGGGCCGATTGTGTGAATATGAGAATTGTGAGCGGGCTGAGTGGTCTACCTTTAAAAGATTTTCATGTGCTAGTTTGATTAATTTGGAGCGGGCTTCAGGGCTGGTCTGGTTTTTAGTTTAACTCGGACCAATAGGGTCCGGGTCGGTTTAATCAAGCCGGGTCTTTCGACTTGGTCCGAATTCCTTTTTTTCTTAAATTAAAATTCAAAAAAAGATATTAACTAAAAAAGCCATTAAAAAATCATTAAGAACATAAAAGACTTCAGAAAATTCTAAAAACCATTAAACATTCAGAAAATTCTAAAAAATATTAAGAATCCTAAAAGAAAATCTTTAAAATTCCAAATATCCAAAGAAATTAAAATTCCTTAAAAGATTTAAAATATATAGTTTTTGGGTAATATTTTCTTCAAAGTGAGAGCTTTTTGATCTAAGACTGTGCTCGACTTTGAACAAATCCTTAGGGCTCTACCTTAGGGTTTCAATTGTCCTTAAAGATAAATGTCTTTATTTGTGCACTTTCAATAGGATGATTATGGCTTATTTTTAGCCTTTTCCCTAGCAATTTATTTAATGCTTTCTTGGTTGCTATTTTTTATTTTAATGATTGTGTACTCGTATGATTATCTCACATGTTAGTGGATAAGTCTAAAAATCAATTCAAACTGCTTGGCAAAAACCTTTTTCTAAAATGAACAAGATTATGTATCAAAATAGCACTAATTGTTTAATTAGTGTAATCAAGTTCACGCCCTTATATTCCTTGCTTGCATAGGAAGTGAAGCACACTCTTATGCCTTACTTGATTTATAACCAATCCCAATAGGCTAGTAACAACTCATCATTAGAAAATTCCTATAATGTCAATTTGAATACTCAATGTTACATAGAGTATGGGTTTGAGAGAGCCTGCGTTTAATTGAGGTCCTAGGCTCATCATTTAGATAATACTTCTAAACCTATATCTTCCTTCCTCTGGATGAAAAAGTTAGGTCGCGACAAAATTAAAGTAGAAATTTCTATCACTATTTCTCTTGATTTAGACTCTCCAAAGAAAAGCAATTTTCTTTGCTCTTTTAGCTTATACCAAAGATGCATTCAGTCCCAAGCATAAGATGCAACTGACATCCACTCTCTCACGCTCTTCACTAAAGAAACCTTGACGAGACCGTTGTGATTCACTTGTGATGTCACAATCAATTGTCGACTTGCAAATAATAAAAATAATAAAAGTCGTAGAGAACGGGAATGCCACCGGACAAGGAGCCAAATGAGAAAGGCGAAGAGGATGCGGACAAAGGTAGAGGTAGAATGGACATGCTTTTAATTGCGGCCAGCACTCTCAATAACGAGGAGAAATTGGCTGGTGTAGAGATGAATTGTTGAGAACATTATATGGCTGACTTCGTCTTGGGAGGAACAGTATCATTGAGTCATGATTTTAGTAACTCTACCAGCCCAATTTTCTGAAAATGTGCTTTTAGGATGATCAGTGATATTCCGAGGAGTTTTAGTGGGATCTTGCTGACTTCTGGTTGCACAACATTGGGCAGCATATCATTGTGAAAGCTATGCATTATTTGACAGTAGCTCTCGATTCAATGACAACGGAATATGAAGGTGACGAGGAAATAATGCTAACGCTTTTGTTGTTTTTGGTCTAGCAACAATAGTTTCCGGAGCTTGTACCCTGTTGTGCATTTAGTTGTACCATGATAGCATCAAAAAGCTGATAACTCTCTGAGATATGTTGTAACAGAATAACTGTCCAGCTGCATTTTTTTCTTTAACATCAAGAAGAGTAAGCTCTGTTTATTTTTATTTTTTTTATGCCCCCTTGAGACATTAAGCTGTGAATTTACTTTTCTGATCTTGGTGGAGACATTGATATGTTGCTCACTCCATTGATACAGGATTCTTGTAGTGTGGTACTTCAATATTGTGGACCAAGCCTCTCAATGAGATGCAACAATGTCCATTTTATGCATGCTCTCTTTTTTACGCTCTTTGATATCTTTCCAGTTTTACGCAAATCCAATTTTTTTCTGTTGTTGGGTCTACATTTCTTTTTGCTCCACTGAGGCCCATGGCTCAGGTATATGAAAGTGAAACGGTGCATGCTGTTTTGTCTGGTGAATTGTTCTCAATTGAGATCTTGTAGCGGTGCTTGTGCTTGTGGTAGCAGGGTTTTAAGCCCCCTCCTGCATTCCTTCACCTTGTGTCGTGTTCTGTTTGCGGAGGAAGTTCGCTTTGTGTCCCGTCCAAGGAGTTCCCTTGACTGAAGGAACCACATTGATTATAACCCATGTCAGTGGAGAGTATAGTATAATTTTTTTTCTCTAACTAATCTTTTTTTATTTTATTGAAGTTCATTTAACGAAAGATAAAATACCGATATTCTTTTGACAAAACTCTCTAATTTATCCTTTTTCAAGTATAAACTCAACATTTTGTATGCCTCCTTTTTAATTATTCTAGTTATGAGTTCAATGGCAATACTATGTCAAGTGGCATACCTAGAGTTATTAAAATAGGTCATATATCAATTTCTTTATTCATATTTGATAGGTTGAATTATTACATGCATTAATCATATTTATTAAATGGGTTTAGAATGGTAAAATTCAAAATAATATGGGTGTTAAATAAGTTCACAACTTACTTAGACCCAATCCTCATTTATAGCTCACTCTTCACTTTCTCTTGTCCTCACTTGATCTTGTGCTTGTTCACTCCATGCTCTAACTTCGTTTGGGTATAATTTTTTTTTTTAGATTTGTTTAAATATAGAAGTGTTTTAACGATATATGTTGAGTTAAGTATGACTTATTAGATTTGTATTGTATAGAAATTGGTCAAAAGATATTAAATATATCAATTTGGGTTGAACCATACTCAACTTGACCCAAAACCAACTCAATTCACTTGTTTGACATGTCTAGAAGACATATCATAATTGATTAGTAGTTAATAAATTATTACTTGGCAGACACATGCATGAAGACTCCGTCAGCTTTAATTGCTTATTATGTATATAACAATTAGTAGTTACTTCTCTATCACGGATGCCTAACTATTATAACAAATTTATTGTGTGATGAGTATCTAATATTAGATAATTGATACCTATTATAATTAAACAATTTTTTAATGGATCTTTTGGAGTGAATCCGGCCGAAGTACGGGCATGCTAACTAGCGTTTGTATAAATCTAATGATGATAACTTGTGGATGAAGCCACCAGGAATCAGTTATACTTTCCCTTTCAAGATGTCAACCCACCTTCAATTATTTTTCTGCTTGTGTCAGCCCCGTTGACTTACCGACTCGTTCCAAGTCCCGCTCCATCAGCTTGCTTCTGCTCTGGTCTGCGCTGCGTCCTGTCCTTCTCTTTACTCGTTCTACTTCGACATTTGACACAATCAGTTCTTGTTTACTCTGCCCAATTGCAGTCCCTTCTCGCGTCACCAACTGTAACATCACCTTCCCTCACCACTGCACCGCTGGCGAGATTCTCTATTAACTGGTCCTCAAGAACAAGAATGATAGAACGTTGAAGTTCCAGAATTGATTTAGCAGACATATTTTTATAAAAGGTTGGGCCGAGTCCACGCTGCCGTGGGTGAAAGCGCTGCAAATTTCCTGTGCTCAAATCTTACGGTCGATGATTGCAAGTTTTGGATCGAACGGCTGACAATACGCACGACCCCACGGCTGACCAAAAAAACGCTTGGAACTGTTTGCGGAGAAGGCCGTCCGCGATTTTCCAGTGCACGAGCCCACGGTAGGGGATCTGGGGTTCGTATGCGACTTACTTGTTTATATACTCACAGAAAACCGTTTGATTAATTACTAATTATATACTATTTGGCTTTCTAAAAGCTTTTTCATCACTTATAAAGGTCGTCATCAAGCTATGAAGCTCGTGGTCTTGTTGCAAAACATCATCTCATTTCAGGAAGAATATGGGTGAATCCATGTTGCTCCATAGACTTCCCTTGAGAGTTGTGCTATTGTTGTGCTCATCGGTGGCTCTGTTCTCAATAGTTACGGCGGATGCAGTCCAAACAACAAAGCCTGGATGCACGAATAGATGTGGCAACCTCACCTTTTCGTACCCATTCGGGATGAACAACACCGGTAATGACTGCTACTTTAAAGAAGAATCAGATTCTTTCCTCATCTTTTGCGATAACTCGACTGATCCTCCCACTCCTTATATGTCCGGTAGAAGTTCTAATTTCCAAATACTCAATATATCCATTGAGAATCATCAGATGAGTGTAACGACATTTGTGGCCGAAGATTGTTATACTTCGTCCGGCGTATCCTCACAAAAGAATGATCCTTCGCTCACTCTTGCCATATTCCCCATATCTCCTGCCAAGAACATATTTGTTGCCGTGGGATGCGACACATATGCGACTTTTAGAGGCCGACAAGGAAGCGCGTACACAACGGGGTGCTTGTCCTCGTGCGACAGCATCTCGGATGTGATTAATGGGTCGTGCTCGGGCATTGGTTGCTGCGAGACTAGCATACCTCGAGACGCCCGCCGATACAACATCTCTGTCACTAGCAACAACAATCATTCCGGCATCTGGGGATTTAATCCGTGCGGTTACGCTTTCGTTGCCGAAGAAGGCTTCTTTAGCTTCTCTACCGGCGATCTGTACAAGCCGCCATTTGATGTGGTCCCTATAGTTCTTGATTGGTTGATTCCAAATGAAACATGCGATGATGCGAAGAAGAATACAACGACCTACATGTGCCAAGAGAACACCAATTGCACAGATGCTGAGAACGGAAACGGGTACCAGTGCAACTGCTTGGAGGGTTTTCAAGGGAACCCCTATCTCCGAAATGGTTGTCAAGGTATCTTTTCTAGTCTTTTCATTAGACCCCAGGATAATGGTAACGACTTATTACCCAAAAAGTGCGGTGCGGTGGTGTATTGCGATATCAGAAAAAGCAAATTGCCTCGATGTCCTCTCAAAATTAAAAGTATTATCAAATCATGGAATTCCATTTACCTTTTCAAGTTTTTTTAAAGGTGATAGAATTGCTTCTTCTATTTGGAATATATTCCTACAGATATCAATGAATGTGTGATTTCACAACCCTGCATTGGTCTATGTACGAACTCGCTGGGAATGTATAATTGTTCATGTCCAGAGGGACTCCAAGGAGATGGAAGAAAAGATGGCAAGGGTTGTACACCTATCATCCATGAAAAGAGTTTTCACTCAATCAACGTTGTGCTAGGTTAGTAAGTAGTACACATTGCTCAATCTTTTTCATCATAAAAATTTCTTTTATCCAATAAATTATTCACATTTCTTAAATGTTGTTCTCCTATCATTGTTCCATCTTCTGCTATTAGTTATTGAGATTTATCGGATGTAAATCTTTCTCTTTGATTTAGTTATGTCTGTGAATTACATTGATATTATATATATACATATATATATATATATATATATATTATATTGTCATCTCAAATTATTCAATTTATATTAATAAAATCAACCCCTTGCTCTTTTGTTGCTGGAAAAGAATTAAACAGGTTATATCCCCTTTATATATTGAATCATTCCTATTATCATAAGATACTCTCAGCAAAATTATATGTTTAGGTTTAATTCACTATTATGAAGGTTTGTCTTAATGAAAAAGCTTCAAGTTGATGAAGGAAAATATAAAATAGAACAGAGAAGTTAATTAACACAAAGATTGTTTGAGTAATGAAAAAGAAAGAGTTAAGCATATTTCTTTAACAATTTTTCTTTTCTTTTCTTGGTTGTATGAACCATTTTTAGTGTGATGGACACCTGATTTGTTTGTACACCGAATGTAATGTCTTTTCCTAGGTGTGAGCATAAGCTTCTTGCTGATTTTTTTGGTCATTTCCTGGTTATATTGGGGGCTGAGAGAAAGAAAAATCAGCGACAGAGAGAGAAGTTCTTCCTAGAAAATGGGGGCCGCCTCATGTTGCGAGACTTCTTTCGAGCACGAAGGTTCCATTGAATCGGCAAGAATATTCACTGACGAAGAGCTCAAGCAGGCCACGGACCATTACCATGAAAGCCGAATCCTAGGCCAGGGAGGCCAAGGAACAGTATATCGAGGGATCTTACCAAACAACATGGTTGTCGCCATCAAGAAGGCTAAGATTTTGGACCGAAGTCAAGTCGAAGAGTTCATCAACGAGTTGATCATCCTCTCCCAAATTAATCACCGCAATGTGGTTAAGCTAATCGGTTGTTGCTTCGAGACAGAGGTCCCGTTGTTGGTCTACGAGTTCGTGACCAATGGTACCCTTTCTGACCACATACACAAGTGTGGCCACGAGTCCACATTATCCTGGAGGGCTCGTCGCGCATTCTTTGGGGAGACCGCGGGGCGCTCTCGTACTTGCACTCCGATGCATCCGCTCGAGATTTTGCATAGGGACATAAAGAGCACAAACATATTGTTGGACGAAAACTACACCGCAAAGGTCGCTGATTTCGGGGCCTCCAGGGCTAGTCCCCCTTGACCGGACGCGGTGACCACGCCGGTGCAAGGCACACTCGGTTACTTGGACCACGAGTACTTCCACTCGAGCCGCTTGACCGTGAAGAGTGATGTCTATAGCTTCGGGTCGTGTTGGCTGAGTTCTTGACGGACGAGGGCATTGTCCTTCGAGCGGGCCGAGAGTGAGAGGAACTGTCTTTGTATTTTGCTTCTGCAATAAAGGGGAGAGGCTTTTTGAAATCATCGACCTGAGGGTGCTGAACGAGGGTAATCCCGAAGAGATTAAGGAAGTTGCGATCTTTGGCAAGCCGATGCCTGAGGGTGAAAGGGGAGGATCGGCCGACCATGAAGGAAGTGGCAATGGAATTGGAGGGACTGATGAGGGTGATGGACAGGCATCCATGGGTGAATCAGAGCTGTGACCTTGAAGAAGCTGAGCAATTGCTTGGCGAAAGATCAAGCAAATCTGATGGCATCCTCAAAAGCAATGCATCAGGAAATGATGATAGCATAAGTAACCAAGTGCCCTTCGAAATTGAAAGTGGAAGATGAGACTTCATGGCAATGTTGGCCCTCGTCCTACTATTCGGTCTTTTGCTTTGTTGCTGTTTGTTTTTTGGGTATTTCCTCGTCGTTTTTTTTTTTTAGTTGCTTGTTCTACGTGCTCAAAGTTCAGATGCTACGTCCAAATAGAGTACCTGGCCTTATGTTTGTGTAACATAACATTCGACGATATTTGAGTAATGGAAAATTCCAAAAACATTCTCGAGTTTTCATCTCATTCAGCGAAGTAAAGATTGGCCAACTTTCTATTGCCTCCGTCTTGCTAAGATCTACTCTAACGCCATCCTTGGAGACAATATAGCCTAAGAAAACCAGGCTACTTGTGCAAAAGTGACACTTCTTCAGGTTGGCATGCAAGCGTTGTTCCATAGCACTTGAATTTGATGTTCCAAAGGCCCCACTTGCGTCTTGCTATGGTATAAATCATGATGTCATCAAAGTACACGACGACAAACTAGCCAACGAAAGGTTTAAAGACATGATTCATAAGATGCATAAAAATACTAGGAGCATTAAAACGTCAAGGGGCATCAGCATGCCTTCAAGAAGACTGTTCTTAGTTTTGAAAGTGGTCAACCTTTCGACTCCTAATTTCATCTAACTTGGACGATAGCTGCCTCCAAGATCGATCTTGGGAAAGCACAGAAGCTCCATGAAATTGATCAAGCAAGTACCAAGGCAAGGAAAAGGAAAAAATTTGAAGGTTATCTTGTTCACCAATCTATTATTGACACACATTGGCCAAGAACCATTTTTTATTTGGAACTAGAAGTGCCGGGACAGCAAAAGGACTTATGATTTCTTGTATCGCTCCCTTAGCCAAGAGTTTATCAACTTGCCTTTGAAGTTCTTCGTGCTTCTCAGAGCTCACGATGGAACAGAAGCACCGAGCGCTAGATCGATATAATGTTGAATCTCTCTCATAGGAGGAAGGTTGGATGGAATTTCACTGGCATGACTTCAAAGAAATCCTCAAGCAACGGCTGCAAAATGGTTGGGATCTCCTCTTTTGCTTCTTTTTCTTCCACCATAACAAGAGCACAGGCTTCACAAGCATCCTCCGGTGCTTAGGAAAAGTGAGACTTGAAAAGAAGATTGCTTCCTTTCCCATGAGTTGGCTTAGGAAACGCTCTCCATCTTGCAAGGCCCCAACGTAATCTTGATGCGGTCTTTGACAAAGGGATAGGTGTTATACATCAAACATAATCTCATCTTTACATCTTTTGCCAATGGAGAATGAAATCAAGCACCGGTTATTTACTTTTAACTCGCTCCCTTTCTTGAGCCAAGAATGCTTGTAAAGATGTGGATGATCCTCTGCCTTGAGATGCAACCTGCCTCCAATGGAGGTCCACACAACGTTCACACAACATCCACTATCAATGACGACAGTACACGCTTGTATGGAGTAAGTTGTTACAAAGCCAATCATCATCCTCAGATGATCAGCATGCAAGCTCCTTTGAATGACGAGCTTCTCCTTGGTCTCAATAAATGATTTGTTCGTGACTCCTTGAATCTTCTTGGAGCAAAGAGTCGTTTTGCAACTCTCCCTGCTGCTCATCTTGTACGAGAGATATGATCTTTCTATTAGGACACTCCGAGGCGATGTGACCAAATCCATGACATTTCAAACAGTCTTGATTTATTGTTAGCTTCGTTTGGTTAATTGGTTTTAGATGCTCTCCTTCGTTCAACGGTTTCCTTCGATGCTGACATAGGTTTTAAAGTCGAACTCCCAATATTAGAGGATCTCTCTTTGGTTGATGGCTTCTGACTTCACTCTCTTTTCGCTTTGAGTTGCTTTTCCACCTTCTTCGATAATTTGAAGACCTGATTAAAAGTCCAATAAGGTTGTAGTCGGACAACACCGTCAGTTTTCAAATGAAGACAGCAAAAACACCGACCTATGGTTTACTCCTCTGCCTCCACCACATCACAATTTAAGGGTGTGCATGGTCCGGGTGGGCGGTTCTCACCCTAAAACCGGAAACCGCCCGCTAAGGACTGGTTCCAAAAATTTGGATCTGGGAACCACTCGAGAACCGGACCGCTGGTCCGGCCCAGTTCTAGGGTGGATCCATGGAATCGATCTCATAAGCGATCACGCCTACTCAATATGCATTAATGAACCGGTTTCTTGACTTTTGTTGTGCTCTTCAAGACTTCGACAATAAGAATCGCAAGGGCTATTCAACAAATAGGAAATTAGGGCTCCAAATAAAACAATAAGAATTCTAAACATGGGGCTTCAAAATTTTAATTTTTTCAACCCAAATTTTTTTATTTTTTATAATAAAAATTAATATATATTATTATTATAATACCAGTCCAATCCGAGTGGGCGGGCAGGCAGATCCGCCCATGGAACCGGGAACCGGGAACCAGACCAGTCCCTTTAGGAACCACCGGTTCCAGACCAATCCGGTCCGGGTGGATCTCGATTCTTTTGCACACCCCTGCATCACATCGTAGCATGAGATGCTCAAACTTAGTGGCGTATTCTTCTGCTTACAACCCCCCTCGCTTCATATTGTGGAATTTATCGAAGGCATCTTGCTCATAAGTTTCTGGGAAATGCTTCTTTTTGAGCTCCTTCATTTTATCTACTGTTACAATTCACCGCTTTCCATCACAAGTTCTTTGACACGGTAGATTTCCCCCCCTAATCGGAGCATGCATTTTATACTTCATATACACAAGCTTCACCTTTCAATTCTCCGCAATATTCTTATGATCAAAAGTTCGCTCGATTCTGCGAAACCAATCAATGAAGTCTTCGAAAGCAAAATATTCCAGAATATGAAGCTCACTAAGACAAATTTTCTGCGGACAATTCCTCTTATTTCATTTTCCTAAGTGAATCAAATGACAGAAAATGAGAAAAATATTTTCTGCGAAACAAATAGAGCACTAAGTAGAGTTAATTAGGGTGTATGATACATGCGTTATATGTCACATCTACAATAAGGTCCAATATGAGACACTATTTTGGGCATACTTCGATTAGCCTAGTCTCTTCAAAATGACTTTTGGTAATAATGATTACGTTTTTCTTTGTTACCGCGATGGTAGCAAGATGGGATTCTCCTCAAAATTATGGAAATGCAACGAAAGATTTATAACACGGATACCAGATGAAGGGAAAAATAAATTCCTTTAAATGATAATTCTCCACAAATACGTATCAATCACAATCCATATTTTTAATTAGAACTCTTAGGCCAACAACCAAAATAAAAGATAAAAAAAACAAGCCTATGTTCCACGTATCTTCTCTTAATTTAAAAGTATATAATGGAATGTTGTCTAGATAGGTCTGGTTTTAAGGGGCACCAATCCGGTTCTCGATTTTATAAGAGGAGAATTGGTCCTTTTGATTGGGTTCGCAATTTCAACACAGGAATCGTAATACCTGGGAACCAATCACCCTCAGTTGCGATCTCCCACTGCGTACGCATAGCACTTGCTTGACTTTTCAAGTCTTTGGCGGAATAATGCAAGCACCCTGTCTCATTTGTACTCTCTATCAATGATGCCCCTTTCTTCAAAGTTGGTGGGTTGACCAGACATCGTCGTACATGAGAAATTGCCAAGGAAACCGACTACTTTGACTTAGTCTTTTCCTGAAAATTATAAAAATTATCTACAATAACGATTTTTGGCCAAATTTAATCAGAAAAACTAAATTGATAATTTTTTTAGAAGATTTGGGTTTTAATTAACACAATTGAAAAATTTACGATTGAATTTATATAAGTATAATAAGTTTAGAAATTTTTTTGTTAATTTTCCATTATAAAACCTCTAAGGCTTCCTTGAGGGCCATGAGTGTTTTAACGAATTTTAGGGTTGTGATCTCCTACTGCACACGCTGCATGCTTGCTTGACTTTTCAAGTCTTGAAAGTATAACGAAAGCACTCTAATGAGACATATTATCGTACATGCATGAGATGCACGGCTCCCATCACTTACACATGTGAGTAAGATGACAAGAACAAATCAAAACACAAAAGCAATTGCTCATTCTAACCAAATTTTGCCACAATTTTGAAAGAATTATATGAAACTTTTAATGTTATACGTAACTCATTGATTTTAGAAAGCATTGATTTTCAAGAACATCTTCAATTTCATATTGAACATAAATGAAAAAAAAACGGGACATGCCACCGGTTCCATTGCCCATCCAAAACCAAACCAGCTCGATAGGTCTGGTTTTAAGGGCACCAATCCGGTCCTCGATTTCATAAAAGGAGAGTTGGTCCTTTTGATTCGGTTTGCAATTTCAACACGGGAATCGTAATACTTGGGAACCAATCACCCTCAGTTGCGATCTCCCATTGCATACGCATAGCACTTGCTTTACTTTTGAAGTCTTTGGTGGAATAATGCAAGCACCCTGTCTCATTTGTACTCTCTATCAATGATGCACCTTTCTACAAAGTTGGTGGGTTGACCGGACATCGTTGTACATGAGAAATTGCCAAGGAAACCGACTGCCTTGACTTAGTCTTTTCCCCGAAAATTTTAAAAATTATCTACAATAACGATTTTTGGCCAAATTTAATCAGAAAAACTAAATTGATAATTTTTTAGAAGATTTGGGTTTTAATTAACACAATTGAAAAATTTACGATTGAATTTATACAAGTATAATAAGTTAAGAACTTTTTTGTTAATTTTCCATTATAAAACCTCTAAGGTTTCCTTGAGGGCAATGAGTGTTTTAACGAATTTTAGGGTTGTGATCTCCTACTGCACACGCTGCATTCTTGCTTGACTTTTCAAGTCTTGAAAGGATAACAAAAGCACTCATTAGAGACATATTATTGTACATAAGAACTTGCTAAGAAAACTGACCGCATTGACTTAGCGTTAATTGATCACATTGACTTAGCATTTGCCCGAAACTTTACAGGCGAGTCTAAGAAAATTCCCAAAATCAATTTCAGACTCCCAAAGTCCTTTTACTTAGCAATGATCATATCTAAACACCACATATTTCATTCTAATATTTTCTTCTATATCTGGGTTGTTTGCTATTGTTTTGATTTTCAAATCCAAATCCGAACCAACAGTTTCTTGCTTTATCCATTTAATCTTTAGTACTTAACATCGGTGTACCTATTTTTTTTTTTAATTGTACATAGCGTCAATTGAAACATCAATCTGCACATAAAAGTTTAAATACGATGTTGATATTTGTACAAATATTTAAGGAGTACGCGACGTGCATGCAATAATTTATGAGCATCACCCATCGAAACTGATTCATCTTGTGGATAAGAGATTGAAAAGAAACAAAATATCCATCTATTCACGATTTTTATTATTTGCAAGTCATTTTGGAAATTCCTAGGATAGATTGCGACATCACAATGTGAATCGCGACCGTCTTGTCGAGGCTTCTTTAGTGAAGAGAGAGAGAGAGTGGATGTCAGTTGCATCTGATACATTAGACAAGGAATGGGACCGAATGCACCTTTGGTTTAAGCGAAGAGCAAAGAAATTTGCTGTTATTTGGAGAGTCTAAGTCAAAAGCAATAGTGATAGAAATTTCCACTTTAATTTTTCCTAGAGTTACTTAGTTAAAATCAGGAATAGTACTCAGCGAGAAAAAAAATCGAAGGATCTATTTAGGTTTATTAACTGCAACCAAGAACAAGTTCACTGCTATCGGTTGCGATACGGTGGCGTCCTTCTTGGACCGCCAGGGCAAGTTTTCCTTTGGATGCATGTCGACATGCAATGACATTTCCGAAGTCACTAACGGCTCATGTTCAGGTATCGGTTGCTGTGAGACGAGCATACCTAGTAGCTCATATGACTACAATATCTCCATTCATAGCTATTCAGACCATGCAGAAGTCCTGGATTTCAACCCTTGCAGCTATGCTTTCGTTGCAATGAGCGGTTTCTACAACTTCAGTTCTGGTGATCTTTGGGGACTTGAACTTAAGGAGGTGCCCATTGTTCTCAACTGGGCAATAGGGGATACAAAATGCGAGGTTGCCAACAACAGTTCGGACTACATGTGCACCGAGAACACCCGTTGTACCGATGCTGAAAATGGATCGGGGTACAAGT
This sequence comes from Angophora floribunda, assembly GCA_014182895.1. Lineage (NCBI taxonomy): Eukaryota > Viridiplantae > Streptophyta > Magnoliopsida > Myrtales > Myrtaceae > Angophora > Angophora floribunda. The sequence continues at coordinate 32,479,815 of CM024710.1, read as the reverse complement.
GTACTTGTTTAGATGGTTTCCACGGCAATCCGTATCTCACAGATGGTTGTCAAGGTATTTTCGCATTGATATCCTTTACTTTGTCCTTACTACCGATATCACCGAGAAGATTAAAATCAATTATTGCTATCCTTTCCGTTTCTTCTTAAGTTCATCACTTTGGATATGTGTGTGCTTATTGTAGATATTGATGAATGTGCTGATCCAAATAAGAACCAGTGCACCGGAATTTGCCATAACTTTGATGGGAGTTATAATTGTTCATGCCCGAAGGGTTATTATGGTGATGGCTGGAAGCATGGGCAAGGATGCACTGCCAATGCTAGACCATCACATTTGGTGCAGATACTTGTTGGTATGTTCTGTGATTTTATTTTGGTGTCTGCCTCAAACAATACTATTTTAAATTAGCTGATTTTAATGATAATCTAATGGCTCTATTACAATAAAAAGAACTGAAAACTCAAAAGAGGGATTAAAAAAAAACACTTGAAAACAGAAACTAAGAGAGAGCTGGCTAGAAATAGAGAAAGAGAATGATGAGAGAATGGTGACTCAGACGACCATATGCCACGGTGGTTCCTGTTGCCTAGGGAGTGCGACACTACGATGGTCGCATGACCTAAAATCTATAGAGAGAGAGAGACAGTGAGAGAGAGAGTCCCTCGACGATGTTCCCCGAGAGTCTCAACCACCATGGGACTTCTCTTGAGAGGAGTAACCGTCGTCCGGTGGTCACAACTGGCGACACCAACAGTATTTATGGGGCACAGCTCAGATCGAAAAGGAACAATCCTTTCCTAGTTTTTTTTTTTTTAATTTTATTTGTGCAATCCAGATGTCTTACTTCCTTGGTCCAGTGTAGTTATCCAAAATTTTACGATGTTCCATCCGATCCAAAGTTCATCACCATATACCATGTAGATAGTTCTCGTCTTGTGACGATTCTAGATGGAGATTGCAAACACCACAACAAAATAAAGTAGTTCGATTCTCAAAAACCGAGCATATATATCGTAAAATAAATAATTTTATACAAAAGGGATAGGCTTCTCGTATATGCGGTTATTCAAACTCCATTGATAACAGAAACTTGTTCACCGCCCAGAGATTTTTAAAAATTTACTTAAGTCTCTCTAATAGCTTAGTTCCCTTTTCAATAAGGAAGATGTATAATGTTGTCTAAAGAAAAGTTTTAAAATTATAGCTTCCTCCACATGGTGCGTTCATAAAATTTAGATTTATCAATGGGTTTTATGAAAGAATTGGTTATGTCATGCAGGTGCTGGTGCAGGGATAATAGTGCTGCTATTCAGTGTCGGCTTTCTGTATCTGGGAATCAAGAAAAGGAAGCTCATCACACTCAAAGAAAAGTACTTCAAGCAAAATGGTGGTCTACTTTTGCAGCAACAGTTACATGAACGTGATAGAACCACCAACACCACGAAAATCTTCAGAGCTGAAGAGCTAGAGAAGGCCACCAACAATTATGACGAGAGCAGAATAATTGGCCGAGGTGGATATGGTACGGTGTACAAAGGGTTGTTGCCAAATGACATGGTTGTTGCGATCAAGAAGTCCAAACTCGTGGATAAGACCCAAATTGATCAGTTTGTCAATGAAGTGATAGTGCTTTCTCAGATTAATCATCGTAATGTGGTCAAGCTTTTGGGATGTTGTTTGGAGACCGAAGTACCTTTGTTAGTGTATGAGTTTGTGAATAATGGAACTCTGTTTGACCACATCCACAACCACAACATGTCCTTCAAGATGTCTTGGGATACCCGATTGAGAATTGCTTCGAGATCTGCTGGTGTCCTGTCATACTTGCATTCTGCAGCTTCCATTCCCATAATCCATCGTGACATCAAGTCAACAAACATCCTACTGGATGACGATTACACCGCAAAAGTTTTTGACTTTGGAGCTTCAAGATTAGTCCCACTTGATCAAACTCAGTTGTCTACTCTAGTTCAGGGGACATTGGGATACTTGGACCCTGAATACTTGCATACAAATCAATTGACAGAAAAAAGTGATGTTTATAGCTTTGGGGTTGTGCTAGTTGAGCTGATAACTGGGAAGAAGGCACTTTCTTTTAACCGACCTGAAAAAGAGAGGAGCTTGGCAATGCATTTTCTTTTGTCATTGAAAAACAATCAATTGTTCGAAATAGTTGACGAAGTAATTGCAAAGGAAGGGAACAACGAGCAAGTGAGGGAATTCGCCAATGTTGCAAAGAAATGCTTGATAGTAAAAGGTGAGGAGAGGCCAACCATGAAGGAAGTGGCAATTGAATTGGAGGGACTGAAAGCGTCTTCTAACCATCCCTGGATGCATAGTGTCGATTTGATAGGAGAAGAGGCAATTCATTTGCTAGGAGAGACGATTGACCCCACCGTGTACATGGATGGTACCGATACCACAAACACTGAGCCCTCGGATAGCATGAAAAATCATGTCATGTCACCAGTTAATAGTGGTAGATGAGAGCAACAATGGGTTGTTTCTTCTTGATCAAGAGATTTTTAGGCGTGTAAGAAAACTCTTGATTACCAATATACCATAGATGCTAGGAGACCTCGTACTATAGATATACTATTGGTGATGGCATATAGCCTACAGGGCGAGTTACGTTTTAGCTGCCGTGGTTGAGTCTTTTTCTGTACTTTGGATCTAGAGTACCTATACATTGTAATGAAGTCAGTGCTGTGATTCATAAGTGGAAATCGTATGGTTCTTTACATTATCAGGGCAGGATCATTTAGCTGCGACCCGGGAGCATTGGATCTACTCTGACCTAATGTAGAAACGGTTTCCACCTCTTTTCTCCGAGTGTCGCCATCAACTAGTCCGAATGGCACGCTACTGCAAATTTGAGTTTGTTTGAGAGTTTGTCCAACTTTGACGAAGCTTTTTCTTGGCGGAAAAGTACTGGGGACACGTTTTAAGTACCACATGGATTCACAGTGATACGAGGAATTCTCGCATTCTAGTCCAGAGGCAAAACTGCAATAAACTGTCCTTGAATTACTATTTTGCCCTCGCTGACCCACAGTGAAAAGAATGAAAATGAAAAGAAAAGAAAAATATAAAACAAAAATTATCTATGTTAATACCAACCGTGTCACATAGGACAAAACCATTCATGTAAGTGATTGCTGACTAAATTTGGTTGAAATGATTATATTGGCAAATTGCTAAAAGATTTACGATTAAATTAACCAAATTTAAAAGTTGAGAAATGAATTTCCATCCGTGCTTAGGACTTTTTAAGTAAGTTTTCTCTTTTCAAACAGTCCATCAAAAGAAATTTAAGGATATTGTTGAGACAAATTTCTATGGTTATTATACATTGCTGTCTTTCGACTGATGAAAGTTATTAGCTTGTTAGCTTTTTTCATGAATCACTATCATTTAATGACCAAGAGTTAAATGGGAATCGTCAGGCCTTAACAATCGAGATTGCTCCAATTGTTGTTGGAGATGTTGCACTTGTCTTCTCAAATTGGCTGTTTTCGACATTCGTTCAAGACAATAGCGACCAGCCATATCTAGGCTGTGTTACCAACGATACAATTTTACTATTGCCAAAGGAAACAATCTAGGTGATGTCGATTTTCTTCTGATAGATTTAGATTATTGGTGTGATTCGACCTGCACATGTAAGCATCATGTGTCAATTTGTCGTGTTAATTCATTTTCTCGGCCGATTGCTATTGGAAATTTGAAAAGGGGATTTGTATCATTAGTTGGCAAACGGCCCATTTGAAAAGTTTGTACATGCTTTGAGCGTCGAAGCCCTAATTAATAAGTTATTGAGTTGGTACGCACCTGATTTATCAACGCATCATCCAATTACGTCGGCGAGCTGAGATTTTCAATTAGTCTCTCAAAAGAAATATAAGGATTTGTTGAGAGAAATTGCTAAGATAATGATACCTTATTGTAATTTAATTGACGAAATTTGTTAACTAGTTGGCCTTCTTCATCTATCATTGCCACCTAATGACCGAGAGTTATGGTGCAATATTAAGTTTTGGAATCTTTCAAATATAGAGTTCAACAAGAAGTCTCTTTCATCGTAAAAAAGAGAGGTTAGGTCTTCCCCTTTCACTATCAACTTTCAATTTTTGCATTGATCAACGCCCCAAAAGAAAATTTTGCCAGGCACAGAAGTAACATCTCCAATGTACCGAAGTATAAAAAATCGATTGGGAAAGGAGAAGGCCAAGACTTTTTGTTCCCCACGGATTATTTGGGAAGTAAGAGCAGCTCTTCTGTGACGATTGTACACCATTCTCTGGCCTACAATGGCCTGTTTTTCTCAATGAGTGGCAACGAAAGATTCAAAGAAATAAGATTACTTTCGTTTCGCGGAAAATATAGTGCGTTTGAAAAATATTTTAAAAAAAAATCATTTTTTGAAAATATAATTATTTTCTGGTGTTCGGCTCAAACTTAAAAATGGAGAGATTGCTATTCGATAAGAAAAATCGTTTTCTTCCTTTATTATTTTTATTTTATTCAAAAAAATGATTTTTCTTTTTAAAAATTGTGTTTTATATTATTTATTTTTTTCTTATTTTCTTTTTCTTTTCATCATCTTCTTGGGATGGCCCTCCCCGCCGCCTATGTCTATGCCCTTTGCTCCCACATTGTCCCTCGCCGCCTCTCTACCTTTGACCTTTGCGGCGTCCGCCATGCTGCCGTTGTACCTACCCTCCTCCGCTCGCAGTCCCTCCGTGTGACCACACCAACATTCCGATGCAATCACCGTGGACAGTGTTGAAGTGATGGTTCTTGGGGTTTTCTATAGTCGCGATGTGGTGGTGCATGGCTCTACAATGCTTTGAGCTTTCGACCTTAGTCAATTGACGGTAGTGCTCTTCCTCAATGCTTCAGTGAGGTCGAAAGTCACCCGATTAGGTGAGGTCGAGCTTGTTCGACGCCGACAAGCTGAGCCTCGCCAAATCTAATGACCTGGGTGAGGCTTAAGCCTCGCCTGAGGTCGCTAGAGGTTTGCCAACCTCTGATGACCTTGGGCAAGGCTCGAGGTCCACCCCCAGTCGTTGACTCAGAACTTTGTTAAATTGAGTGAGGCTCAAGTTCACCTTTGGCCAATTGCTGATTGCCGCCGTGACCGGCGACCAGCTAAGGTAGAAGAAGATGAAAAAAAAAAAAAGGGAAAAAAAAAGAAATGAAAAGGAAAAAATAATTGAAAATTTGATTTTAAAAAAAATAAAGGTATTTGGTAAAAGAAAGTGAGGCGAAAGAAGAGATGGAAAATATTTTCTCCAACTTGAAAAGTGAAAAATGTTTTTCCTAATTTTAGAAGACTTTTTTCCTTTCATTGGAAAATGTTTCCCCCAATCAATGCATTTTCCATGAAACCAACACCAAAAAAATTCGGAAAATATTTTCTAAAAGTTATTTTTCATAAAATAAACGGAACTTAAATGTCAAATAAATAGTCCATTTGGAAAATTTAAACGTGCGCTGCCCCGCACCGCACCGCAGAAAAACTTCGTCACACGAGGAACTGTTGTGGAATCATCTCATGCAAGTCTCCAGGACCAGCTGATGTTAACTCCACAGCTTGCACTAAGCCAATAACTACAGTTACTTGACCAGAAAAAGGAAAAGGAAAAATAAAATTCTTGACGATGATAATTCTCCGTGAATACGTATCAACCGCATAACTAAATAGTTGGAAATTTAGCCTAGAAAGGGGAAAAAAAAGATTTACATGCAACGTATCTTTGTCTTAATTTGAAAGCCTATAATGGAATCTTATTTAGAAATCTTAATTTCATACACAATTGAAAAAGTTTATATTTGACCACTTTGAAGCTAATGCATTAATTATTTTGAAGCTATACGTTATTCTTTTTCAGAAAGCATATATATAGTCTGTAAACAGAAAAAAAAAATTTCAAGCATAAACCCATCCACCCTAAAACACATTTCATGCTTACAATCACCCTCTCAAACCAGTATGCTCTTGTTGACTTTCTTCTTTCTCATTCTCCTATTTTGGAATTGTGATCTCCCAATGCATACGCTTACTACTTTTTTTGCTCGACTTCTCAAGTCTTTGCAATGTAATGAAAGCAGACCGCATGATTGATATCAATGATGCATTCAAAGCTTATTAGAAAAGATAATAAGTGAAGTCTTGTTCTATTTCAAGAAATCAAACCTCAAGGGCCCAATTGAAAAGCTTGTAGAGCCCTAATTAATAAGTTAATGAGTTGGGACCCTCATAATTTACCGATGCATCATCTGATACATGGGCAGTTTGGGATTTTCAAAAGGTCTATAAAGAAATTTAAGAATATTCTGGAGAGAAATTTTTGAGGTTATTATTAGCTCTTGTCATTCAACTGATGAAATTCAAGAGATTGTCGTTTAACAATTGAGAGTTATGAAGCAATAGCTTTGGAATTTTTGTACGTTAGAGTTAACAAAGGAGTCTCTTTCTTAGTAAAAGACGAAGGGTCAGGTTTTCTCTTTTCCCTGTCAACTTTTATGTTTTGCCCCAATATTTCAACTATTGAACCTGAGTAAGTCCTTAAACTACTTCATCTAAACTATAGGATGTAAAATACAAGAGTACTTCCACCTTATTGGGGAAGAAAAACATACTACTTGGAATAAGAGTGCGAGGTGTATGGGCACCGGCACATAAAAATAAAGAACACGGTTTAGGTTGGGCGACTTCACTGGAGGGACAATTGCCGGTGGCCTTCGTAGGTGAAAATACTCCTGAAAGAGGGTAGGCCGGTGAAGACGACCTTAACCTATAAAAAATCAATTGGAAAAGGAGAAGACTGGACTTTTGTTTTCCTATGAAGGGAGAGACATTGCCATAAAATTCTACCTAAAAAAAGTTTATAGCTAAATTGACACTATTACATAGTTTAGGAGCAATATAATTTTTCTAGCACTTTTCCCGTCAGCTCTATTATGCTTGTAGTTCAATTAGCTTTGTTTCTTCAAAATGACTTTTGGTAATTGCAATTGCGTTTTTCTTTTTTTTATCGTGATGATAGCAAAATGGGATGTTCCTCGAGATTATGATAATTTAACAAAATATATATAATACAGGTACTAGATTAAAGGAAAAATAAAATTCTTTGCGATGATAATTCTGCGCACATACATATTAACCATAATCCATATTAATTAGAAATTGTAACCCAGAAAAAGGCAAAAAAAGTCCACGTGTGATGTATCTTGTATTAATTTAGAAGTATATAATGGAATCTTATCTAGAAATCTGAATTTTGCAACGCAATAATTGAAAAAATTGACATTCAACCTCTTTGAAGCTAATTGATTACTTATCTTGATGCTACACATTATTCTTTTTCAAAATGCACATATATATAATATATATTCATAATTATACAATTTTTCGAGTATAAATTCATCGACCTTGAAACCCATTTTCATGCATACAATCAATAGCTCAAATCAGTATGCTCTTGTTAATTTTTCTTCTTTTCTCATTCTCCTGTTTTGGGGCTGTTATCTCTCGCCCTCTGCATACGCTTACTCTTGTTTTGCTTGACTTATGAAGTCTTGGCACTTTAATGAAAGCAGCCTGCATTATTGATGTTATTTGTCAATGACGCAGTCAAAGTTGGCGGGCAGTGACAAATATTTTCTCAATGAGACATATCGTTGTGCATGAAAAATTGTCCAGAAACCGACCCGTTGACTTGGCATTTACCTGAAACTTTATGGATGGCCCTCAATAAATTCCCAAAAATCAATTTCGGACTCCCAAAGTCCTTTTTACTTAGCAACGATCCGATGTCGGACCATATCTATGGCTTTACTCTGAGCTAGAAGATGTAATTTGGTTTGAGGATTATTTTTCTATTTTGCAGATTTAGACACTGCAGATTTCGTTCTTCTTCTATATATAGGTTCGTTAGTTCTTGTTCTTTGACATTTCAAATCGAAACCCAAACTGATCTCAATCAACAATTTTTTACTGGGTGAGTCAACCGGCTCGCGCAATTTAATTTGTCAATGGACTATCGCATTTGTTATATCTAATTGAAGCTCTGCCATACTACCCTTATGACAACGTATTCAAAGATATTACATTCATTAATTCTATCTATTCTAGAGTTTATTTATCGAAAAGAAACATTATATTTATTTATGCGTGCTATAATTGTTAGAGTACAGGTAAGCTCTCAAAATGGCAACACAATACTGTTGTTAAATTTCCCATCCAATAATTTTTTATTTGTAACATAAAAAATTCAAAATATGCCTATTGTGACATATTTATCCTAAATTTTTTCTTTTTACATTAAAATCCCAAATTTTTACCCACATGATACATTAATCCACCGTCAAGATTCCTTCAGATGATTTTCCAATCAAAATGGCATCATTTTTATTTTACTTAAGCCATATGGGTGCTCTATCAACATTGTTTGCCTTTCGTTGTTCATGTAGGCAAATTCTTATTAGCGCTCATTGATGAAACCTTGATGGAGGGTAAATGTGTTACATTAATACAGGTTTCACATTTTTTGTAACACAAAAAAAAATTTATAATAAATATGTCACAGTTGACATAATTTGGACTTTTTAATGACTCTTTCCCATGATTTTAACTCTTTACTTGTCATTTTTTCAAAGCTTTGCCAAACTTTTATGAGGCAAAATTCTTAAAAATATTTTTTGAAACATAGCAATTTAATGCAGGATGTATGTAATTTCTAATAATATTTTCAAAATTGGACAATTACTTTGAGTTTATTGGGAAAGAAAATAATTGAAGTTTTGTTCTATGTTAAGAAATCAAAACCCAAGGGCTTTGTAAAAAGCTTGTAGATGCTTGTGGTGGTGAGAGAGTGAACCCTAATTAATTAATTAATGAGTTGGTACACACAACATTTGCCAATGCCTAAGGCAGTTGGGGATTTTCAATGGGTCTATCAATAAATTTAAGGATATTGTGGATAGAAGTTATCATTAATTCTTATTGTTCAACTGATGAAATTCGTTAAAAGAAAAGGAAAGAAATTGTGTCTACACACAAGCCCCTCAATCAGCCGATTTCCTCAATAGTCATCCAAATATATTAAGCAAGGTTAATATACATCCTTCACCCATCGAGCACACAATCCTACTGCCCTCAACGATGTGCTCTAACACTATCCGATCAATGGCAATAAAGGTGCCATAACTAGGGACCTGAAAAATTATTAATAATAACTAGTGAGATATAAATTTCAGTGAGTTACAATCCTAAATCTCAGTTAGGATATCAACTTGTCTCGGGGTTCCTAACAAGCATATTCCTCATTATTACAGCTGATTAATTGCAAGCAACCCTTGTTTGCCTTAATTATAAACGTGATCTATCCAGTGAACCCCAAAATAAACAATCAGAAGTCAATCAACTCGCAGGTAACCTTATCTCACCATTGACATACCCTACACGGTATAAATGTTTATGCGTGCCATAAACAATGAAACAACATTTTCATCAGCACAATAACCAATCACAATCAAATCGAATGGCAAGCAACCTTACATTGCCATTGATATACCCTACATGGTATCAATTTCACGCATGCCATAGTCAATGCAAATAAGCACGTGCATACTTAGAACACATAACAATATGTTTCACGTGCACCCTTGCATTCACACGTGTTCTGATTATTATGCCCTCACCAGGGCCACAACCAAACTCTCGTCGATGTCTTCTAGCTTAGCCAGGTATCGTCCCGCCCTATCGGGCATGGCTATGTCTGGGGCTATGTCTGGAACTCCCACCCAGACAGCATTCCTGAATGAGCATAAATCCGGCATCTATCGTGACCAGTATCTGGACTCTCGTTGGGATTTCCAATAAATCGGACTTCATCCCCAAAACTCCCATTGGGGTGACAAGTTATTTATGTGACCACCACAATAATCCATTTTGATTCATTTCCATGTATTAGCCAATGCAAACGTGGTATATGCTCGGGATAATAAATCACTGCATATTTTTCATGTAAAATTACAGAAAAATAATTACACGTTGTTACATATTTGAGTGATATATGTCCGATCCGACCAAACATTTCTTTGCTGCCCTCTCTCTCTCTCTCTCTCTCTCTCTCTCTCTCTCTCTCTCTCTCTCTCTCTCTCTCTCTCTCTCTCTCTCTCTCTCTCTCTCTCTCTCTCTCTCTCTCTCTCTATATATATATATATATGTATCAAACCTTTCTCTATGCCATTTAAAATCTCGTCTTGAGGAGATACCTAAATGTAGGAATCAAGTAAACATATCTAATACTATGATTGGATATGTGGTGTTCGCCTCATTTCTTATACACTGCATAATTACTCCTACCTGAAAAGAAATTTGAAATCTAACCGCCAACCGAATTCAACAAAAGCAAGGGGGAAATGCCAATTTACACCCTCCTAAATGTTGGAGTGTCTTTTTGCTCCTCTCGCCCAATATATATGAAGATTTATTCCTTGAAATTTGTTCCGTTCATGCAGTCTAGAAAGGCACATTTGTTCTTCGTTTTCTATTCTGTTGGCTAGGCAAGTGAAAGCGATCTGGCATTATTTGATTAGATCATGGTGTGTTTGGGGTAAAGCGAACCAATTCCCATCTATTTTGGAAGCAAATTTCCACAAATTTGGGTACAGGAGGAAAGTTTAACTTCATTCATGGATCGTTCAATTTGGCTCCGGTCCACAAGCTTGGACTTCTTACTTGCAACTACAATATCATTTGGCAAGTTCATTAGCTTTGTTCTAATTCTTCTTCTATATTTGGGTTGGTTGGTGTTGTTTCAATTTTCGAATCTAAATTTGAACCGATCCGAATTACCAATATCTTGCTTTATCTAATTAACTTTTTTTTTCTTTTTTTCTCGAGTTTGATCTCAACGGAAGATGAAATATTAATATTTTATTGGAAATTCTCTCTCTAATTTATCCTTTTCCCAAGTGGCCATCGTCGCGTCACCCACCATAACATCGCCTTCTGTCACCACTGCACTGCCAGCGAGTTTCTTTGTTAGCTGGTTTTAAAGAACGAGAATGATAGAATGTTAAAGTACCGGAATTGATTACTAATGATGTAATCACCGCAAAGACAATCAATATAGTGGGGACTAGGGGTCCAAAAACCCTGATTTGACCTGACTTAAACATGACTCGAACACGAAATAAATATGATACATATTTCGAATCTTAATAATGTTCGGATCACAATTATAAAATAAGTAAGCAGTTATCTTTTGAGTCGGGTTAGGCTTAGAAAATTATTCGGCCCATGAACAAATAAACAAACTCTCACTCAAACCCTTCTCTCGAACGCGGAGAGGGCAGAGAGAGGGCGAAGAGAAAGGCACTGAGGGTCGGAAAAAGAGAAGGTGAGTGAGAGCGAGAGCGGAGAGCGAGAGAGAGGCCCCACGGCCACCGTGCCTCGAACGCGGTTGACGAATTGCGGACACATTTTCTCCACCTTTGCCGAAGTTCTTTGATCCGAGAGAGAAAACCCTTTCCTCGGAGCTGCACGTGCCGGACGCGTCACACTGAGCTGGCCCCCCGGCCCACGTGGCACCACCCTACCGGCCGCTCGCCCCCCTCCAGGGGAAGATCCCATCCCGGCCGTCCACCTGTCCCTCGCGGGAACAATCCCATTGCTTCTGCTGACCGTTCGTGGAAGTTAAAGAGCGAGTGAGTAGAGAGAGAAAAACAAAAGTCTCGTCTCGTCTCTCTCTCCTTTCTCTCCTCTCTTTCTCTCTCTAAGATCGCGAGCTCTGCAGCTATGCCCGGCTCTGCTGCTCGTCCGAATTCTCCCTCCGGGCCCATCTCCGCTCCTCCGTCGCTCCCTGCTTCGTGGTTCAGCGCGTGATCGCGTCTTCTTCGTGGGGAGTTTCAGCTCCTTGTCGGGACTGTGTAGCTGTCGTATGAATTCCTCTCTCTCTCTCTCTCTCGCTCGCTCTAGCTCGGAGGAGCGAGCATGAGCTGCTGCATAATTCATGCTTCCCGTGACGTCCTCTCGCTCTGCTCACTCGGAGCTGCAGTTGTTTTCGGTCGTCTTTGGTTGGGTTCGCCTTCTTTAGTGGCGTCGACGACTTTGGTTTGACTTGCGTGCTCTGGCCGTTCGCTCTTCTGTCGGTGTTTCATGTTTGATTGTGTTTTAGATATTGGATGATGGAGAATGCTACGAGTTTTTGATTTAATGGTATGCGTATAATTGGATTTAACTTGTTGATTCAAAATCCGACCCGACTTGTTTTCCTTTTTCTTGTTTCATGCCTTCCGGATCGGGTCGGGTCGGGTCGCGTGAGCTTTATTGTTTGGGTCGGGTCGGGTAACATCAAGGCCCGACCCAACCCAACCCATTGACACCCTAGTGGGGACTATAAATGATGCATATACTATTCAGCTTTCTAGAAACTCCATCGTCACTTATAAAGGTTGTCATCAAGATGTGAAGCTCATCATCTTGTTGCAAAACATCTCATTTCAGGAAGAGTATGGGTGAACCCATGTTGCCCCACGGACTTCCCTTGAGAGTTGTGCTGTTGTGCTCATTGGTGGCTCCACTCTCAATAGTTGCGGCGGATGTAGTCCAAACAACAAAGCCCGGATGCGCAAATAGATGTGGCAACCTCACCTTCTCATATCCATTCGGGATGAACAACACTGGCGACGATTGCTACTTCAAAGAAGAGTCAGATTCTTTCCTCATCTTTTGCGATGATTCAACTAATCCTCCCACTCCTTATCTCTTCAATAAAAGTACTAATATCACTATAGTCAGTACATCTATTGAGAAGCATGAGATTAGTATAATGATGTTTGTGGCCAAAGATTGTTATAATTAGTCTGGCAATTCCTCGTACAAGAATGATCCTTCGATCAATCTTCCCATATTCCCTATATCTCCTACCAAGAACAAATTTATCGCCGTGGGATGCGACACGTATGCGGTTTTCAGAGGCCGATACGGAAGCCAGTATGCGACAGGGTGCTTGTCCGTATGCGAGAGCATGTCGGACGTGATTTACGGGTCGTGCTCAGGCATCGGTTGCTGCGAGACTAGCATACCTCGAGACACCAACCAATACAATGTCTCTGTCAGTAGCTACTACAATCATAGTGGCGTCTGGGACTTCAATCCGTGTGGGTACGCTTTTGTTGCCGAAGATGGCTTCTTTAACTTCTCTACCGACGATCTATCCAAGCCGCCATTTGGTGCGGTCCCTATAGTTGTTGATTGGTCAATTCCAAATCGAACATGCGATGATGCAAAGAAGAATACAACAACCTACATGTGCCAAGATAACTCCAATTGTACAGATGCTGAGAACGGGAATGGGTACCAGTGCAACTGCCTAGAGGGTTTTCAAGGGAACCCCTATCTCCAAAATGGTTGTCAAGGTACCTTTTCTAGTCTTTTCATTAGACCTCGGCATAAGGATAATGACCTTTATCCACAAAGTGCGATGATGTATTGCAATCTCAGAAAAAGTAAATTGACTCAATTTCCTCTTAAAATTGAAGGTATTGTCAAATCATAAAATCCTGTTTACCTTTTCAAGTTTTTTTAATGGTGACAAAATTGCTTCTTCCATTTGGAATATATTCCTACAGATATCAATGAATGTGTGATTTCACAACCCTGCATTGGTTTATGTACAAACTTGCCGGGAACGTATAATTGTTCATGTCCAGAGGATCCCAAGGAGATGGAAGAAAAGATGGTAAGGGATGTACTCCTATCATCCATGAAAAGAGGTTTCGCTCAATCGACGTCGTGCTAGGTTAGTAAGTAGTACATTGCTGAATCTTTTCATCATAACAACTTCTTTTATCTGATAAATTATTCACATTTCTTGAATGTTGCTCTCGTGTCTTTGTTCTATCTTTTGTTGTTAGTTATCGAGATTTATCGGATGTATATCTTTCTCTTTGTATTAGTTGTGTCGGTGAATTACATTGATATTATATATATATATATATATATATATATTATTGTCTCAAGTTATTCACTTTATATCAATAAAATCAACCTTTTTGTTCTTTTGTTGCTGGAAATGAATTAAACATGTTTTATCCCCTTTATACATTGAATCACTTCTACTATCATAAGATACTATCAGCAATATTATATGTTTAGGTTTAATTCGCTATCATCAAGGTTTGTCTCAATGAAAAAGCTTCAAGTCGATGGAGGAAAATATAAAATAGGATAGAGAAGTTAGTTAACACAAGATTGTTTGAGTAATGAAAAAGATAGAGTTAAGCATATTTCTATAACCATTTTTTTTTCTTTTCTTGGTTGTATGAACCTTATTTAGTGTGATGGACAACTGATTTGTTTGTACACCAAACGTAATGTCTTTTCCTAGGTGTGAGCATAAGCTTCCTGCTGATTCTTTTGGGCGTCTCCTGGTTATATTGGGGGCTTAGAGAAAGAAAAATCAGCAGACAGAGAGAGAGAAGTTCTTCCTAGAAAATGGGGGCCGCCTCATGTTGCAGAGACTTCTTTCGGAGCATGAAGGCTCCATTGAATCAGCAAGAATATTCACCGACGAAGAGCTCAAGAAGGCCACGGACCACTATCACGAAAGCCGAATCCTAGGCCAGGGAGGCCAAGGAACAGTATATCGAGGGATCTTACCAAACAACATGGTTGTCGCCATCAAGAAGGCCAAGATTTTGGACCGAAGTCGGTCGAAGAGTTCATCAACGAGCTGATCATCCTCTCCCAAATTAATCACCGCAATGTGGTTAAGCTAATCGGTTGTTGCTTCGAGACAGAGGTCCCGTTGTTGGTCTACGAGTTCGTGACCAATGGCACCCTTTCTAATCACATACACAAGTGTGGCCACGAGTCCACATTATCCTGGAGGGCTCGTCACGCATTGCGGGGAGACCGCGGGGCGCTCTCGTACTTGCACTCCGATGCATCCGCTCAGATTTTGCACGGGGACATAAAGAGCACAAACATATTGTTGGACGAAAACTACACCGCAAAGGTCGCCGATTTCGGGGCCTCCCGGGCTAGTCCCCCTTGACCGGACGCGGTGACCACGCCGGGTGCAAGGCACACTCGGGTACTTGGACCCCGAGTACTTCCACTCAAGCCGGTTGACCGTGAAAAGCGATGTCTATAGTTTCGGGGTCGTGTTGGCTGAGTTCTTGGCTGGACCGAGAGCGTTGTCCTTCGAGCGGGCCGAGAGTGAGAGGAACCTGTCTTTGTATTTTGCTTACGCAATAAAGGCGGAGAGGCCTTTTGAAATCATCGACACGAGGGTGCTGAACGAGGGTAATCCCGAAGAGATTAAGGAAGTTGCGATGCTAGCAAGCCGATGCCCGAGGGTGAAAGGGGAGGATCGGCCGACCATGAAGGAAGTGGCAATGGAATTGGAGGGACGATGAGGGTGATGGACCAGGCATCCATGGGTGAATCGAGCTGTGACCTTGAAGAAGCGAGCAATTGCTTGGCGAGAGATCAAGCAAATGTGATGGCATCCTCAAAAGCAATGCATCAGGAAATGATGATAGCATAAGTAACCAAGCGCCCTTCGAAATTGAAAGTGGAAGATGAGACTTCATGGCAATGTTGGCCCTCGTCCTACTATTCGGTGCTGTTGCTGTTTGTTTTTTTGGGTATTTCCTCGTCGTTTTTTGTCTGTTTAGTTGCTTGTTCTACGTGCTCAAAGTTCAGATGCTACGTCCAAATAGAGTACCTGGCCTTCTGTTTGTGTAAAATAACATTCTGACGATATTTGAATAATGGAAAATTCCAAAAACATTCTCGAGTTTTCATCTCATTCAGCCAAGTAAGGATTGGCCAACTTTCTATTGCCTCCGTCTTGCTAAGATCTACTCTAACACCATCCTTGGAGACAATATAGCCTATGAAAACGAGGCTACTCGTGCAAAAGTGACGCTTCTTCAGGTTGGCATGCAAGCGTTGTTCCATAGCACTTGAATTTGATGTTCCAAAGGCTCCACTTGCGTCTTGCTATGGTATAAATCATGATGTCATCAAAGTACACGACGACAAACTATCCAATGAAAGGTTTAAAGACATGATTCATAAGATGCATAAAAATACTAGGAGCATTAATAACGATGTCAAAGGGCATCGGCATGCCTTCAAGAAGACTGTTCTTAGTTTTGAAAGCGGTCATCCTTTCAACTCCTAATTTCATCTGACTTTGACGATAGCTGCCTCCAAGATCGATCTTGGAATAGCACAGAAGCTCCATGAAATTGATCAAGCAAATACCAAGGCAAGGAAAAGGAAAAAATTTGATGGTTATCTTGTTCACCAATCTATTATCGACACACATTGGCCAAGAACCATTTTTCTTTGGAACTAGAAGTGCCGGGACAGCAAAAGGACTTGAGATTTCTTGTATCGCTCCCTTAGCCAAGAGTTTATCAACTTGTCTTTGAAGTTCTTCGTGCTTCTCAGAGCTCATGATCGAACAGATGCACCAAGCGCTAGATCAATATAATGTTGAATCTCTCTCATAGGAGGAAGGTTGGATGGAATTTCACTGGCATGACTTCAAAGAAATCCTCAAGCAACGGCTGCAAACTGGTTGGGATCTCCTCTTTTGCTTCATTTTCTTCCACTATAACAAGAGCACAAGCTTCACAAGCATCCTCCGGTGCTTAGGAAAAGTGAGACTTGAAAAGAAGATTGCTTCCTTTCCCATGAGTTGGCTTAGGAAACGCTCTCCATCTTGCAAGGCCCCAACGTAATCTTGACGCGGTCTTTGACAAAGGGATAGGTGTTATACATCAAACATAATCTCATCTTTACATCTTTTTCCAATGGAGAATGAAATCAAGCACCGGTTATTTACTTTTAACTCACTCCCTTTCTTGAGCCAAGAATGCTTGTAATGATGTGGATGATCCTCGGCCTTGAGATGCAACTTGCCTCCAATGGAGGTCAACACAACGTTCGCACAACATCCACTATCAATGACGACAGTGCACGCTTGTATGGAGTAAGTTGTTACAAAGCCAATCATCATCCTCAGATGATCAGCATGCAAGCTCCTTTGAATGACGAGCTTCTCCTTGGTCTCAATAAATGATTTGTTCGTGACTCCTTGAATCTTCTTGGAGCAAAGAGTCGTTTTGCAACTCTCCCTGCTGCTCATCTTGTACAAGAGACATGATCTTTCTATTAGGACACTCCAAGGCGATGCGACCAAATCCATGACATTTCAAACACTGTCTTGATTTATTGTTAGCTTCGTTTGGCTAATTGGTTTTAGATGCTCCCACTTCGTTCAACGGTTTCCTTCGATGCTGACAAAGGTTTTAAAGTCGAACTCCCAAGATTAGAGGATCCCTCTTTGGTTGATGGCTTCTGACTTCACTCTCTTTTCTCTTTGAGTTGCTTTTCCACCTTCAATAATTTGAAGACCTGATTAAAAGTCCAATAAGGTTGTAGTCTGACAACACCGGCAATTTTCAAATGAAGACCGCAAAAATACCGACCTATGGTTTACTCCTGTGCCTCCACCACATCACATCGTAGCACGAGATGCTCAAATTTGGTGGCGTATTCTTCTGCTTACAACCCCCCTTGCTTCATATTGTGGAATTTATCGAAGGCATCTTGCTCATAAGTTTCTGGGAAATGCTTCTTTTTGAGCTCCATTTTATCTAATGTTACAATTCACCGCTTTCCTTCACAAGTTCTTTGACACGGTTGATTTTCCCCCCAAATCAGAGCATGCATTTTATACTTAATATATTCAAGCTTCACCTTTCGGTTCTCCACAATATTCTTATGATAAAAAATTTGCTCGATTCTGCGAAACCAATCAACGAAGTCTTCCAAAGCAAAATATTCCAGAATATGAAGATAACTAAGACAAATTTTCTGCGGACAATTCCTCTTATTTCATTTTCCTAAGGGAATCAAATGACGGAAAATGAGGAAAATATTTTCTTGAAAATGTTTTCCTCGAAACAAATAGAGCACTAGCTAGAGTTAATTAGGGTGTATGATACATGTGTTATATGTCACATTTACACTAAGGTCCAATATGAGACACTATTTTGGGCGTACTTCGATTAGCCTGGTCTCTTCAAAATGACTTTTGGTAATAATGATTACATTTTTCTTTGTTATCGCGATGGTAGCAAGATGGGATTCTCCTCAAAACTTTGGAAATGCAACGAAAGATTTATAACACGGATACCAGATGAAGGGGAAAATAAATTCCTTTAAATGATAATTCTCCACAAATACGAATCAATCACAATCCATATTTTTAATTAGAACTCTTAGGCCAACAACCAAAATAAAAGATTAAAAATCAAGCCTATGTTCCACGTATCTTGTCTTAATTTAAAAGTATATAATGGAATCTTGTCTAGAAATCTTAATTTTTGTAGCACGACAATGGAAAATATTTATTCTTCACCTCTTTAAAACCAGTTTATTGATCACTCTGAAAATACACCGTTTTTTTTTTTCCAGAATTCAACAAAAATTTCGCAACTAGGAGTATAAACCCCATCACCATGAAACACATTTCGTGCACACAATCGCTAGCTCAAACCAGTTCGCTCTTATTTATTTTTCTTCCTTGGCATTCTTCTGTTTTAGAATTGTGATGAGGTGAGCAAAATGAATTGCCTGGATAGGACTAGATTGGTTAGTTTTGGGTGGGTCCCAAGGCCATTAGTTCGGTTCTCAGTTCCATAAAATTGGAACTAGTGAATTTTGATTTGGTTCCAAGCGGGACCAATTTTATTTCTTTCTTTAAAATTTGTAAAAAAAGCCCTAATCTATCTTATATTTCAGACTTCACTCATGCACGAGATGCATGGCTCCCATCACTTACGCACATGAGTAAGATGACAAGAACAAATTAAAACACAAAAGCAATTGCTCATTCTAACCAAATTTTGCCACAAACTAGAAAAAAATTATATGAAACTTTTAATGTTATACGTAACTCACTGATTTTAGAAATGCTTGATTTTCAAGAACATCTTCAATTTCATATTGAACACTGGACAAGAAGCCAAATGAGAAAGGTGAAGAGGATGCGGACAAAGGTAGAGGTGGAATGGACATGCTTTTAATTGCAGCCAACACTCTCAATAATGAGGAGAAATTGGCTGGTGTAGAGATGAATTGTTGAGAACGTTATATGGCTGACTTCGTTCTTGGGAGGAACAGTATCATTGAGTCATGATTTTTGTACTCTAGCAACCAATTTTCTGAAAATGTGCTTTTAGGATGATCAGTGATATTCCTGAGGAGTTTTAATGGGGTCTTGCTGACTTCTGGTTGCACAACATTGGGTGGCATATCATTGTGAAAGCTGTGCATTATTTGACAGTAGCTCTCGATTCAACGGCAACGGAATATGAAGGTGACGAGGAAATATTGCTAACGCGTTTGTTGTTTTTGGTCTAGCAACAGCTATTGTAGTTTCCGGAGCTTGTGCCCTGTTGTGCATTTAGTTGTACCATGATAGCATCAAGAAGCTGGTGAATCTCTGATATGTTGTGACAGAATAACTGTCCAGCTGCATTTTTTTCTTCAACATCAAGAAGTGTAAGCTCTCTTTTTTTTTTTTTTCCCCTTGAGACATCAACCTGTGAATTCACTTTTTAGATCTTGGTGGAGACATTGCTTTGTTGCTCACTCCATTGATTCAGGATTCTTGTAGTGTGGTACTTCAATATCATGGATCGAGTCTCTCAATAAGATGCAGCAATGTCCATTTTATGCGTGCTCTCTTTGTTACGCTCTTTGATATCCTTCCAGTTTTATGCAAATCCAACCTTTTTCTGTTGTTGGGTCTGCGTTTCTTTTTGCCCCACTGAGACCCATGGCGCAGGTTTGTGAAAGTGAAACGGTGCATACTGTTTTGTCTGGTGAATTGTTCTCAATTGAGATCTTGTAGCGGTGCCGGTGCTTGTGCTTGTGGTAGCAGGGTTTTAACCCCCTCCTGTTTACCTTAATTGATTAGTGGTTAATAAAATATCACGACGGCCGCATGTGCCAAGACTGATGCATGTGCGAAGACTCTGATGCATGTGCGAAGACTCCATCAGTTTTGGTTTCTTACAATGTACATAACGATTAGTAATTACTTCTCTATCATGGGTCCCTAATTGTTATAACAAAATTACTGTGTGATGAGTATCTAGTAATAGATAATTGATACCTATTATACCTAAACAAATTTTTAATGGATCTTTTGGAGTGAATCTGGCCAAAGCACATGCATGATAACTAGCGATTGCATAAATCTAATGACGAGAAATTGTGGATGAACCCACCGGCAATCAGTTAAATTTTCCCTTTCAAGATGTCAACCCAGCTTCTGTTATTATTCTGCTTGTGCCGGCCTCGTTGATTTACCGA
The DNA here is from genome assembly GCA_014182895.1 of Angophora floribunda. NCBI lineage: Eukaryota > Viridiplantae > Streptophyta > Magnoliopsida > Myrtales > Myrtaceae > Angophora > Angophora floribunda. Next base: position 32,459,390 of record CM024710.1, on the reverse strand, counting down.
GGCCGGCGAGATTCTCTGTTAGCTGGTCCTCAAGAACAAGAATGATAGAATGTTGAAGCTCCAGAATTGATTTGGCAGACGTATTTTTATAAAAGGTTGGCCGAGTCCACCCTGCCGTGGGCGAAAGCGCTGCAAATTTGCTGTGCTTAAATCTTACGGTCGATGATTACAGGTTTTGGATCGAACGGCTGACAACACGCACGATCCCAAGGCATACCCAAAAAAAAAAAGAAGAAAAAACGCTTGGAACTGTTTGCGGACAAGGCGGTCCGCAATTTTCCAGTGCACGAGCTCACAGCAGGGGGATCTGTGGTTCGTACGCGACTTACTTGTTTATATACTCACCGAAAACCCTTTGATTAATTACTAATTATATACCATTTGGCTTTCTAGAAGCTCCATCGTCACTTATAAAGGTTGTCATCAAGCTGTGAAGCTCATCATCTTGTTGCAAAACATCTCATTTGAGGAAGAGTATGGGTGAACCCATGTTGCCCCACGGACTTCCCTTGAGAGTTGTGCTGTTGTGCTCATTGGTAGCTCTTTTCTCAATAGCTACGGCGGATGAAGTCCAAACAACAAAGCCTCGATGCTCGAATAGATGCGGCGACCTCACTTTTTCATACCCTTTCGGGATGAGCAACACCGGTAATGACTGCTATTTTGAAGAAGAATCTCATAATTTTCTTATATTTTGTGATAACTCGACCGATCCTCACACTCCTTATATAAATGACGAAAGTTCTAATGTTAAAATACTCAATATATCTATTGAGAATCACGAGATTAGTATAATGGTATTTGTGGCCAAAGATTGTTATGATTCGTCGGTGGAACCTTATACAACAATGATCCTTTTCTCACTCTTTCCAAATTCCCCATATCTTCTGCCAAGAACAAATTTATCGCTGTGGGATGCGACACGTACGCGACTTTTACAGGCCGACAAGGAAGCATGTCTGTGACGGGGTGCTTCTCCTCATGCGACAGCATCTCGGACGTGATCAACGGGTCGTGCTCGGGCATCGGTTGCTGCGAGACAAGCATACCTCGAGACGCCTACCGATTCAACATCTCTGTCACTAGCTACAACAATCATAGGGCGTCTGGGGATTCAATCCGTGCGGGTACGCTTTCGTTGCCGAAGACGGCTTCTTTAGCTTCTCTACCGACGATCTGTACAAGCCGCCATTTTATGAGGTCCCTATAGTTCTCGATTGGTTAATTCCAAATGAGACATGCGACGATGCAAAAGAAGAATCCAACGACCTATATGTGCCGAGAGAACTCCAATTGCACAGATGCTGAGAATGGAAATGGGTACCAGTGCCACTGCTTAGAGGGTTTTCAAGGGAACCCTATCTCCAAAATGGTTGTCAAGGTACCTTTTCTCGTCTTTTCATTAGACCCACCTCACATTCGAGCAAGTGTTCATGTTGTGGATCATTATATCAATAAGGGCGAGCATGTTAAATGGATCCAATCACATAAAAAACCTAGAGAAAGAAATTGTTAGAAGCCTTTAAGTTAGAGGACCAAGTTTTGACTTGATCAATGGTACTTGTTTTAAACGATTCTCGAAATAATCACATAAAATTTATAATCTTAAAAATATAACGATCTAAGCCGTAGAACGCAATCATTATTCTTCTTTTTAGTAGCACGAATTTTCATTGCTTGAAATTTAATATAACCTATGAATCACTTAGCAATAATATGTAAATTTTCACAGTAATCAATCCTCATATAGCCATTCTTCTCTCTTAAGTTTAGTCCGTACAATTGCTTTACAAACTATAGTGGTCAACTGCAATTGAGTTTATAGACAAATGATCCATACTGAACCCTCAATTTGAGTCGGTCAAAGTAGCTTGGAAATCAATTTAATATACCGATGTTAATACATCCAGCATTGTTCTGTATTCATAGACGATTATTTTTGAATTGTTACCTATATTCTCATTGGTAATGGCAGAATTTTGTTGGATAATTCTTAAATCTTCTATTCTAAACAAAGATTAAGTGCTTGGTTAAACTGAGGCTCTTGGGATAACGACCTATCACTTAAAAAGTGTGGTGAGGTATCGCGACCTCAGAAAAATCTAATTGACTTGATATGTCCTCTCAAAATTGAAAGTGTTGCCAAATCATGGAATTCTATTTACTTTTTCAAGTTCTTCCAAGTAAAATGTTGTCAGGTTTGCTTCTTATATCTGGAATATATTCCTATAGATATCAATGAATGTGTGATTTCACAACCTTGCATTGGAATATGTACAAACTTGCCGGGAACATATAATTGTTCATGTCCAGAGGGATCCCAAGGAGATGGAAGAAAAGATGGCAAGGGTTGTATTGCTATCATCCATGAAAAGAGTTTTCACTCAATCGAGCTCGTGCTAGGTTAGTAAGTGGTACACATTGCTCAATGTTTTTCATTATAAACTTCTTTTATCTTATAAATTATTAACATTTTTAAATGTTGTTCTTGTGTCATTGTTCCATCTTCTGCTATTAGTTATCGAGATTTATTAGATGTAAATTTTTCTCTTTGAATTACTTGTGTCCATGAATTACATCGATATATATATTGTCATCTCAGGTTATTCAATTTGATATTAATAAAATCAGCCTCTTGTTCTTTTGTTGCTGAAAAAGAATTAAACATGTTTCATCCCATTTATACATTGAATCATTTCTATTATAATAAGATACTCTCAGCATAATTTATATTTAGGTTTAATTCGCTATTATCAAGATTTGTCTTAATGAAAAAGCTTCAAATCGATGGAGAAAAAAAGAGAGGAAAATAGGACAAAGAAGTTAATTAACACAAAATTGTTTGAGTAATGAAAAAGAAAGAGTTAAGCATATTCTATAACAAAAATATTTCATTTTTTTTTCATTTCTTGGGTGTGTGAACGTTATGTAGGGTGATGGACGACTAAGTCGTTCGTAGATCGATCATAATGTCTTTTCCTAGGTGTGAGCATAAGTTTTATGCGAGTCTTTTGGGTGTTTCTTGGTTATATTGGGGACTTAGACAGAGTAAAATCAATAGACAGAGAGAGAAATTTTTTCTATTAAAAGATTTAGAACTAAATTGGTACGATTGAAAATTTTATGATTGAATTGACTACCGTATAATAGGTTTATGAGTTTTTGGATAATTTTTCTATATTTTCATAGTCTATGCATTTAACAATTTGATTGTATCTTGTTTTCTCACCAATAAATGGTGCATAATATTTTCGAATTATTTTGTGGAGCTAATCCTCCTCCTTTTTGTTTTTCTCTCTTCGAAGGATGAAAGTACTTGTTCAAATTAGCAGCTAATTTGTTGACGATGAAGGGGAAGTTGGTTACCTAACTATTCGCGTTGACATTTTCTGAGACAGGGCTGGGCACAGGAATCGGAGCCATAGTGTTCCTTTTGCTATGTTGGTGGTCATACAAGTACATCGAAAGAAGGCGCAAGGCAAAGCTCAAACAAAAGTTCTTCAAACGTAACGGCGGAATTCTGTTGCAACAACACTCATTTCCTGTTGAAGACAATCATATGGAGAAAGGCAAGTTATTCACCTCAATGGAATTAGACACGGCTACGGACCATTTCAATGAGAACCGAATATTGGGTCAAGGTGGTCAAGGAACTGTTTACAAGGGAATGTTGATAGACGGAACAATAATTGCAGTCAAGAAATCCAAAGCTATTGATATAGGACAAGTTGAACAATTTGTCAATGAGATCATTGTTCTCTCTAAAATCAATCATAGAAATGTAGTCAAGCTATTAGGATTTTGTCTAGAGAGTGAAGTCCCTCTATTGGTATATGAGTTTATCCCCAATGGGACTCTATACCAATATCTTCATGATCCAGACAGAGAATTTCCAATCTCCTGGGAAATGCGATTAAGAATTGCCAATGAAGTTGCAGGAGCTCTTTCATATTTGCACTCTGCTGCAGCCATACCAGTTTATCATCGTGATGTTAAGTCGTCAAATATACTTTTGGATGAAAATTATCGAGCCAAAGTGTCGGATTTTGGAGCTTCCAGATCGATTACCATCGACCAAACACACTTGACCACAATGGTGCGAGGAACCATTGGATACTTGGACCCTGAGTACTACCAAACAAGTCAATTTACGGACAAGAGCGATGTCTATAGCTTTGGGATTGTCCTTGTCGAGCTACTAACTAGAGCAAAGCCAATTTCTCAACTAAGGGCAGAAGAGGATAGAAATCTAGCCTCATACTTCATCATTTCGATGGAGGAGAATCGGTTGTTCGATGTTCTTGATAAGGAGGTATTGGACCATGGTGAGGATGAAGAAATTATTGCAGTGTCCAACTTGGTGAAAAGATGCTTAGCACTTCATGGAAGATACGGGCCTACAATGAAAGAAGTGGTAATGGAATTGGAGCGATTACGATCATTACGAAATCCCAGGATCATTCGGCAAAATGAAGAAGAGATCGATTGCATTAGAACTGGATCTATCTGTGTAACGACTACGATTCCCATGTTGATGCAATTGGAAGCCGGAGTAGAGTTGACTTCAATGGAGAAGGATCAGTCACTCTTATTGCCGAGATGAAGATGCATTCGATTGTCTCAGTCTATACATGTGATATGAGACACCGCAATCTCTTTATTTGCCTTTAAACTTGAGTTGCATAATAATGTTGACGAAGTGCCAGAAACAATATAATAGATTCATGAACCCTTTGATGTAAATGTCTTGTATCAGTGATGAATATATTGTCTCTTTTTGATTTCTGGTTAATTTGCTTTAGCTTTTCACTGGGGTTTACTATCATATCAAGAAAATAGCCCCTTACCAAAACACCCCAGATTAGTCGTTTTAGAAATATTCTGTCGATGCTTTATGAGCCATGTACTTTAATCTTGAGATATTGGTCTCTTTCCACGTATTTGTGTTTTCCATTGATCGATAATCCAAATATTTTGCAATAAGGAGATTTAAAAAAAAAAAATCTCTAATTTCGATTCCTATATAAACGCGAGGTGTGCGCACTTTAACGCGAGGTGTGCGCACTTTAACTGGTCTATATAAATCAATGAGCATAAGGAATATGTTTATATGGCTTTTACAAGGAAAATGTTGATGTGATTATTTAAACAATTGTACTTCATACTACTTCAACTGATTTCTTTCGTCCACTTGTTGTCTTTTGCAGTTCCCAACTCAATTCCATTGGTCTTGTAATATGTATTATGTTATGCTTATTAATAGCTAGTTTTTTCTAATACAAAAGAACTTATTGTACATTGAAAGTACTTTACATGTGCTTTTACCGACTCCATCAACGAGCTCAAGTTCCCCAGTGCATATCCGCTGTTAAATTTATGTATTGTTTCACTCATTTCGATGCATCCATAATGATTCGCTTAGATTGTAGCAAACACAAAATTGACGCGCATATTTCTTTACTTTTACGATGATTCTCATATACTTATCGTGTAAACTCAATACATCATAAACATAAACGCGAATCGACTTTGTAAGTGATGTCCTCATCATGTTTTATCCAAATTTATATTAGGTCGGGAACAATATATAAGTTCAAGAGACATAGCATACCTGTGCCTTGCATTCCAGTATCCATATTGGACTCATCATGCACATATTGTATTCATTATAAGATCTTCAAAATTTTTGAACTATTTATTTCATATTAGGTCTCAACAATAGATATGTACACAATATTTAAGTGCCAATATCTGCACATTGTTTTGCAACGGATCTATTGTTATCCACATTAAGCTCGTCATGGGTAGATTGTGCTTGTGAGTGCTCTTACAAAAGTTTCAAACTATAGTTTCAAATTAGGTCTTCGTGTAGACATGTGTGAAGTTTTTAGTGCAAAATATAATATGTATGAACTTTCTAAGTGCAAAATTAGTCAATAATGTCAAATACTACAAATATATTGGTTGAGAAATTGCAAAATAATTAAGTAATTGAGTTGGAATTTCTTTTTTCAAATATATATACTGGTCCGGCGGGTGGAGTTCCACATTCGGAATCAGTACTCACCGATTCTAGTAAATTGGAATCGAAACTGGACCTATCCCATGGAAACTGCTAGTTCCGAGTCGGTCCTATATGGATATAGACGGTTCCTCATTCTTTTGCATAGCCCTTAGTGCCGCAAAGCCTCCATTGGATCAAGGCTAGGTTGTCCGCCCTCACTATGGCTAGTGTGGGCCGCAACACCCTCGCCTTGCCAAATTTAGTAAGGACGTTGTGACCCTCAACCAAGCCTTCACGGCCAATAGCGAGGGCATTGACCCTTGCTCATGTTTGTCCTTGCCCCATGGTTGGGGAGGTCGCCAACCCTCAACTGGTAGCCGATGACCTTGTGAAGGAAAAAAAAGAAAAGAAAATATAAATTAATTGAAAATTGGGAAAATTTTTAAAATAAAATTAAAAAATTATCTATGTTAACCCAGACGGCACCACTTGGACAATTAGTGTTAACTAGGTAGCCATATCAGTGATTTCCAGTTGAAATTAGTTGGAATGACTACATTGATAACTCATTAAAATGTTTATTACTAAATCGACACAATCGAAAGATTTATGATTTTATTGGTAATGTGTCAAAGGTTTAGGACTAAATTGGCATAATCGAAAAAGTTTAAGACTCAATTGATCGCCATACAATAAATTTAGGATTCTTTGGATAATGTTTTTTTACTTCTAAAAGTCAAACTTGTTCCTTTCTCTCTCATGTTTTGATTACCATCTAAGAACCGATAGAAATGGTTTAATGGGTTTTTTTTAATGTGTGATACACGACCTATGCAACTTATTTTATTTTTTGCACAAGCCATATTTCATGCTAGAGAAATTGATAATATGAAAGCTAAGGTTTTGGTGCCATCAAAACTACTATTTACGCATTGTTACTTTACACCTAATTCTACATTGCTTATCTCATTTTAACAGGTGGCTGTTTTTTGGTTTCTAAGCAGGATACTCAGTTGAAAGATCAGCATAGGTTGGGCACCTCTACCCAAGCTGCAGGGGTGCAGAATGAAATTGCTGCCAACGGCGCTGACCCTACATCTAAGGCCTCTATGAATGGATCTAACCATGAGATGATCACCAAATTGAGTCAATTTGCATTTTACAACATAATAATTTCAGTAAAATTCAGCCAATCATGCAAGCTTCTTTGTGAAAACTTTCCAGAAACCAAGATTGACAGAGTGTTGGATTTTCGCCTCATTAACTCACGGATGAAAGAGGGAGCTTATGAACAATCCCGATTGCTTTTCTCTTCAGACATATTACAGGTATAATGTCATTGGTAGAACAGATGTGTTGCTGATTGTAGTAAAGTATCTTGACATGGATGTGTTGACAAGGTTCATGTGAGACTGTTCAATATATCTGTTGGCAAAGTGATTTGCAGTCTCATGCTATACAATGGGAAGTCCTTCAATTGTTTATAATTGTGCTCCTTCGGTTATATCTATTGGTTATTTTATATAACTGAAAGAAGTTCCATTTTATATGCTCTGTCACATTGACTTTGGATGACCAGCGACTACTGTTGGATGACCAGCAACTACTGTGCATGTAGTTGATTGAAATGTCAAATTTGGAGAGGAATTTGCACTTCTTTTGGTTTTCTTTCTCTTCTGTGAGTAGTGCTCAAAGCAGATTTAGGATGGATTATTTCTGCTGGCCAACAGCTGAAAAGCTTAGACAGCTACTTGTCATTATCATGTACATCCACTCCTTTTGTTTTCTAAAACTACATAAACATTTGATCATTCATTCTTTACCTTAAATTCCATTTGATTCTTGATCTTGGGAAAACTCTCTTTTTGCATAAGAATTTGTTGGATAGAAATATTTTTCTTTCTCCTTCCCTTCTTACTAGATAGAATGGTCAATGTTTTTTTAACTGGCAGAATAACAGTAAAATCCAGATATGCCTTATAAATATCTGTTGTCTTCTAAAGAATCACTTCTCCAATTCTCTAGGGCCTTTGTAACTGCGGTGCCAACATGCGATAGCTGGGACGTTCATTGTTGATGTTTTTCTCATGATGAAACCCTTCTTCGCAATCTTCAATCCAATGTGTTACTTTTTTCTCTGATGTCCAAATTGAGTTATATCTAGATTTAAGTAAATTGTCAAGCTTTTGTCTATGGTTTAACATTCTTAAATCTCTGTCTCAACTGCTGGCTCAAGTCTCGAGCTTAAAGGGTTAATTTGTATAGGTCAACATAAATGTATTCTTTGTCAGACCTTCTGCTCTGTAGAATTGCAGGGTATCTTACATTGATCCCAATGGATTGCATTTTTCCATGTCTCTTTCAAAAATTCGAAGCATATTTTCAATCCCTTAATGTTCTTGTAAACCTAAGTTGCAGTTCTATAAAACAAACTGAAGGTCCCATGTTGGATATAGATGAATGTCCAGTGTAAAATAATCGATGATTTTGTCTAAGAATGCAACTTTTTTAGGTACAACTTTCATAGAGAATCTACTCATGAAATATAAATAGTTTCATTTTGACTGGGCTATGACTTCAGATTTGTTATAGTATTTTCTTTACTGCTGTAGGGTTAGATTTAAATTGAATCTTTGAGAAGTCGTTTGAAGGTAATGCCTTGGTATTCTAGCTTTAATGATGTTGCTGGGATGTATAGGAGAATGGAAGGTAATTGTAGTGAGTTGTGTTGATCTAAAGGGCGGGAAAGCTTCCGGTTGGAAATGTGCTATACATGGAGGAGCTATGTGGAAGAGTCTGGTGGAAATCGAACTTTTACGTCATGTTATAGTCCCATTCATGTTGTTGTTTAGTCTGTCGAGTTAGATCAATAAGGATCTGCTCTATGTTAGAAACAGTGTAAAAACTCTTCTTTCCTAGTTACATTATGTAAATCTTTTGCCTGAGAGTGTCTGAACTCCAAAGGGTTTTGCCTCGCTAGTCGTGGGTGAGGTTGCCTCAAACCTGGGCGAGGCTTGGGGGCTGCAATGAGGCGGCTTCCCCAAGATCTAGGTGAGGCCAGCCTTGCCATGGCTTGGTCGCCAGCAAAGGCAACCACGACCGCAGTTGGTGATGCCATAACGGGCTTTGGCGAAGGTCACCATTGCCTCGCTAGTCGCGGGTGAGGTTTCCTTTGCCCACAACTTGGCCATGGTTGGGCTGGCCTCGCCCAGATCTTGGTAAAGCCGCCTTACCGCGGCTCTCAAGTCTCGCTCAGGTCTGAGCGAAGCTACCAGCGAGGGTGGACAGTCCATTGGGGGCCGCGACCCTCGCGCAGTGGTCGGCAAGCCTCGTTGGAGCTGGCCGGTCATTGCTGTTGGGGTGGGGGAGGGCAAGGGAGGAAGGAGACAAAAAAGAAAAATTAATAAAAATATTATTAAAATATTGTTGCCGGTATTGGTTGGCCAAATCTGGCCGGATGGATTGAATTGACATAATTATAAAAGGTTTAGGATTGAATCAACAAAAAGAGAGGCTTAGGATTGAATTTACATAAATACAATAGGTTTAAGAATTTTTGGATAATTATCCTCACATTAATCTCGTTAAATTGATGACATTCTTTATAGGCCGTGGAACGTGTGCTTTTCGATTTTTATTTTGGTAGATTAACTTAACCAAATCCATTATCTTGATTCTACGTTAGTGATTTATAGCTTAATTTGATTAGATCGACTGAATTTCTATCAATGTGAAAAGATTTAGTAATAAATTAATCCAATTAATCCAATTAAATAATTTATGACTGAATTGATATTAATATAATAGATTTATGATTTTTTGGGTACTTTTCCCCTATAATAGTGTTGCTATTTGGTATATGATTTCTATGATTAGGACACAAGAAAATGAAGCTCAGTAGACTTAAAGAATAATACTTCAAGCAAAATGGGAACTTGCTTTTGTAGCAATAGTTAGATGAACCAGGTAGGACCATCAAAGCTGCGAAAATCTTAACACTAAGAGCTAGAGAAGGTCTCCATCAATTATAATGAGAGCATAATTGTTGGCCAAGGATGATATGGTATCGTTTGCAAAGGATCATTGTCAAGTGATTTGGTAGTTGTGATTCATAAGTCCAAGCTCGTGGATCGAAGCCAAATCGAACAATTCATTAATGAAGTCCACTTGTACCCAAATTTGTGACGATTTGCTCCCTAAAGCGATGCAAACTGGTTCGCTTTGCCCCAAACTCACCATGATCTAATCGAATAATGCCAGACCGCTTTCACTTGCCTAGCCAACAAGAAGAAAAAATCTACCTTTTTAGACTGCATGAACGAAACAAATTTCAAGGAACAAATCTTCATGCATATTGGGTGAGAGGAGGAAAATGACACTTCAACATTTCGGAGGCTGTGAATTGGCATTTCCCTTCTCGCTTTAGTTGAATTCAGTTGGCGGTTGGATTTTAAATTTCCTTTTTATGTAAGAGTAATTATGCAATGTATAAGAAATGAGGAAAACACAACATATCCAATTATAGTATTAGATATTTTACCATACTCAATTACTATATTTAGGTATCTCCTTGAGACCAGATTTATATATGGAGTACAATGAAGAGAAAGGTTTGATTTTTTTTTTTTCGGGCAGTGAAGAAATGTTTGGTTGGATTAGACATATATAACTCCAATATTACTTGGGAATAGGATTTAACATATAAGTAGCAAAGTGATTAGAATAAAATTTTTATTGCCACATCATGACATTGCTTTATTCTCACTATTGTTTACGTTAATTAGAGAAAAGGAACTTGTCATGCTAATAGTAACACTACTTTACTAGGTGAATACTCATATTAATTTGTGTATTGTTTACTAACTTAGACATACTTTGCTTTGTAGCTGTTAATAAAACTAAATAGATCATTTGATTTGTTTTCTCTCACTTAGTAGCTATCCTTGATTTTAACCAAGTAACTCTAGGAAAAATTTATAACACCTAAATTTTGATGACCAATTTAATCCTTCATTAATCGTATAGAAAATTAGGAATTAATTTTAACCCCTAGCAAAAATAATTTTCATTAAATTTACATCGCATATAGATATTAGGAACACTTGCATTACTAGTATTAATTGTTGAAAAAATATATTTTTAAAAAGTTATAATTTAAAAAATGGCCCCTTCTTCTTTTCCTCTTTTCTCTCCTCCTTTTGCGCCTCGGCTGGTCCATGTCCCTTCATTTCGGCCCGCCCTGTCTGTGAGTCTTCTTCTCCCTCACGTCGGTCACGCCCCTGCAGAAAAAGAACGGTGCAAGCCTGAGTAGGCAGGAGGTACGCAGGGCAACTGGCTGCAGCGCGATCCCAGGGTTGGGGATTGTTGACACCTAAATTTTGGCAATTTGTTTAAGTGTTTATTAATTGCATTAAAAAATTAGGGATTAATTTCTAACCCCTTAACAAAAAATATTTTTCATTAAAATCGAATCGCATATAGACATTAGGATCACTTGCATCACTAGTTTAAAATTTATCACAAAAAAAAAAATTAAAAAAAAATTATTAAAAAAAAAAAAAAAAAAAAAACGTGGGTCCGGGCTAGGGCCAGGCCTGCCCGGCCCCTTCCTCTTTTCCCTCCTCTCTTTGGTACCTGGGCCGGCCCTTCTCCTTTGGTTTCGGCCCGGCCCGTCCGTCTCCTCCCTCTTCCCTTCTTTTTCTTCCACGCGCGAAGCAGGAGCCGGCAGAAGAGAAATAAAAAAAGAGGCAGCAGCAGCAGGAAATCAGCTGAAGAAGGCAGCAGCAGCAAGTCAGCTGAAGAAGGCAGCAGCAGCAAGTCAGCAGAGGAAGGCAGCAGCAGCAAGTCAGCAGAAGTGGCAGCAGGAAGTCAGCAGAAGAAAGCCGCAGAAAAAGCGAGCTAGAGAAGGGGAGAGACCGGGAGACTGAGAACGAAAAAGCGAGCTAGAGAAGGGGAGAGACCGGGAGACTGAGAACGAGAGAGCAGAGAGAGAGAGTGAGAGACCGCCAGCAGCCACGCCTGACTCGAGGTCCACGTCCCGTTGCCGTGCCTCCGCTCTTTGTCCGTGAAGCTAGCTAGTGTTTGGTCGCAGCTGGAGCGAGGAGACAGGGCGAAGTCAGGAGTGAGAGAGCAAACCCAGAAGAGCGTTTGAACGCCACCGGAGTCCGTTCGTCAGCCGCCGTCCGCCGTGAAGCCTCGCCCGAACCAGGTAGGTCTAGGGGCATTTTTTGTGCTGTTTCCGCAAGCGTCGGGCCGGAGCTCGTGCCGACCAGTTCGGGTGAGCCCCGGCCCCTGCCGTGTCTCCATTTACGTCCTTGTGCGTACCATCATGTTCGTTTATAAGCTTAAGCCCGAGTCGATTCTTGTTCGAGTCAAAAATCGTTTGTTCCGACAATGCATACCCCCTGTTTGTTAAAATGCCTAAATGAAGTCCAGAATTTTTTATCGTCGGATCCGTGCTCAGTAGCTTAGTTTCGCGAATGTTTGTTAGCATATTGTGAACTTGCCCTTGCCTTCGTGCTTTTCTTCATGCTATGGCGATTTTTTCTTGAGTGGTCCGCGTTGAGTCGGGTGGGGACGTCCTCGGTTCCGGCGATGGAGGGCGTTCATGGTCACCGGCGGCCGGCGGCGCTCGGCGTCGGTCGGACGGAACGACTGACGCCGGACGATGACCTGGCGGCCCTCTAGAAGCCGGCACGGGCTCGTCGTACGTGGAGGCAGGCCGGCGAAGAAGCTGCAGGAGTTTTGGTCGGGCGTGCATGGGGGCTTGCTGTGGAGAAGAAGACCAGAATAATAAAAAGAAAAGACAGAAAAGAGAAGATGGGGGACCGTCGGGCGTGCATGGGAAAGAGATGTGCATGCAGAAAAAAAAAAGATTAAAAAAAAAGAAAACATTAAAAAGGGGAAAAGGGGAAAAAGAAGTAAAAAATAGAAAAGTCAGAAAAAAACAAAGAAAATGCCGAGAATAAAAATAGGGGGCAAGGAGATGGGCTTCGCCGCGGGCCCGCTTCTGTCGGGCTGAATTTTTCACGGGCCGGGTTTTCAGCTGGGCTAAAAAAAAAAATAGAAATCAAGATTGGGCTTTTTAAGAAAAAATCCGTGTGGGCCTTTTTTGTTGTTTTTTAGTGGGATTAAGGCCAGCCCGACTCCTTCAGCCCGACCCGGACCGGCGGCATCTGAATCGGGTCAGCAGGGCCGGGTTTCCTGACCCGGTCCGAATCATTTCCTTTAAAAATATATATATAAAAAAAATCGAAAATTCAGAAAATCATAAAAAACATAAAAAATATAAAAAAATCATAAAAAATTTTCGGAATTTCAGAAAATTCATGGAAGATTCAGAAACCTAAAAAGTTATGAAAAATTTCGAAAAAAAAAATGTTTTTTTTTTCTTATTATTTATTTATTAAAAATCAAAAAATATTAAAATATTGAAAATTCCAAAAAAATTTCAAAAAAATCCCAAAAACCCTAAGTTGATTTAGAGCTTCATAAAAAGCTCTAAAATAATTCTTGGATCAATTTTCTCTTAAAAAGTGTTGGAAAATCATCTTTAGATTGTGTTTAAAATTGAAATGCGCTTTTACGAGCTTCACCTTAGGGTTTAAATTATCTTCGGATACAATTGCCCTTGAATGCACGCTTATGATGCGATGATTATGGTTTCCTCCTTAGTTTAATTAGGATTGTCATTTATTTATCTCCTAATGCTATGTGTTTATTTTTTCCTGCAATTTATTTAATGCTTTCTTGAATTGCTGATTGTCATATTTTGATGATTGCGCACCCGCATGATCACTTCACATGTTAGTGGTTAATTCTAAAATCAATCCGAACCGCCTGACAAAAGTCTTTTGAAATGAACAAGATTAGGTAGAAAGGGCACTAATTGGTTAATTAGTATAATCAAGTCCCCGACCCTAGAATCTCTCATTACAGAAAGTGAGGCACACTCCCATGCGCTCGCTTGGTTTCTAGCCGACCCCAATAAGGCTGGCGACTCCTCATTTGAAGATTTTCGCGAACACTTTCAACGTCGCGCGGGGTATGGGGCAGGGAGCGTGTCTAATGAGGGGTCTTGGGCCCGTTTCGGACAATACCTCTAAACCTATTTATTCAGACATTCCATCTCCCCCATTCGGGACGGAAAAAAATAGGTCGCGACAGGGATCAAGCCGGCTGGCAAGCCGGCGGTGGCAGAAGCCATGCGCGCCTGCTGGTCGTCTTTAAAAGCGCTCGCTTATTTGAGAGGGGGCATTGAGATGCGAGAGAGAGACTGAGAGAGTTGAGTAAGAGTGAGAGAGCGAACCAGAGAGAATGAGGAGCTCTAGAGGGTTGTAGCCGAGGGTCAGTCCGCTAGCCGTCGCCCGTCGCAGCTCTTTCCCGAACAGGTGTGCCTCTCTTTCGAGCACTGTTTGCTCTGTTTTTGCAGGGCGTTGGGCCGGAGGTCGCGCAGATCAGTTCGCGCGAATTTTGATCCAAGCCGGTCCTCCTTGAAAGCTGCAAGACGTCCTAGTATTCGTTGTTAGGAGTTTAGATTTGTGCCCGTGTCGGCATCAAGCCCAAAGTCCCCAGTTTCGATAGTGTCATCAACTGTTTGTTAAAACGCCCGAATGAGATCTGGGCTTCGTTGGTTTGTTATGGCCGAGATCTAATGTTGTCGTTCATATACAAGTTAAACGCGGATGATTTATCTCTGGGTTGGTCTGGAATGATTTCCATATCTCGTGTATTAGTCTTGGCCCAAACCCAAGCCTCGAAGCCTTGAACGACTCTATATCCCTCTTTTAGCCGATACACACTGTGTGTTTGACAAAATGTCTTAGAGAAAACCGAAAGCCAGTTCGCGTTTTAGCTCGAGGTTAATTCGTGTTTGTGTCTTTTTCCGTTGAGTCATGTTCGCTTTTTGCGTGTCTGTCGTGTTTTGGCGTAATTTTCGCAGAATAATGCCATATAGTCAAGTTGGCGCAGGTTTTCCTCTATTCCCTTAGTGGTCGCCGAAGCATGTGGCCGGCGGTGGCCGATGGTGGTCGGAGTAAGTGAATGGCTGGCGAGTGATGGTGGTTCAATGATGGAAGGGATACCGGTTGATTCGGCTGATGTTGTTGTTTTGGTGAGATTTCGGTGAGGAAGCAGCTTCGGCAAGCAGTGTCGCTTGGGCAAGAAGAAGATGCGCGTGGGGGAAGAAGAAGACGACCAGAAAAATAATATAGAAAAGAAAAAGAAAAAGAAAAAGAAAAGAATTAAAAGGAAGAAAAGCCAAAATAGAAAAATGGAAGTAGGGAAATGGGCTGTATTTTGGTCTTGGGCTAGAATACATGGATTTTTATTCATAGTGGACTTTGGGCGTCGCGGGCCGATTGTGTGAATATGAAAATTGTGAGCGGGCTGAGTGGTCCACCTTTAAAAAATTTTCACGGGCTAGTTTGATTAATTTGGAGCGGGCTTCAGGACTGGTCTGGTTTTTAGTTTAACTCGGACCAATAGGGTCCGGGTCGGTTTAATCAAGCCGGGTCTTTCGACTTGGTCCGAATTCCTGTTTTTCTTAAATTAAAATTCAAAAAAAGATATTAACAAAGAAGCCATTAAAAAATCATTAAGAACATAAACGACTTCAGAAAATTCTAAAAACCATTAAACATTCAGAAAATTCTAAAAATATTAAGAATCCTAAAAGAAAATCTTTAAAATTCCAAATATTCCAAAGAAATTAAAATTCCTTAAAAGATTTAAAAATATAGTTTTTGGGTAATATTTTCTTCAAAGTGAAAGCTTTTGATCTAAGACTGTGCTCGACTTTGAACAAATCCTTAGGGCTCTACCTTGGGGTTTCAATTGTCCTTAAAGATAAATGTCTTTATTTGCGCACTTTCAATAGGATGATTATGGCTTATTTTTCGCCTTTTCTCTAGCAATTTTATTTAATGCTTTTTTTGGTTGCTATTTTTTATTTTAATGATTGCGTACTCGTATGATTATCTCACATGTTAGTGGATAAGTCTAAAAATCAATTCAAACTACTTGGCAAAAACCTTTTTCTAAAATGAACAGGATTATGTATCAAAATAGCACTAATTGTTTAATTAGTGTAATCAAGTTCACGCCCTTATATTCCTTGCTTGCGTAGGAAGTGAAGCACACTCTTATGCCTTACTTGATTTATAACCAATCCCAATAGGCTAGTAACAAGTCATCATTAGAAAATTCCTATAATGTCAATTTGAATACTCAATGTTACATAGGGTATGGATTTGAGAGAGCCTGCGTTTAATTGAGGTCCTAGGCTCATTATTTAGATAATACTTCTAAACCTATATCATCTTTCCTCTGGATGAAAAATTTAGGTTGCGACAAAATTAAAGTAGAAATTTCTATCACTATTTCTCTTGATTTAGACTTTTAGCTTATACCAAAGATGCATTCAGTCCCAAGCATAAGATGCAACTGACATCCACTCTCTCACGCTCTTCACTAAAGAAACCTTGACGAGACCGTTGTGATTCACTTGTGATGTCGCAATCAATTGTCGACTTGCAAATAATAAAAATAATAAAAGTCGTAGAGAACGGGGAATGCCACCGGACAAGGAGCCAAATGAAAAAGGCGAAGAGGATGCGGAAAAAGGTAGAGGTAGAATGGACATGCTTTTAATTGCGGCCAGCACTCTCAATAACGAGGAGAAATTGGCTGGTGTAGAGATGAATTGTTGAGAACATGATATGGCTGACTTCGTCTTGGGAGGAACTGTATCATTGACTCATGATTTTAGTAACTCTACCAGCCCAATTTTCTGAAAATGTGCTTTTAGGATGATCAGTGATATTCCGAGGAGTTTTAGTGGGATCTTGCTGACTTCTGGTTGCACAACATTGGGCAGCATATCATTGTGAAAGCTATGCATTATTTGACAGTAGCTCTCGATTCAATGACAACGGAATATGAAGGTGACGAGGAAATAATGCTAACGCTTTTGTTGTTTTTGGTCTAGCAACAGTAGTTTCCGGAGCTTGTACCCTGTTGTGCATTTAGTTGTACCATGATGGCATCAAAAAGCTGATAACTCTCTGAGATATGTTGTAACAGAATAACTGTCCAGCTGCATTTTTTTCTTTAACATCAAGAAGAGTAAGCTCTGTTTTTTTTTATGCCCCCTTGAGATATTAAGCTGTGAATTTACTTTTCTGATCTTGGTGGAGACATTGCTATGTTGCTCACTCCATTGATACAGGATTCTTGTAGTGTGGTACTTCAATATTGTGGACCAAGTCTCTCAATAAGATGCAACAATGTCCATTTTATGCATGCTCTCTTTTTTACGCTCTTTGATATCTTTCCAGTTTTACGCAAATCCAACTCTTTTCTGTTGTTGGGTCTGCATTTCTTTTTGCCCCACTGAGACCCATGGCTCAGGTATATGAAAGTGAAAACGGTGCATGCTATTTTGTCTGGTGAATTGTTCTCAATTGAGATCTTGTAGCGGTGCTTGTGCTTGTGGTAGCAGGGTTTTAAGCCCCCTCCTGCATTCCTTCACCTTGTGTCATGTTCTGTTTGCAGAGGAAGTTCGCTTGGTGTCCCGTCCAAGGAGTTCCCTTGACTGAAGGAACTACATTCATTATAACCCATGTCAGTGGAGAGTATAATATAATTTTTTTTCTCTAACTAATCTTTTTTTATTTTATTGAAGTTCAATTAACGAAAGATAAAATACCGATATTCTTTTGACAAAACTCTCTAATTTATCCTTTTTCAAGTATAAACTCAACATTTTGTATGCCTCCTTTTTAATTATTCTAGTTATGAGTTCAATGGCAATACTATGTCAAGTGGCATACCTAGAGTTATTAAAATAGGTCATAGATCAATTTCTTTATTCATATTTGATAGGTTGAATTATTACATGCATTAATCATATTCATTAAATGGGTTTAGAATGGTAAAATTCAAAATAATATGGGTGTTAAATAAGTTCACAACTTACTTAGACCCAATCCTCATTTATAGCTCACTCTTCACTTTCTCTTGTCCTCACTTGATCTTGTGCTTGTTCACTCCATGCTCTAACTTCGTTTGGGTATAATTTTTTTTAGATTTGTTTAAATATAGAAGTGTTTTAACGATATATGTTGAGTTAAGTATGACTTATTAGATTTGTATTGTATAGAAATTGGTCAAAAGATATTAAATATATCAATTTGGGTTGAACCATACTCAACTTGACCCAAAACCAACTCAATTCACTTGTTTGACGTGTCTAGAAGACATATCATAATTGATTAGTAGTTAATAAATTATTACTTGGCAGACACATGCATGAAGACTCCGTCAGCTTTAATTGCTTATTATGTATATAACAATTAGTAGTTACTTCTCTATCACGGATGCCTAACTATTATAACAAATTTATTGTGTGATGAGTATCTAATATTAGATAATTGATACCTATTATAATTAAACAATTTTTTAATGGATCTTTTGGAGTGAATCCGGCCGAAGTACGGGCATGCTAACTAGCGTTTGTATAAATCTAATGATGATAACTTGTGGATGAAGCCACCAGGAATCAGTTATACTTTTCCTTTCAAGATGTCAACCCACCTTCAATTATTTTTCTGCTTGTGTCAGCCCCGTTGACTTACCGACTCGTTCCAAGTCCCGCTCCATCAGCTTGCTTCTGCTCTGGTCTGCGCTGCGTCCTGTCCTTCTCTTTACTCGTTCTACTTCGACATTTGACACAATCAGTTCTTGTTTACTCTGCCCAATTGCAGTCCCTTCTCGCGTCACCAACTGTAACATCACCTTCCCTCACCACTGCACCGCTGGCGAGATTCTCTATTAACTGGTCCTCAAGAACAAGAATGATAGAACGTTGAAGTTCCAGAATTGATTTAGCAGACATATTTTAATAAAAGGTTGGGCCGAGTCCACGCTGCCGTGGGCGAAAGCGCTGCAAATTTCCTGTGCTCAAATCTTACGGTCGATGATTGCAAGTTTTGGATCGAACGGCTGACAATACGCACGACCCCACGGCTGACCAAAAAAAAAACGCTTGGAACTGTTTGCGGATAAGGCCGTCCGCGATTTTCCAGTGCACGAGCCCACGGTAGGGGGATCTGGGGTTCGTGTGCGACTTACTTGTTTATATACTCACAGAAAACCGTTTGATTAATTACTAATTATATACTATTTGGCTTTCTAAAAGCTTTATCATCACTTATAAAGGTCGTCATCAAGCTATGAAGCTCGTGGTCTTGTTGCAAAACATCATCTCATTTCAGGAAGAATATGGGTGAATCCATGTTGCTCCATAGACTTCCCTTGAGAGTTGTGCTATTGTTGTGCTCATCGGTGGCTCTGTTCTCAATAGTTACGGCGGATGTAGTCCAAACAACAAAGCCTGGATGCACGAATAGATGTGGCAACCTCACATTTTCGTACCCATTCGGGATGAACAACACCGGTAATGACTGCTACTTCAAAGAAGAATCAGATTCTTTCCTCATATTTTGCGATAACTCGACTGATCCTCCCACTCCTTATATGTCTGGTAGAAGTTCTAATTTCCAAATACTCAATATATCCATTGAGAATAATCAGATGAGTGTAACAACATTTGTGGCCGAAGATTGTTATACTTCGTCCTGCGTATCCTCACAAAAGAATGATCCTTCGCTCACTCTTGCCATATTCCCCATATCTCCTGCCAAGAACATGTTTGTCGCCGTGGGATGCGACACATATGTGACTTTTAGAGGCCGACAAGGAAGCGCGTACACAATGGGGTGCTTGTCCTCGTGCGACAGCATCTCGGATGTGATTAATGGGTCGTGCTCGGGCATTGGTTGCTGCTAGACTAGCATACCTCGAGACGCCTACCGATACAACATCTCTGTCACTGGCAACACCAATCATACCGGCATCTGGGGATTTAATCCGTGCGGTTACGCTTTCGTTGCCGAAGACGGCTTCTTTAGCTTCTCTACCGGGGATCTGTACAAGCTGCCATTTGATGTGGTCCCTATAGTTCTTGATTGGTTGATTCCAAATGAAACATGCGATGATGCAAAGAAGAATACAACGACCTACATGTGCCAAGAGAACACCAATTGCACAGATGCTGAGAACGGAAACGGGTACCAGTGCAACTGCTTGGAGGGTTTTCAAGGGAACCCCTATCTCCGAAATGGTTGTCAAGGTATCTTTTCTAGTCTTTTCATTAGACCCCAGGGTAAGGGTAACGACCTATTACCCAAAAAGTGCGGTGCGGTGGTGTATTGTGATATCAGAAAAAGCAAATTGCCTCAATGTCCTCTCAAAATTGAAAGTATTATCAAATCATGGAATTCTATTTACCTTTTCAAGTTTCTTTAATGGTGATAGAATTGCTTCTTCTATTTGGAATATATTCCTACAGATATCAATGAATGTGTGATTTCACAACCCTGCATTGGTCTATGTACGAACTTGCTGGGAACGTATAATTGTTCATGTCCAGAGGGACTCCGAGGAGATGGAAGAAAAGATGGCAAGGGTTGTACTCCTATCATCCATGAAAAGAGTTTTCACTCAATCAACGTCGTGCTAGGTTAGTAAGTAGTACACATTGCTCAATCTTTTTCATCATAAAAATTTCTTTTATCCAATAAATTATTCACATTTCTTAAATGTTGTTCTCCTATCATTATTCCATCTTCTGCTATTAGTTATTGAGATTTATCCGATGTAAATCTTTCTCTTTGATTTATTATGTCTATGAATTACGTTGATATTATATATATACATATATATTATATTGTCATCTCAAATGATTCAATTTATATTAATAAAATCAACCCCTTGCTCTTTTGTTGCTGAAAAAGAATTAAACAGGTTATATCCCCTTTATATATTGAATCATTCCTATTATCATAAGATACTCTCAGCAAAATTATATGTTTAGGTTTAATTCACTATTAGGAAGGTTTGTCTTAATGAAAAAGCTTCAAGTTGATGGAGGAAAATATAAAATAGGACAGAGAAGTTAATTAACACAAGATTGTTTGAGTAATGAAAAAGAAAGAGTCAAGCATATTTCTATAACAATTTTCTTTTTCTTTTCTTGGTTGTATGAACCATATTTAGTGTGATGGACACCTGATTTGTTTGTACACCGAATGTAATGTCTTTTCCTAGGTGTGAGCATAAGCTTCTTGCTGATTTTTTTGGTCATTTCCTGGTTATATTGGGGGCTGAGAGAAAGAAAAATCAGCAGACAGAGAGAGAAGTTCTTCCTAGAAAATGGGGGCCGCCTCATGTTGCAGAGACTTCTTTCTAAGCACGAAGGCTCCATTGAATCGGCAAGAATATTCACTGACGAAGAGCTCAAGCAGGCCACGGACCATTACCATGAAAGCCGAATCCTAGGCCAGGGAGGCCAAGGAACAGTATATCGAGGGATCTTACCAAACAACATGGTTGTCGCCATCAAGAAGGCTAAGATTTTGGACCGAAGTCAGGTCGAAGAGTTCATCAACGAGTTGATCATCCTCTCCCAAATTAATCACCGCAATGTGGTTAAGCTAATCGGTTGTTGCTTCGAGACAGAGGTCCCGTTGTTGGTCTACGAGTTCGTGACCAATGGCACCCTTTCTGACCACATACACAAGTGTGGCCACGAGTCCACATTATCCTGGAGGGCTCGTCTGCGCATTGCTGGGTAGACCGCAGGGGCGCTCTCGTACTTGCACTCCGATGCATCCGCTCAGATTTTGCATAGGGACATAAAGAGCACAAACATATTGTTGGACGAAAACTACACTGCAAAGGTCGCCGATTTCGGGGCCTCCAGGGCTATTCCCCTTGACCGGACGCAGCCGACCACGGCGGGTGCAAGGCACACTCGGTTACTTGGACCCCGAGTACTTCCACTCGAGCCAGTTGACCGTGAAGAGTGATGTCTATAGCTTCGGGGTCGTGTTGGCTGAGTTGCTGACTGGACTGAGGGCGTTGTCCTTCGAGCGGGCCGAGAGTGAGAGGAACCTTTCTTTGTATTTTGCTTCTGCAATAAAGGCGGAGAGGCTTTTTGAAATCATCGACCTGAGGGTGCTGAACGAGGGTAATCCCGAAGAGATTAAGGAAGTTGCAATGCTGGCAAGCCGATGCCTGAGGGTGAAAGGGGAGGATCGGCTGACCATGAAGGAAGTGGCAATGGAATTGGAGGGACTGATGAGGGTGATGGACAGGCATCCATGGGTGAATCAGAGCTGTGACCTTGAAGAAGGCGAGCAATTGCTTGGCGAGAGATCAAGCAAATGTGATGGCATCCTCAAAAGCAATGCATCAGGAAATGATGATAGCATAAGTAACCAAGTGCCCTTCGAAATTGAAAGTGGAAGATGAGCCTTCATGGCAATGTTGGCCCTCGTCCTACTGCTCGGTGTTGTTGCCGTTGCCGTTTGTTTTTTAGGTATTTCCTCGTTGTTTTTTTTTGTCTGTTTAGTTGCTTGTTCTACGTGCTCAAAGTTCAGATGCTACGTCCAAATAGAGTACCCGGCCTTCGTTTGTGTAAAATAACATTCGACGATATTTGAATAATGGAAAATTCCAAAAACATTCTCGAGTTTTCATCTCATTCAGCGAAGTAAGGATTGGCCAACTTTCTATTGCCTCCGTCTTGCTAAGATCTACTCTCACACCATCCTTGGAGACAATATAGCCTAAGAAAACCAGGCTACTTGTGCAAAAGTGACTTCTTCAGGTTGGCATGCAAGCGTTGTTCCATAGCACTTGAATTTGATGTTCCAAAGGCTCCACTTGCGTCTTGCTATGGTATAAATCATGATGTCATCAAAGTACACGACGACAAACTAGCCAACGAAAGGTTTAAAGACATGATTCATAAGATGCATAAAAATACAAGGAGCATTAAAACGTCAAGGGGCATCAGCATGCCTTCAAGAAGACTGTTCTTAGTTTTGAAAGCGGTCAACCTTTCGACTTCTAATTTCATCTAACTTTGACGATAGCTGCCTCCAAGATCGATCTTGGGAAAGCACAGAAGCTCCATGAAATTGATCAAGCAAGTATCAAGGCAAGGAAAAGGAAAAAAATTGATGGTTATCTTGTTCACCAATCTATTATCGACACACATTGGCCAAGAACCATTTTTTATTTGGAACTAGAATTGCCGGGACAGCAAAAGGACTTGAGATTTCTTGTATCGCTCCCTTAGCCAAGAGTTTATCAACTTGCCTTTGAAGTTCTTCGTGCTTCTCAGAGCTCATGATCGAACAGAAGCACCAAGCGCTAGATCGATATAATGTTGAATCTCTCTCATAGGAGGAAGGTGTTAAGAAAACTCCTAGTTTTGATGCTAACAAAACATCTTATGAATGATATTTATATCAATCTCTTGAAGGAAAAGGACACAGAATGACATGGGTTTTAAAGTCTGCTTGCTGCAGAAGAAAAAATATGAAAGGTATAAGAGTCTAACCTTACCAGACGGAAAGACTTATCCAGATCGAGTTTTTAAGTCTTATCGTATCAGACTGAGATTTTAAGTCTGAACGAACCAGACTGAGATTTTAAGTCTGAATGAACCAGACTAAAAATCTAGGCAAAATCAGAACTTAAGACCATCAGACTTAAGATGAACTTACACGATAAGACCACCAACGGTAGAGTATTTCACTTACCTTATTTATATTGATTCTGTTATACTAATTTGATTGACAGGATCAATTAACGAGCAACTTCCAATGAAGAATAGAGTACTTATGGAAGCCCGGATTCTGGTTGTATGGGCGAACATAATCTAAGGGGATCTGATCTACTCTTAACGGTCAAAAAGACTTGCCTTACAAAGTCTGTCCAAGAAAGGGAAGACTAAACTCTTAAGGAAAGAGCCAACGGTCGAGTGTGGCTTGGAGAGTATTTAAGGATAGGTTGAGACTTAGGGGTAGGACAGATGAACATCATTCCAAAGCTGATTCAATTCTTCAATTGTTGTTCATAGTGCGCATTTGAGTGATCTCATTGTTTTACAAAAAGAGAGTGACTTAGTGAGACAGATCATTACCGAGTACAAACACTCGAAAGTGTGTAATCACCATTGATCATATAGTGAAGTACAGCCGATTGGCTGGTCGCCCGGAGAGTGGACGTAGGCTTATCAAAAGCCGAACCACTATAAACAGTGTTTGCAGTCTTCTCTAACTCTCTTTACCTTATTTCAGTTTGTTGATCAAAAAAGTTATACATTTGCATGATTAATCTCTCTACAACTATTCACCCCTCCCTCTAGGTGTTTATACTAGTTATATCAATTGGTATCAAAGCCTCGTACTTGAGATCTTGAAGTGTTTGTTACTTTTGAGTTAAAGATCCTCTATGGCTAGTATTCTTGCACCAGGTTTAATCGAGGGGCAGAGCAACACTCGTCTACCATACTTTGACGGCAAGGATTACAATATCTGGAAGAATAAAATGAAGGCTTTTCTCAGATTGAAAGATCCACTGGAATGGGATGTGGTTGAGAGGGGAATTGAGCCTACTGACAACACCAAAAAAACGTCAAAGAGCACCGATGGGAAAGAAGCAGAACCATCAGCCACTCTCTCTCCAGAAGAGATAACAAAGAGACAAACTATTGATGCAAAAGCTATTTATTCTCTATATTGTGCTTTATCACCTAATGAATATAATCGTATATTTTCTTATGATATAGCCAAGGAAGTATGTGATAGACTACGTGTGACATATGAAGGAACTGATCGTGTCAAAGAGACCAAAGTAAACATAGGAGATATGTTTAGTCGTTTTACTGAAATTGCAAACGGATTGGCATATCAAGGACAGCCTGTTCCTGGACCTATGAAGGTCAATAAACTTCTGAGAGGACTGTCAAAAGATTGGAACAATGTGAAGACATCTATCAGAGAAACTCTGCGAATTTCACCTCTAACAGTCGATGAACTCGTTGGTACTCTGCAGTCCTATGAGGCAGAACAAATGAACGAGGAAGTGGAATCTAGAGGTAAAAAGTCGATTGCTCTTAAGTCTAACACTGATTCTGATGATACAGATTCTGAGGAAGAGCTGGACGACGAGGAACTTGCACTACTGATCAAAAAGGTAAAAAAAATTAAACAAGAAGGGCAGGAGGTTCAACAACAGGAAATAAAACAGACAATCTGGACAACGCAGAACTGATGACGAGGATGATTATGCCAAAGATGTAATTTGCTTTGAGTGTAAGAAAAAGGGACATATTAAACAGAATTGTCCCAAACTCAAAAAGAACAAAGGAAAATTCGAGAAGTACAAGAAGGCTCTCAAAGCTGAAACATGGAGTGACACGGAAGTTGAGGATAGTGAAGACGAATATGGAAACATCTGTCTTATGGCACACTCAGACTCAGACTCTGAAACAGATTCATGCTTAGACTCAGAAAGAGAAATCGAGGTAAGCTTCAAAAGTAAGAAGAAATGGTATTTGGACAGTGGATGTTCAAGACATATGACAGGAAACTCAAAGATGTTCATAGGATTCGAAAGAATCAAGGGAGGAACTGTTTCATTTGGAGGGAACACCAAAGGAAACATTATAAGACTAGGAACTGTCAAGATCGGTAGCTTAATCATCAACAATGTTTCTCTAGTCAAAGGATTAAATTACAATCTTCTAAGCATCAGCCAATTATGTGATGCCGGCTTCAGAATAAACTTCAAAGAGAACTTATGTTCTGGAACAAGCAATGACTCTTCACAGACTTTTAATGGACGAAGACATGGAAACATTTATCTTCTGGACATAAATGAAGATACTGCAAAATGCCTATTATCAGTCCAAGATGAAGCAGATTTATAGCACCATAAACTTTGGCATGTCAGCATGAAACAAATTTCCAAGCTTGCCAGCAAAAGGCTTGTTCATGGCTTGTCTTCACTAAGTTACAAGAAAACAGAGCTTTGCTCTACATGTACACTGGGAAAACAGGTAAGAAGTTCTTTCAAGTCCATAAAATAAATTTCTACTAACCGTGTGTTACAGCTTCTTCATATGGATTTATTTGGGCCAACCAGAACCCAAAGCATTGGAGGTAAGAAGTACTGTCTTGTGATAGTAGACGATTACTCTCGATTTACATGGGTATATTTTCTAGCAAATAAAAGAGATACTTTCTCATATTTCTCAAAATTTGCAAAGATAATCCAAAATGAAAAAGGTTACTCTATTTCAAGTATCAAAACAGATCATAGGGGAGAATTTGAGAATCAAGACTTCTCAAACTTTTGTGACAAAAATGGGATACAGCATACATTTTCATCTCCTTACACTCCAGAACAAAATGGAGTGGTGGAAAGAAAGAATAGGTCTTTGCAGGAAATGACCAAAACATTGCTTATAGAAAGCAAAGTAGCAACTCGGTTCTGGGCAGAAGCAGTTTTTACTTCTTGCCATATTATTAACAGAGTATTTCTTAGACCAATTCTTGAGAAAACCCCCTATGAGATTTTCAAAGAAAGAAAACCTATTGTTTCCTATTTTTGAGTCTTTGGTTGTCCATGCTATATCCTTAAAAATGTTAATCATCAACCTAGTAAGTTTGAAGAAAGGTCAGATGAAGGTATTTTTCTGAGCTATTCAAACTCTAGTAAAGCATATAGAGTGTTCAACAAGAACACTCAGACAGTGGAATAATCCATGAACATAAAGTTTTTGGAGAAAGAAGTTTCAAGACAGAGCAGTACAGTAAATGTAGAATCAAAATCAAATGCAGCTCCTGAAAGATCTGATCTCAACAAAAAAGCAGAATCTTCCCAGGAAACAGTCAAAGAAGCAACACATGAAGAACGAGTAACTCAGCTTGATATTCCTGCATCAGCAGAAGATTCTGATAATGATAGAGTTCCAAATAGAAACTGGAAGCACAAGTCTAGTCATCCCCAGGAGCTTGTGATTAGAAACATCAACGAAGGAATTCAAACCAGATCAAGAAACAAAAAGGACATAGGTATTGTTGCACTGATCTCTGAAATTGAACCCAAAGGAATTAATGAAGCTCTGGAGAATGAAAGCTGGATAGATGCAATGCAAGAAGAGCTTCAACAGTTCAAGAGAAATGATGTATGGGAATTGGTGCCTAAACCAAAAGGACGAACTATCATTGGTACTAAATGGGTTTTCAGAAACAAAGTCAATGAACTTGGAAAAGTCACCAGAAACAAAACAAGGCTCGTGGCAAAAGGTTATTCTCAATCTGAAGGAATAGACTATGATGAAACCTATGCTCCAGTTGCAAGACTTGAAGCAATCAGACTATTACTTGCCTATGCTTGCTATCAAAATTTCAAGCTATATCAAATGGACGTGAAAAGTGCTTTTCTGAATGGGATTATCAAAGAAGAAGTCTTTGTAGAACAGCCTCCTGGATTCGAAGAACGAAGAAAGCCAGACCATGTATACAAATTAAAAAAGGCACTTTATGGTCTGAAATAGGCACCTCGAGCTTGGTATGAATGATTGAGCAAGTTTCTATTAGATAATAAATTCAAGAAAGGTATGGTAGATACAACCTTGTTCATTAAGAAGGAAGGTAAAGATATACTGCTGGTACAAATTTATGTAGATGATATTATTTTTGGTTTATCTAATGAGCACTTGTGCAAGATCTTCTCAAAGTCTATGCAGGAAGAATTTGAAATGAGCATGATGGGTGAACTGACATTCTTCCTAGGACTTCAAGTCAATCAAACGAAACGTGGAACTTTTATCAATCAAGAGAAGTATGCCAAAGACGTGATTAAAAAATTTGGAATGGAGAACAGCAAAAGGACTGAAACTCCAATGGCAACCTCCATCAAACTAGATCATGATGAAAAAGGGAAGAAAGTTGATCAGAAGAATTATAGAAGCATGATCGGTTCTCTTCTCTACCTTATTGCATCTAGACCAGATATTCTATATAGTGTTTGCCTTTGTGCAAGGTTTCAAGTGGATCCTAGAGAATCGCATCTTTTTGCTGTTAAACGTATAATTAAGTATATAGCCACTTATCCTAACTTGGGGCTATAGTATCCTAAAGAAACATATTTTACTCTTCTTAGCTACTCAGATGCAGATTTAGCAGGATACAAAGTAGACAGAAAGAGTACTTCAGGAACATGCCAACTTATGGGAAAAATGCTAGTGTCATAGTTCTCCAAAAAGCAGAATACTGTGGCTCTATCAACAGCAGAGAATATGTAGCACTTGGAAACTGTTGTTCACAGATTTTATGGATGAGACAACAACTAAGAGACTATGGAATAAAAGAGTCCTGCACAGAAATAAAATGTGATAATACAAGTGCCATAAACCTCACCAAGAATCCAATTTTACATTCCAGGACAAAACACATCGAGATCAAACATCACTTTATTAGGGATCATGTGCAAAATGGAGATATATATGTGGAATTCATTGATTCTAAAAATCAATTAGCAGATATCTTCACAAAGCCGCTGGACAAAGGTACATTCGATTCAATTTGTGAGACAAAGTTTGACAGAAGCAATCGTCTGGACATATCTCTCGTAGAAGAAGATTGAAAAAGGAAATAATGGTATTTTAAGACATGTGCTATTTCCTTATTGAAATCTGGTTAATTCTTAGTAAGTGTTTGATATGCATGATTGATTTGCATATTTTATGGTATTTATCTGTGATGATTGAATATTCAAGTTAAATTTAGAAAAACTGTTATTTTAATGTATCTTGGGTCGCGATTGTTCACTTGTTCTCCTAACAAGGGTATAAATATCCAAAAGTCGGGTCTTCTTTACAAAACTCTCCAGAACGGTTTACAAACCCTAACAGAGAAAAACGCTTTCAAAATCATTTTTCGCCAAAACCAACCTTCTCCGAACATGGCATCGAGATACTCCATATCCAGATCAAGATCTCCATCTCCTAGAAGAAGATCAAACAGGATTGCTGGGAGAGGAGGAAGGAGAATCGAAGGAGGGCAAACGCATTTCGACCTCACACAGACTTCCGAAGATACTCAAGGGCAATCTCCAAGAGTTTCTCCTCAAAGAAATTAAGAGGACAATGAGGAATCTCCAAGAACTCTACACTCTCCATCTGAAGAAAGGAATGTCCCACGAAGAGGTACGTCTGAATTAACTCTACCAACACCCACTGAAAAGTCCTCATGTAATTATTAGGAGATATGAGAAATTAGTCCAGAGAAATATTAGGGAAGATGTCAAATTATTTTTCTTGAGAGAGAATGGGTATGCGAATGAACTCCATCTCATTCAAGTGGTACAGGCTGCAGAATCATCACCTACTCGTAAAGAACGAGTTAGTGATACAGGGAGAATCAAAGATAAGGTGAAGGAAGATGATGAGAAGATATACAGAAATTTTGAAGTGAGAATGGGCATAGCTGCTGTAGTCCAAAACACAACAGGGAAATTATTCCGATCCAAAGAGCACAAGACTTTCTTTAACAAATTGTTGGATCGAGGAGTCATGAACCATAAAATTGTCAATTTTGATTATTTGGATGCTGCTAATGTGAATTTGCAAGAATATTTTGAGAAATTGTAGATGGACAAATTTTGAACTGATTCTGCTGCTGTTTACCCTGAATTAACAGCATATTTCTACTCGAACTTGACATTTCTATCTCCAGACATAATGCAATTCAGTGTAAATGACAGGTTCTATGATGTTAGCTCAGACACTCTTGCTGACATCATAAAAGTTGAGAGAGGAGCATTTAGGCCAATATACGTCCCTTATGAAACAGTGTGTAAGTTTCTCACAAAGTCTGTAAGGGCCACTATAACCTATCCTCTTTTAACTTCTGCAAGAACTATTTTGCACAAGATCATTATCAGCTGCATTCCTCCAAAAGACTCATCCAAGACTGATGTATCCAAATTTGAGGCCAAACTGATGTGGGCTATTGAAAAGGGAGAACTGTTCTCACTGCCTCACACAATAATACTTCATATGTATCGAACAGTGTCAAAAGACAAAGGACAGCTACTCTATGGAGCTTTGGTGACAAGGATCTTCGATCATCTTAAGATAGACATACCCAGAAGATTCAGTACCAAAATTCTTCCCACAATGATCATTGATATGAAAATGATCAGTAAGATGAGACTGAAGGATGTTGCTGAGAATTGGAGACGAAAAGAAAAGGAATTGGCTAGAGCAGAAACAGCAAAAAGAAAAGGCAAAGAATCAGCTACTGCTGAGCCGAGTTCCAAAAGGAGAAGACAACTCCTACTGGTAGATGAAGAAGATGAAGAAGAAAGCATCTCAGCAATTCTGGCAAATATGCGTAAAAATTCACAGAGAATGTCTGAATCAGAAGATCTTAGGACTTTTAACAGAGATAAGGGATCGGCAAGTAGCAATGGAAACCTCCTTCAATAACAAATTAGAGACTCTCGAGAAAACAATTAATCGGTGTATTGACGAGGTGAGAAGTCTCGCATCGATATGCGGGATTTCACCCTTGTTCGGACCCCAAACAAGAAAACATCGTAAAACCATCTCCTTGAACTAACTAACTCTTTTTTAAGTTGACAAAAAGGGGGAGTAGATATGGCTTTTTGAATTTTTGTTTTTTTTTGGTGGATTTATCAGTGTGTTGATGCATGACAGTTGGCTTTATAATTGTGTTGATGCATGATTCTATGATATGAATGTTCTATGAATGGCTAATGATATTTTCTTATAGGCTAAACACATAGTACTGATAAAGTTTAAATCATGTTGAGCTGAAATATGAAATTATGTTGCTGCTGTATTATCTATACATAGTTGATATGAGCTATACTTATGAATTGAGCAGAACAGGTGGAAACAGGCTCTATTTAACCATATTTTGCAGGGACATTAAGCCATATGTATAAAATGTTTTGTCACCATCAAAAAGGGGGAGATTGTTAAAAAAACTCCTACTTTTGATGCTAACAAAACATCTTATGAATGATATTTATATCAATCTCTTGAAGGAAAAGGACACAGAATGACATGGGCTTTAAAGTCTGCTTGCTGCAGAAGAAAAAGTATGAAAGGTCTAAGAGTCTAACCTTACCAGACGGAAAGACTTATCCAAACTGAGTTTTTAAGTTTTTAAGTCTGATCGTACCAGACAGAGATTTAAGTCTAAACGAACCAGACTGAGATTTTAAGTCTGAACGAACCAGACTAAAAATCTAAGCAAAATCAGAACTTAAGACCATCAGACTTAAGATGAACCTACACGATAAGACCACCAACGGTAGAGTATTTCACTTACCTTATTTATATTGATTTTGTTATACTAATTTGATTGACAAGATCAATTAACGAGCAACTTCTAATGAAGAATAGAGTACTTATGGAAGCCCGGATTCTGGTTGTATGGGCGAACATAATCTAAAGGGATCGATCTACCCTCAACGGTCAAAAAGACTTGCTTTACAAAGTCTGTCCAAGAAAGGGAAGACTAAACTCTCAAGGAAAGAGCCAACGGTCGAGTGTGGCTTGGATAGTATATAAGGATAGGTTGAGACTTAGGGGTAGGACAGATGAACATCATTCCAAAGCTGATTCAATTCTTCAATTGTTGTTCATAGTGCGCATTTGAGTGATCTTAGTGTTTTACAAAAAGAGAGTGACTTAGTGAGACAGATTATCACCGAGTACAAACACTCGAAAGTGTGTAATCACCGTTGATCATATAGGGAAGTACAGCCGATTGGCTGGTCGCCCGGAGAGTGGACGTAGGCTTATAAAAAACCGAACCACTATAAACAGTGTTTGCAGTATTCTCTAATTCTCTTTACCTGATTTCAGTTTGTTGATCGAAAAAGTTATACATTTGCATGATTAATCTCTCTACACCTATTCACCCCCCCTCTAGGTGTTTATACTAGTTATATCTGAAGGTTGGATGGAATTTCACTGGCATGACTTCAAAGAAATCCTCAAGCAACGGCTGCAAAATGGTTGGGATCTCCTCTTTTGCTTCATTTTCTTCCACTATAACAAGAGCGCAAGCTTCACAAGCATCCTCCGGTGCTTAGGAAAAGTGAGACTTGAAAAGAAGATTGCTTCCTTTCCCATGAGTTGGCTTTGGAAACGCTCTCCATCTTGCAAGGGGCCAACGTAATCTTGACGTGGTCTTTGACAAAGGGATAGGTGTTATACATCAAACATAATCTCATCTTTACATCTTTTGCCAATGGAGAATGAAATCAAGCACCGGTTATTTACTTTTAACTCACTCCCTTTCTTGAGCCAAGAATGCTTGTAAAGATGTGGATGATCCTCGGCCTTGAGATGCAACTTGCCTCGAATGGAGGTCAACACAACGTTCGCACAACATCCGCTATCAATGACGACAGTGCATGCTTGTATGGAGTAAGTTGTTACAAAGCCAATCATCATCCTCAGATGATCGGCATGCAAGCTCCTTTGAATGACGAGCTTCTCCTTGGTCTCAATAAATGATTTGTTCGTGACTCCTTGAATCTTCTTGGAGCAAAGAGTCGTTTTGCAACTCTCCCTGCTGCTCATCTTGTACAAAGACATGATCTTTCTATTAGGACACTCCGAGGCGATGCGACCAAATCCATGACATTTCAAACAGTCTTGATTTATTGTTAGCTTCGTTTGGCTAATTTGTTTTAGATGCTCCCCCTAGGTTTTAAAGTCTAACTCCCAATATTAGAGGATCCCTCTTTGGTTGATGGCTTCTGACTTCACTCTCTTCTCTTTGAGTTGCTTTTCCACCTTCGATAATTTGAAGACCTGATTAAAAGTCCAATAAGGTTGTAATCGGACAACACCGGCAATTATCAAATGAAGACCGCAAAAATACCGACCTATGGTTTACTCCTCTGCCTCCACCACATCACATCGTAGCACGAGATGCTCAAATTTGGTGGCGTATTCTTCTGCGTACAACCCCCCTTGCTTCATATTGTGGAATTCATCGAAGGCATCTTGCTCACAAGTTTCTGGGAAATGCTTCTTTTTTAGCTTCTTCATTTTACCCAATGTTACAATTCACCGCTTTCCTTCACAAGTTCTTTGACACGGTAGATTTACCCCCCAAATCGGAGCATGCATTTTATACTTCATATATTCAAGCTTCACCTTTCGATTCTCCGCAATATTCTTATGATAAAAAATTTGCTCGATTCTGTGAAACCAATCAACGAAGTCTTCCGAAGCAAAATATTCCAGAATATGAAGATAACTAAGACACATTTTCTGTGGACAATTCCTCTTATTTCATTTTCCTAAGGGAATCAAATGACGGAAAATGAGGAAAATATTTTCTTGAAAATGTTTTCCGCGAAACAAATGGAGCACTAGGTAGAGTTAATTAAGGTGTATAATACATGTGTTATATGTCACATTTACACTAAGGTCCAATATGAGACACTATTTTGGGCGTACTTCGATTAGCCTGGTCTCTTCAAAATGACTTTGGGTAATAATGATTACGTTTTTCTTTGTTATCGCGATGGTAGCAAGATGGGATTCTCCTCAAAATTATGGAAATGCAACGAAAGATTTATAACACGGATACCAGATGAAGGGAAAATAAATTCCTTTAAATGATAATTCTCCACAAATACGAATCAATCACAATCCATATTTTTAATTAGAACTCTTAGGCCAACAACCAAAATAATAGATAAACAAACAAGCCTATGTTCCACGTATCTTGTCTTAATTTAAAAGTATATAATGGAATCTTGTCTAGAAATCTTAATTTTTGTAGCACGACAATGGAAAATTTATTCTTCACCTCTTTAAAATCAGTTTATTGATCACTCTGAAAATACACCTTTTTCTTTTCCAGAATTCAACAAAAATTTCGCAAGTAGGAGTATAAACCCCATCACCACGAAACACATTTCGTGCACACAATCGCTAGCTCAAACCAGTTCGCTCTTATTGATTTTTCTTCCTTGGCAGTCTTCTGTTTTAGAATTGTGATGAGGTGAGCAAAATGAATTGCCTGAATAGGACTAGATTGGTTAGTTTTGGGCAGGTCCCAAGGCCATTAGTTCGGTTCTTAGTTCCATAAAATTGAAACCAGTGAATTTTGATTTGGTTTCGGGTTCCAAGTGTGGAACTACCCATCCAAGCAGGACCAATTTTTTTTCTTTCTTTCAAATTTGTAAAAAAAACCCTAATCTATCTTATATTTCAGACTTCACTCATGCACGGGATGCATGACTCCCATCACTTACACACGTGAGTGAGATGACAAGAACAAATTAAAAGACAAAAGCAATTGCTCATTCTAACCAAATTTTGCCACAAACTGGAAAAAATTATATGAAACTTTTAATGTTATACGTAACCCTCTGATTTTAGAAATGCATTGATTTTCAAAAACATCTTCAATTTCATATTGAACACTGGACAAGAAGCCAAATGAGAAAGGCGAAGAGGATGCGGACAAAGGTAGAGGTGGAATGGACATGCTTTTAATTGCAGCCAACACTCTCAATAATGAGGAGAAATTGGCTGGTGTGGAGATGAATTGTTGAGAACGTTATATGGCTGACTTCGTTCTTGGGAGGAACAGTATCATTGAGTCATGCTTTTGTACTCTAGCAACCAATTTTCTGAAAATGTGCTTTTAGGATGATCGGTGATATTCCTGAGGAGTTTTAGTGGGGTCTTGCTGACTTCTGGTTGCACAACATTGGGTGGCATATCATTGTGAAAGCTGTGCATTATTTGACAGTAGCTCTCGATTCAACGGCAACGGAATATGAAGGTGACGAGGAAATATTGCTAACGCGTTTGTTGTTTTTGGTCTAGCAACAGCTATTGTAGTTTCCAGAGCTTGTGCCCTGTTGTGCATTTAGTTTTACCATGATAGCATAAAGAAGCTGGTGACTCTCTATAATGTTGTAACAGAATAACTGTCCAGCTGCATTTTTTTTCTTTAACATCAAGAAGAGTAAGCTCTCTATTTTTTTTTTCCCCTTGAGACATCAACCTGTGAATTCACTTTTTAGATCTTGGTGGAGACATTGCTTTGTTGCTCACTCCATTGATACAGGATTCTTGTAGCGTGGTACTTCAATATCATGGATCAAGTCTCTCAATAAGATGCAGCAATGTCCATTTTATGCGTGCTCTCTTTGTTACGCTCTTTGATATCCTTCCAGTTTTATGCAAATCCAACCTTTTTCTGTTGTTGGGTCTGCGTTTGTTTTTGCCCCACTGAGATCCATGGCTCAGGTATATAAAAGTGAAACAGTGCATGCTGTTTTGTCTGGTGAATTGTTCTCAATTGAGATCTTGTAGCGGTGCTGGTGCTTGCGGTAGCAGGGTTTTAAGCCCCCTCCTGCATTCCTTCGCCTTGTGTCATGTTCTGTTTGCGGAGGAAGTTCGCTTTGTGTCCCGTCCAAGGAGTTCCCTTGACTGAAGGAACTACATTGATTATAACCCATGTCAGTGGAGAGTATAATCTAATCTTTTTTTTCTCTAATTTATCCTTTTTCAAGTATAAACTCAACATTTTGTATGCCTCCTTTTTAATTATTCTAGTTATGAGTTCAATGGCAATACTATGTCAAGTGGCATACCTAGATTTATTAAATAGATCAATTGAGATCTTGTAGCGGTGCCGGTGCTTGTGCTTGTGGTAGCAGGGTTTTAACCCCCTCCCGTTTACCTTAATTGATTAGTGGTTAATAAAATATCACGACGGCGCATGTGCCAAGACTGATGCATGTGCGAAGACTCCCATCAGTTTTGGTTTCTTACAATGTATATAACGATTAGTAATTACTTCTCTATCATGGGTCCCTAATTTTTATAACAAAATTACTGTGTGATGAGTATCTAGTAATAGATAATTGATACCTATTATAACTAAACAATTTTTAATGGATCTTTTGGAGTGAATCTGGCCAAAGCACGTGCATGATAACTAGCGTTTGTATAAATCTAATGACGAGAAATTGTGGATGAAGCCACCGGGAATCAGTTAAATTTTCCCTTTCAAGATGTCAACCCAGCTTCTGTTATTATTCTGCTTGTGCCGGCCTCGTTGATTTACCGAGGCCGGTGAGATTCTCTGACAGCTTGTGTTCCAGAATTGATTTGGCAGACGTATTTTTATAAAAGGATGGGCCGAGTCCACGCTGCCGTGGGCGAAAGCGCTGCAAATTTTCTGTGCTTAAATCTTACGGTCGATGATTACAGGTTTTGGATCGAACGGCTGACAACACGCACGATCCCAAGGCTGACCCAAAAAAAAGAAGAAAAAACGCTTGGAACTGTTTATGGACAAGGCCGTCCGCAATTTGCCAGTGCACGAGCTCACAGTAGGGGGATCCGTGGTTCGTAGGCGACTCACTTGTTTATATACTCACCGAAAACCCTTTGATTAATTACTAATTATATACCATTTGGCTTTCTAGAAGCTCCATCGTCACTTATAAGGGTTGTCATCAAGCTGTGAAGCTCATCATCTTGTTGCAAAACATCATCTCTTTTCAGGAAGAGTATGGGTGAACCCATGTTGCCCCACGGACTTCCCTTGAGAGTTGTGCTGTTGTGCTCATTGGTGGCTCTGTTCTCAATAGTTACGGCGGATGAAGTCCAAACAGCAAAGTCTCGATGCTCGAATAGATGTGGCGACCTCACTTTCTCATACCCTTTCGGAATGAACAACACCGGTAATGACTGCTATTTTGAAGAAGAATCTTATAATTTTCTCATATTTTGTGATAATTCGACCAATCCTCCCACTCCTTATATAACCGACAAAAGTACTAATATGCAAATTGTCACATCCCAAATCCTATACTGATGAAGGAGTGACACGGCCGTCCTTCCTGCCCGAAGAACGCAGCCTTAAACTACACCCACGTATCCAGCTCCCAAAAGTCCCCGCGATGGCGCTCTCGCTCTACCGCGGCTACTACCTGAGGGACTTGAAAATATAATAAGAGGAAAGGAATGAGCTACCACGGCCTAGTGAGTAATACATTTCTTCCAAGCGGATCGGGAATTCACTATGCATATTTACAACACCAATATAATCCACTTTGAACATAATATATATATTTCAAGAATCAACAAAATAGATGCCAATGGTCATGTCCATTGGTCAATCTCATAAAACACATGCCAAGGGTCCATCCCACTGGCCAAACTCGTCAAAACACGGATCAATGGTCCATTCCACCGACCAAACTCAAATCAAATGTTAATGGTCTATTCCATCAACCAAACTCAGGCTCAAATGTCCAACCATGGTCACGATTAACGTCCGTGACAAGACGATCAAGATTCCCCCCTTGGCAAGGTCTCCACCTATTATAAGCCTGTGGCTCGGCCCACAAGGATATCCTAGACTAGTATGCGCATACCTACACACCCCTCAGGGTTCACAGAGACATTAAGCATCAACCACAATCACAAATACCCGATAATCCACAATTAAAATTAGAATCATCTTACCAGTCAAGCATTTAATAAATATGGAAACGCTTTACATAAACCATAAGCTTTCCAAGGTCATTGGTTTCGCAAACCACTTTCAAGCAAATATTCCAACTAAAATCAAAGGACAGTTTCCTCAATCA
The DNA here is from genome assembly GCA_014182895.1 of Angophora floribunda. NCBI lineage: Eukaryota > Viridiplantae > Streptophyta > Magnoliopsida > Myrtales > Myrtaceae > Angophora > Angophora floribunda. The sequence continues at coordinate 32,421,784 of CM024710.1, read as the reverse complement.
GATAACAAATAGCAGTAAAAACCCGATCCTATTTTTATGCATCAAAGAGTGCTATTTTTCAACTAATAGCTTATATTACTCATAATCTCTTTCAAATATGAGTTTAAAATACAAGGAAGAAATAGTATCACTCACCTGAGAAAAACCAAAAATCAACTAAGCCCTTAATTGAGCCGATGCACTTGAATTCCTAACAATTAATTCGAAAATAATATTAAAGACCGAGTAAATGGACATTCTAAATAATGACTTGGATATAATATGCCTATTTATGAGTAACACGACACCTACGTGCCAATGGAAAGCTCGCCTTAAACGAAAACCTATTATTATACGCGAGACACGGACACGCAAACAGCTTTGTCGCCCCATAACTTCCTCCACAAAAACCGGTTTCAAGCCAACTTATAGTCATTAGAAAGATCTTTTGATGCTCTACAACAATCCCCATAACAGCCGCCTCAAAATCTCGCCAAAAACAGCAGAGAACCAGTCTCGAGGCTACTGTTCGCTATAGTGACAGAACGCGCGCCGAACTTCAAAAATTTATTCCGGACAAACCGCAAGCTCAAATTCAATTCCGCAAAATGCTATAGCTTCACAACATCCTAAATTATCATTCTCATAAAAATTTGCAGCTCAATGACCGGAAAATCAGACTTCGCCACCCAAATCTCCATAAACTCCGAATTTCAAGCCCTAATTGCTATTAATCCTTTCCAATGATGATTAGATGCCTTAATCACTTACCGGCGCCGAGGAACGAAGTTACGATGAGCTGTGGAGGCATATGAGGTGAGCATGTGGGGGTTTCGCCTCCCTTTTTCCTCTTTCCCTTCTCTTTCTCTTCTCTCCCGTTTCTGCTTCTGTTCTGTTTTTCTATCTGTTTTGTTTCTGCCCACTGATTGGGCGCAGCAAAATAAGATGAATGAAGATGGGCTGGGCTGGCCTTTTTAAGAGAAAAGAAATGGGCTGTTTGTTTGGCCCACATGTTACACAAATACTCAATATACCTATTGAGAATCACGAGATTAGTATAATGGTATTTGTGGCCAAAGATTGTTATGATCTATCCGGTGGAACCTCATACAACAATGATCCTTGGTTCACTCTTTAACAAATTGTTGGATCGAGGAGTCATGAACCATAGAATTGTCAATTTTGATTATTTGGATGCTGCTGATGTGAATCTGCGAGAATATTTTGAGAAATTGTAGATGGACAAATTCTGCACTGATTCTACTGCTGTTTACCCTGAATTAACAGCATATTTCTACTCGAACTTGACATTTCTATCTCCAGACAGAATGCAATTCAGTGTAAATGACAGGTTCTATGATGTTAGCTCAGACACTCTTGCTGACATCATAATAGTTGAGAGAGGAGCATTTAGGCCAATAGACGTCCCTTATGAAATAGTGTGTAAGTCTCTCACAAAGTCTGTAAGGGCCACTATAACCTATCCTCTTTTAACTTCTGCAATAACTATTTTGCACAAGATCATTATCAGCTGCATTCGTCCAAAAGCCTCATCCAAGACTGATGTATCCAAATTTGAGACCAAACTGATGTGGGCTATTGAAAAGGGAGAACTGTTCTCACTGCCTCACACAATAATACTTCATATGTATCGAACAGTGTCAAAAGATAAATGACAGCTACTCTATGGAGCTTTGGTGACAAGGATTTTCGATCATCTTAAGATAGACATACCCAGAAGATTCAGTACCAAAACTCTTCCCACAATGATCATTGATATGAAAATGATCAATAAGATGAGACTGAAGGATGTTGCTGAGAATTGGAGACGAAAAGAAAAGGAATTGGCTAGAGCAGAAACAACAAAAAGAAAAGGCAACGAATCAGCTACTGCTGAGCCGAGTTCCAAAAGGAGAAGACAACTCCTACTGGTAGATGAAGAAGATGAAGAAGAAAGCATCTCAGCAATTCTGGCAAATATGCGTCAAAATTCTCAGAGAATGTCTGAACCAGAAGCAGAAACACATGAAGAAAACATTCTCCACACAGAACATGAGAAGAATGATGCATATGAATCAATGGATGATCCAGAAGAAGACGAATAAGCAGAAGCAGAAGCAGAAGAAGAAGAAGAAAATGAGGACAGGGAAAGAGAGGGGCAACAAGGACAGAATGAAGCATCAAATCAGGGGGAGCATCATTATGAAAATATTATAGTGCCAGTTCCTGCAGCTTCATCTGGAAATGCTGATTATCAGAAGATCTTAGGACTTTTAACAGAGATAAGGGATCGGCAAGTAGCAATGGAAACCTCCTTCAATAACAAATTAGAGACTCTCGAGAAAACAATTAATCAGTGTATTGACAGAATTGAGAAGTCTGCATCAGATATGCAGGATTTCACCCTTGTTCGGACCCCAAACAAGAAAACATCGTAAAACCATCTCCTTGAACTAACTAACTCTTTTTTAAGTTGACAAAAAGGGGGAGTAGATATGGCTTTTTGAATTTTTGTTTTTTTTTGGTGGATTTATCGGTGTGTTGATGCATGACAGGTTGGCTTTATAATTGTGTTGATGCATGATTCTGTGATATGAATGTTCTATGAATGGCTAATGATATTTTCTTATAGGCTAAACACATAGTACTGATAAAGTTTAAATCATGTTGAGCTGAAATATGAAATTATGTTGCTGCTGTATTATCTATACAGGGTTGATATGAGCTATACTTATGAATTGAGCAGAACAGGTGGAAACAGGCTCTATTTAACCATATTTTGCAGGGACATTAAGCCATATGTATAAAATGTTTTGTCACCATCAAAAAGGGGGAGATTGTTAAGAAAACTCCTACTTTTGATGCTAACAAAACATCTTATGAATGATATTTATATCAATCTCTTGAAGGAAAAGGACACATAATGACATGGGCTTTAAAGTCTGCTTGCTGCAGAAGAAAAAGTATGAAAGGTCTAAGAGTCTAACCTTACCAGACGGAAAGACTTATCCAAACCGAGTTTTTAAGTCTGACCGTACCAGACAGAGATTTAAGTCTGAACGAACCAGACTGAAAATCTAAGCAAAATCAGAACTTAAGATGAACCTACACGATAAGACCACCAACGGTAGAGTATTTCACTTACCTTATTTATATTGATTTTGTTATACTAATCTGATTGACAGGATCAATTAACGAGCAACTTCTAATGAAGAATAGAGTACTTATGGAAGCCCGGATTCTGGTTGTATGGGCGAACATAATCTAAAGGGATCTGATCTACCCTCAACGGTCAAAAAGACTTGCTTTACAAAGTCTGTCCAAGAAAGGGAAGACTAAACTCTCAAGGAAAGAGCCAACGGTCGAGTGTGGCTTGGATAGTATATAAGGATAGGTTGAGACTTAGGGGTAGGACAGATGAACATCATTCCAAAGCTGATTCAATTCTTCAATTGTTGTTCATAGTGCGCATTTGAGTGATCTTAGTGTTTTACAAAAAAAGAGTGACTTAGTGAGACAGATTATCACCGAGTACAAACACTCGAAAGTGTGTAATCACCGTTGATCATATAGGGAAGTACAGCCGATTGGCTGGTCGCCCGGAGAGTGGACGTAGGCTTATAAAAAACCGAACCACTATAAACAGTAGTTGCAGTCTTCTCTAATTCTCTTTACCTGATTTCAGTTTGTTGATCGAAAAAGTTATACATTTGCATGGTTAATCTCTCTACACCTATTCACCCCCCCTCTAGGTGTTTATACTAGTTATATCTGAAGGTTGGATGGAATTTCACTGGCATGACTTCAAAGAAATCCTCAAGCAACGGCTGCAAAATGGTTGGGATCTCCTCTTTTGCTTCATTTTCTTCCACTATAACAAGAGCGCAAGCTTCACAAGCATCCTCCGGTGCTTAGGAAAAGTGAGACTTGAAAAGAAGATTGCTTCCTTTCCCATGAGTTGGCTTTGGAAACGCTCTCCATCTTGCAAGGGGCCAACGTAATCTTGACGTGGTCTTTGACAAAGGGATAGGTGTTATACATCAAACATAATCTCATCTTTACATCTTTTGCCAATGGAGAATGAAATCAAGCACCGGTTATTTACTTTTAACTCACTCCCTTTCTTGAGCCAAGAATGCTTGTAAAGATGTGGATGATCCTCGGCCTTGAGATGCAACTTGCCTCGAATGGAGGTCAACACAACGTTCGCACAACATCCGCTATCAATGACGACAGTGCATGCTTGTATGGAGTAAGTTGTTACAAAGCCAATCATCATCCTCAGATGATCGGCATGCAAGCTCCTTTGAATGACGAGCTTCTCCTTGGTCTCAATAAATGATTTGTTCGTGACTCCTTGAATCTTCTTGGAGCAAAGAGTCGTTTTGCAACTCTCCCTGCTGCTCATCTTGTACAAAGACATGATCTTTCTATTAGGACACTCCGAGGCGATGCGACCAAATCCATGACATTTCAAACAGTCTTGATTTATTGTTAGCTTCGTTTGGCTAATTTGTTTTAGATGCTCCCCCTAGGTTTTAAAGTCTAACTCCCAATATTAGAGGATCCCTCTTTGGTTGATGGCTTCTGACTTCACTCTCTTCTCTTTGAGTTGCTTTTCCACCTTCGATAATTTGAAGACCTGATTAAAAGTCCAATAAGGTTGTAATCGGACAACACCGGCAATTATCAAATGAAGACCGCAAAAATACCGACCTATGGTTTACTCCTCTGCCTCCACCACATCACATCGTAGCACGAGATGCTCAAATTTGGTGGCGTATTCTTCTGCGTACAACCCCCCTTGCTTCATATTGTGGAATTCATCGAAGGCATCTTGCTCACAAGTTTCTGGGAAATGCTTCTTTTTTAGCTTCTTCATTTTACCCAATGTTACAATTCACCGCTTTCCTTCACAAGTTCTTTGACACGGTAGATTTACCCCCCAAATCGGAGCATGCATTTTATACTTCATATATTCAAGCTTCACCTTTCGATTCTCCGCAATATTCTTATGATAAAAAATTTGCTCGATTCTGTGAAACCAATCAACGAAGTCTTCCGAAGCAAAATATTCCAGAATATGAAGATAACTAAGACACATTTTCTGTGGACAATTCCTCTTATTTCATTTTCCTAAGGGAATCAAATGACGGAAAATGAGGAAAATATTTTCTTGAAAATGTTTTCCGCGAAACAAATGGAGCACTAGGTAGAGTTAATTAAGGTGTATAATACATGTGTTATATGTCACATTTACACTAAGGTCCAATATGAGACACTATTTTGGGCGTACTTCGATTAGCCTGGTCTCTTCAAAATGACTTTGGGTAATAATGATTATGTTTTTCTTTGTTATCGCGATGGTAGCAAGATGGGATTCTCCTCAAAATTATGGAAATGCAACGAAAGATTTATAACACGGATACCAGATGAAGGGGAAAATAAATTCCTTTAAATGATAATTCTCCACAAATACGTATCAATCACAATCCATATTTTTAATTAGAACTCTTAGGCCAACAACCAAAATAATAGATAAACAAACAAGCCTATGTTCCACGTATCTTGTCTTAATTTAAAAGTATATAATGGAATCTTGTCTAGAAATCTTAATTTTTGTAGCACGACAATGGAAAATTTATTCTTCACCTCTTTAAAATCAGTTTATTGATCACTCTGAAAATACACCTTTTTCTTTTCCAGAATTCAACAAAAATTTCGCAAGTAGGAGTATAAACCCCATCACCACGAAACACATTTCGTGCACACAATCGCTAGCTCAAACCAGTTCGCTCTTATTGATTTTTCTTCCTTGGCAGTCTTCTGTTTTAGAATTGTGATGAGGTGAGCAAAATGAGTTGCCTGGATAGGACTAGATTGGTTAGTTTTGGGCAGGTCCCAAGGCCATTAGTTCGGTTCTTAGTTCCAAAAATTGAAACCAGTGAATTTTGATTTGGTTTTGGGTTCCTAGTGTGGAACTACCCATCCAAGCAGGACCAATTTTTTTTCTTTCTTTCAAATTTGTAAAAAAACCCTAATCTATCTTATATTTCAGACTTCACTCATGCACGAGATGCATGACTCCCATCACTTACACATGTGAGTCAGATGACAAGAACAAATTAAAAGACAAAAGCAATTGCTCATTCTAACCAAATTTTGCCACAAACTGGAAAAAATTATATGAAACTTTTAATGTTATACGTAACCCTCTGATTTTAGAAATGCATTGATTTTTAAAAACATCTTCAATTTCATATTGAACACTGGACAAGAAGCCAAATGAGAAAGGTGAAGAGGATGCGGACAAAGGTAAAGGTGGAATGGACATGCTTTTAATTGCAGCCAACACTCTCAATAATGAGGAGAAATTGGCTGGTGTGGAGATGAATTGTTGAGAACGTTTTATGGCTGACTTCGTTCTTGGGAGGAACAGTATCATTGAGTCATGCTTTTGTACTCTAGCAACCAATTTTCTGAAAATGTGCTTTTAGGATGATCGGTGATATTCCTGAGGAGTTTTAGTGGGGTCTTGCTGACTTCTGGTTGCACAACATTGGGTGGCATATCATTGTGAAAGCTGTGCATTATTTGACAGTAGCTCGCGATTCAACGGCAATGGAATATGAAGGTGACGAGGAAATATTGCTAACGCGTTTGTTGTTTTTCGTCTAGCAACAGCTATTGTAGTTTCCAGAGCTTGTGCCCTGTTGTGCATTTAGTTGTACCATGATAGCATAAAGAAGCTGGTGACTCTCTATAATGTTGTAACAGAATAACTGTCCAGCTGCATTTTTTTTCTTTAACATCAAGAAGAGTAAACTCTCTATTTTTTTTTTCCCCTTGAGACATCAACCTGTGAATTCACTTTTTAGATCTTGGTGGAGACATTGCTTTGTTGCTCACTCCATTGATACAGGATTCTTGTAGCGTAGTACTTCAATATCATGGATTAAGTCTCTCAATAAGATGCAGCAATGTCCATTTTATGCGTGCTCTCTTTGTTACGCTCTTTGATATCCTTCCAGTTTTTTGCAAATCCAACCTTTTTCTGTTGTTGGGTCTGCGTTTGTTTTTGCCCCACTGAGATCCATGGCTCAGGTATATAAAAAAGTGAAACAGTGCATGCTGTTTTGTCTGGTGAATTGTTCTCAATTGAGATCTTGTAGCGGTTCTGGTGCTTGCGGTAGCAGGGTTTTAAGCCCCCTCCTGCATTCCTTCGCCTTGTGTCATGTTCTGTTTGCGGAGGAAGTTCGCTTTGTGTCCCGTCCAAGGAGTTCCCTTGACTGAAGGAACTACATTGATTATAACCCATGTCAGTGGAGAGTATAATCTAATCTTTTTTTTTTCTCTAATTTATCCTTTTTCAAGTATAAACTCAACATTTTGTATGCCTCCTTTTTAATTATTCTAGTTATGAGTTCAATGGCAATACTATGTCAAGTGGCATACCTAGATTTATTAAATAGATCAATTGAGATCTTGTAGCGGTGCCGGTGCTTGTGCTTGTGGTAGCAGGGTTTTAACCCCCTCCCGTTTACCTTAATTGATTAGTGGTTAATAAAATATCACGACGGCGCATGTGCCAAGACTGATGCATGTGCGAAGACTCTGATGCATGTGCGAAGACTCCATCAGTTTTGGTTTCTTACAATGTATATAACGATTAGTAATTACTTCTCTATCATGGGTCCCTAATTTTTATAACAAAATTACTGTGTGATGAGTATCTAGTAATAGATAATTGATACCTATTATAACTAAACAATTTTTAATGGATCTTTTGGAGTGAATCTGGCCAAAGCACGTGCATGATAACTAGCGTTTGCATGAATCTAATGACGAGAAATTGTGGATGAAGCCACCGGGAATCAGTTAAATTTTCCCTTTCAAGATGTCAACCCAGCTTCTGTTATTATTCTTCTTGTGCCGGCCTCGTTGATTTACCTAGGCCGGTGAGATTCTCTGACAGCTTGTGTTCCAGAATTGATTTGGCAGACGTATTTTTATAAAAGGATGGGCCGAGTCCACGCTGCCGTGGGCGAAAGCGCTGCAAATTTGCTGTGCTTAAATCTTACGGTCGATGATTACAGGTTTTGGATCGAACGGCTGACAACACGCACGATCCCAAGGCTGACCCAAAAAAAAGAAGAAAAAACGCTTGGAACTGTTTGCGGACAAGGCGTCCGCAATTTTCCAGTGCACGAGCTCACAGTAGGGGGATCCGTGGTTCGTAGGCGACTTACTTGTTTATATACTCACCGAAAACCCTTTGATTAATTACTAATTATATACCATTTGGCTTTCTAGAAGCTCCATCGTCACTTATAAAGGTTGTCATCAAGCTGTGAAGCTCATCATCTTGTTGCAAAACATCATCTCTTTTCAGGAAGAGTATGGGTGAACCCATGTTGCCCCACGGACTTCCCTTGAGAGTTGTGCTGTTGTGCTCATTGGTGGCTCTATTCTCAATAGTTATGGCGGATGAAGTCCAAACAGCAAAGCCTCAATGCTCGAATAGATGTGGCAACCTCACTTTCTCATACCCTTTCGGGATGAGCAACACCGGTAATGACTGCTATTTTGAAGAAAAATCTCATAATTTTTTTATATTTTGTGATAAGTCGACTGGTACTCACACTCCTTATATAAATGACAAAAGTTCTAATATCAAAATACTCAATATATCTATTGAGAATCATGAGATTAGTATAATGGTATACGTGGCCAAAGATTGTTATGATCCGTCCGGTGTATCCTCACAAAAGGTTAATCCTTCGCTCACTCTTCCCATATTCCCCATATCTCCTGCCAAGAACAAATTTATCGCCGTGGGATGCGACACATACGCGACTTTTACAGGCCGACAAGGAAGCACGTATGTGACGGGGTGCTTGTCCTCGTGCAACAGCATCTCGGACGTGATCAATGGGTCGTGCTCGGGCATTGGTTGCTGCGAAACTAGCATACCTCGAAATGCCTACCGATACAACATCTCTGTCACTAGCTACAACAATCATAGAGGCGTTTGGGGATTCAATCCGTGCGGGTACGCTTTCGTTGCCGAAGACGGCTTCTTTAGCTTCTCTACCGACGATCTGTACAAGCCGCCATTTGATGAGGTCCCTATAGTTCTCGATTGGTTAATTCCAGAGGAGACATGCGACGCTGCAAAGAAGAATCCAACGACCTACATGTGCCGAGAGAACTCCAATTGCACAGATTCTGAGAATGGAAATGGGTACCAGTGCCACTGCTTAGCGGGTTTTCAAGGGAACCCCTATCTCCAAAATGGTTGTCAAGGTACCTTTTCTAGTCTTTTCATTAGACCTTGGCATAAGGATAATGACCTATTACCCAAAAAGTGTGGTGATGTATTGCGATCTTAGAAAAAGTAAATTGACTCAATGTCCTCTCAAAATTGAAAGTATTGTCAAATCATAGAATTCTATTTACTGTTTCAAGTTTTTTAAATGTTTCAAGTTTTTTTAATGGTGATGGAATTACTTCTTATATTTGAAATTTATTCCTACAGATATCAATGAATGTGTGATTTCACAACCCTGCATTGGTTTATGTATGAATTTGCCGGGAACGTATAATTGTTCATGTCAAGAGGGATCCCAAGGAGATGGAAGAAAAGATGGTAAGGGATGTACTCCCATCATCCATGAAAAGAGGTTTCGCTCAATGGACGTCGTGCTAGGTTAGTAAGTAGTACATTGCTCAATCTTTTTCATCATAACAACTTCTTTTGTCCGATAAATTATTCACATTTCTTGAATGTTGCTCTTGTGTCTTTGTTCCATCTTTTGCTGTTAGTTATCGAGATCTATCAGATGTAAATCTTTCTCTTTGTATTAGTTGTGTCCGTGAATTATATTGATATTATATATATATATATATATATATATATATATATATTATCGTCACAAGTTATTCAATTTATATTAATAAAATCAACCTCTTGTTCTTTTGTCGCTGGAAATGAATTAAACAGGTTTTATCCCCTTTATACATTGAATCATTTCTATTATCATAAGATACTTTCAGCAAAATTATATGTTAAGGTTTAATTTGCTATTATCAAGGTTTGTCTCAATGAAAAAGCTTTAAGTTGATGGAGGAAAATATAAAATAGGACAGAGAAGTTAGTTAACACAAGATTGTTTGAGTAATGAAAAAGGAGTTAAGCATATTTCTATAACAATTTTTTTTTTCTTTTCTTGGTTGTATGAACCATATTTAGTGTGATGGACAACTGATTTGTTTGTACACCAAATGTAATGTCTTTTTCTAGGTGTGAGCATAAGCTTCGCACTGATTCTTTTGGGCGTCTCCTGGTTATATTGGGGGCTTAGAGAAAGAAAAATCAGCCGACAGAGAGGGAAGTTCTTCCTAGAAAATGGGGGCCGCCTCATGTTGCAGAGACTTCTTTCTGAGCACGAAGGCTCCATTGAATCAGCGAGAATATTCACCGACGAAGAGCTCAAGAAGGCCACGGACCACTATCATGAGAGCCGAATCCTAGGCCAGGGAGGCCACGGAACAGTATATCGAGGGATCTTACCAAACAACATGGTTGTCGCCATCAAGAAGGCCAAGATTTTGGACCGAAGTCAGGTCGAAGAGTTCATCAACGAGCTGATCATCCTCTCCCAAATTAATCACCGCAATGTGGTTAAGCTAATCGGTTGTTGCTTCGAGACGGAGGTCCCGTTGTTGGTCTACGAGTTCGTGACCAATGGCACCCTTTCTGACCACATACACAAGTGTGGCCACGAGTCCACATTATCCTGGAGGGCTCGTCTGCGCATTGCCGGGGAGACCGCAGGGGCGCTCTCGTACTTGCACTCCGATGCATCTGCTCAGATTTTGCACAGGGACATAAAGAGCACAAACATATTATTGGACGAAAACTACACTGCAAAGGTCGCCGATTTTGGGGCCTCCAGGCTAGTCCCCCTTGACCGGACACAGCTGACCACGCTGGTGCAAGCCACACTCGGGTACTTGGACCCCGAGTACCTCCAGTCAAGCCAGTTGACTGAGAAGAGCGATGTCTATAGCTTTGGGGTGGTGCTGGCTAAGTTGCTGACTGGACTGAGGGCGTTGTCCTTTGAGCGGGCTGAGAGTGAGAGGAACCTGTCTTTGTATTTGGCTTCTGCAATAAAGGCGGAGAGGCTGTTCAAAATCATTGACCCAAGGGTGCTGAAAGAGGGTAACCCCGAAGAGATTAAGGAAGTTGCGATGCTGGCAAGCCAATGCCTGGGGGTGAAAGGGGAGGATCGGCCGACCATGAAGGAAGTGGCAATGGAATTGGAGGGACTGATGAGGGTGATGGACAGGCATCCATGGGTGAATCAGAGCTGTGACCTTGAAGAAGCTGAGCAATTGCTTGGCGAAAGATCAAGGAAATGTGATGGCATCCTCAAAAGCAATGCATCAGGAAATGATGATAGCATAAGTAACCAAGTGCCCTTCGAAATTGAAAGTGGAAGATGAGACTTCATGGCAATGTTATCCCTCGTCCTACTATTCGGTGCTGTTGCTGTTGCTGTTTGTTTTTTGGGTATTTCCTCGTCGTTTTTTTTTTGTCTGCTTGTTCTACGTGCTCAAAGTTCAGATGCTACGTCCAAATAGAGTACCTGGCCTTATGTTTGTGTAACATAACATTCTGACGATATTTGAGTAATGGAAAATTCCAAAAACATTCTCGAGTTTTCATCTCATTCAGCGAAGTAAAGATTGGCCAACTTTCTATTGCCTCCGTCTTGCTAAGATCTACTCTAACACCATCCTTGGAGACAATATAGCCTAAGAAAACCAGGCTACTTGTGCAAAAGTGACTTCTTCAGGTTGGCATGCGAGCGTTGTTCCATAGCACTTGAATTTGATGTTCCAAAGGCTCCACTTGCGTCTTGCTATGGTATAAATCATGATGTCATCAAAGTACACGACGACAAACTAGCCAACGAAAGGTTTAAAGACATGATTCATAAGATGCATAAAAATACTAGGAGCATTAAAACGTCAAGGGGCATCAGCATGCCTTCAAGAAGACTGTTCTTAGTTTTGAAAGTGGTCAACCTTTCGACTCCTAATTTCATCTAACTTTGACGATAGCTGCCTCCAAGATTGATCTGGGGAAAGCACAGAAGCTCCATGAAATTGATCAAGCAAGTACCAAGGCAAGGGAAAGGAAAAAATTTGATGGTTATCTTGTTCACCAATCTATTATCGACACACATTGGCCAAGAACCATTTTTTATTTGGAACTAGAAGTGCCGGGACAGAAAAAGGACTTGAGATTTCTTGTATCGCTCCCTTAGCCAAGAGTTTATCAACTTGCCTTTGAAGTTCTTCGTGCTTCTCAGAGCTCATGATCGAACAGAAGCACCAAGCGCTAGATCGATATAATGTTGAATCTCTCTCATAGGTGGAAGGTTGGATGGAATTTCACTGGCATGACTTCAAAGAAATCCTCAAGCAACGGCTGCAAAATGGTTGGGATCTCCTCTTTTGCTTCATTTTCTTCCACTATAACAAGAGCACAAGCTTCGCAAGCATCCTCCGGTGCTTAGGAAAAGTGAGACTTGAAAAGAAGATTGCTTCCTTTCCCATGAGTTGGCTTAGGAAACGCTCTCCATCTTGCAAGGCCCCAACGTAATCTTGACGCGGTCTTTGACAAAGGGATAGGTGTTATACATCAAACATAATCTCATCTTTACATCTTTTGCCAATGGAGGATGAAATCAAGCACCGCTTATTTACTTTTAACTCACTCCCTTTCTTGAGCCAAGAATGCTTGTAAAGATGTGGATGATCCTCTGCCTTGATATGCAACTTGCCTCAAATGAAGGTCGACACAACGTTTGCACAACATCCACTATCAATGATGACAGTACACGCTTGTACGGAGTAAATTGTTACAAAGCCAATCATCATCCTCAGATGATCAGCATGCAAGCTCCTTTGAATGACGAGCTTCTCCTTGGTCTCAGTAAATGATTTGTTCGTGACTCCTTGAATCTTCTTGGAGCAAAGGGTCGTTTTGCAACTCTCCCTGCTGCTCATCTTGTACGAGAGACATGATCTTTCTATTAGGACACTCCGAGGCGATGTGACCAAATCCATGACATTTCAAACAGTCTTGATTTATTGTTAGCTTCGTTTGGTTAATTGGTTTTAGATGTTCTCCCTTCGTTCAACGGTTTCCTTCGATGCTGACAAAGGTTTTAAAGTCGAACTCACAATATTAGAGGATCTCTCTTTGGTTGATGGCTTCTGACTTCACTCTCTTTCCTCTTTGAGTTGCTTTTCCACCTTCTTCGATAATTTGAAGACCTGATTAAAAGTCCAATAAGGTTGTAGTCGGACAACACCGTCAGTTTTCAAATGAAGACCGCAAAAACACCGACCTATGGTTTACTCCTCTGCCTCCACCACGTCACAATTTAGGGGTGTGCATGCTCCGGGTAGGTGGTTCTCACCTTAGAACCGGGAACCGCCCGCTAAGGACCGGTTCCAAAAATTTGGATCTGGGAACCACTCGAGGACCGGACCGTTGGTCCGGTCCAGTTCCAAGGTGGATCCATGGAATCGATCTCATAAGCGATCACGCCTACTCAATATGCATTAATGAACCGGTTTCTTGACTTTTGTTGTGCTCTTCAAGACTTCGACAATAAAAATTGCAAGGGCTATTCAACAAATAGGAAATTAGGGCTCCAAATAAAAAAATAAGAATTCTAAACATGGGGCTTCCAAATTTTAAATTTTTTCAACCAAATTTTTTTTATTTTTTATAATAAAAATTAATATATATTATTATTATAATACCGGTTCGGTCCGGGTGGGTGGGAGGGTGGATCCGCCCATGGAACCGGAACCGGACTGATACCCACCGGTTCCAATTTATTGGAACCGGGAACAACTCGTCCCTTTAGGAACCACCGGTTCCAAACCAATCCGGTCCGGGTGGATCTCGATTCTTTTTGCACACCCCCGCATCACATCGTAGCATGAGATGCTCAAACTTGGTGGTGTATTCTTCTGCTTACAACCCCCCTTGCTTCATATTGTGGAATTTATCGAAGGCATCTTGCTCATAAGTTTATGGGAAATGCTTCTTTTTGAGCTCCTTCATTTTATCTAATGTTACAATTCACCACTTTCCATCACAAGTTCTTTGACACGGTAGATTTCCCCCCCAAATCGGAGCATGCATTTTATACTTAATATACGCAAGCTTCACCTTTCGATTCTCCGCAATATTCTTATGATCAAAAGTTCGCTCGATTCTGTGAAACCAATCAACAAAGTCTTTGAAAGCAAAATATTCCAGAATATGAAGCTCACTAAGACAAATTTTCTGCGGACAATTCCTCTTATTTCATTTTCCTAAGTGAATCAAATTATGGAAAATGAGAAAAATATTTTCTTGAAAATGTTTTCTGCTAAACAAATAGAGCATTAAGTAGAGTTAATTAGGGTGTATGATACAGTGTTATATGTCACATTTACACTAAGGTCCAATACGAGACACTATTTTGGGCGTACTTCGATTAGCCTAGTCTCTTCAAAATGACTTTTGGTAATAATGATTACCTTTTTCTTTGTTACCGCAATGGTAGCAAGATGGGATTCTCCTCAAAATTATGGAAATGCAACGAAAGATTTATAACACGGATACCAGATAAAGGGAAAAATAAATTCCGTTAAATGATAATTCTCCACAAATACGTATCAATCACAATCCATATTTTTAATTAAACTCTTAGGCCAACAACCAAAATAAAAGATAAAAAAACAAGCCTATGTTCCACGTATCTTGTCTTAATTTAAAAGTATATAATGGAATCTTGTCTAGAAATCTTAATTTTTGTAGCACGATAATGGAATATTTATTCTTCACATCTTTAAAACCAGTTGATTAATCACTTTGAAAATACACCTTTTTCATTTCCAGAATTCAACAAAAATTTCGCAACTAGGAGTATAAACCCCATCACCACGAAACACATATCATGCACACAATCGCTAGCTCAAACCAATTCGCTCTTATCGATTTTTCTTCCTTGGCATTCTTCTGTTTTAGAGTTGTGATGAAGTGAGCAAAAGGAATTGCTTAGATAGGACTAGATCGATCAGTTTTGGGTGGGTCCTGAGGGTATTAGTCTGGTTCTCAGTTTCATAAAATTGGAACCAGTGAATTTTGATATGGTTCTGGGTTCCCAAGTGTGGAACCGCCCACCCGGGCAGGACCAATTTTGATTTGTTTCTTTAAAATTTGTAAAAAAAAAACCCTAATCTATCTTATATTTCAAACTTCACTCATGCATGAGATGCACGACTCCCATCACTTAAACATATGTGAGTAAGATGACAAGAACAAATCAAAACACAAAAGGAATTGCTCATTCTAACCAATTTTTACCACAATTTTGAAAGAATTATATGAAACTTTTAATATTATACGTATCTCACTGACTTTAGAAACACATTTATTTTCAAGAACATCTTCAATTTCATATTGAACATAAATGAAAAAAAAATCAAACATGCCACTAGTTCCATTGCCCATCCAGAAACCAAACCAGCTCGATAGGTCTAGTTTTAAGGGGCACTAATCCGGTCCTCGATTTCATAAAAGGAGAATTGGTCCTTTTGATTCAGTTCACAATTTCAACACGGGAATCGTAATACCTGGGAACCAATCACCCTCAGTTGCGATCTCCCACTGCATACGCATAGCACTTGCTTGACTTTTCAAGTCTTTGGCGAAATAATGCAAGCACCCTGTTTCATTTGTACTCTCTATCAATGATGCACCTTTCTCCAAAGTTGGTGGGCCAACTAGACATCGTCGTACATGAGAAATTGCCAAGGAAACCGACTGCCTTGACTTAGTCTTTTGTTGAAACATATAAAAATTATCTACAATAACGATTTTTGGCCAAATTTAATCAGAAAAACTAAATTGATAATTTTTTTTAGAAGATTTGAGTTTTAATTAACGCAATTGAAAAATTTACAATTGAATTTATACAAGTATAATTAGTTTAGAACTTTTTTGTTAATTTTCCATTATAAAACCTCTAAGGCTTCCTTGAGGTAATGAGTGTTTTAACGAATTTTAGGGTTGTGATCTCCTACTGCACACGCTGCATGCTTGCTTGACTTTTCAAGTCTTGGAAGGATAACGAAAGCACTCTAATGAGACATATTATCGTACATAAGAACTTGCTAAGAAAACTGACCGCATTGACTTAGCATTAATTGATCGCATTGACTTAGCATTTGCCCGAAACTTTACGGGCGAGTCTGAGAAAATTCCCAAAATCAATTTCGGACTCCCAAAGTCCTTTTACTTAGCAATGATCATATCTAAACACCACAGATTTCGTTCTAATATTTTCTTCTATATTTGGGTTGTTTGCTATTGTTTTGCTTTTCAAATCCAAATCCGAACCAATAGTTTCTTGCTTTATCCAATTAATCTTTAGTACTTACAAAACGTTATGTCATGACGTAGCTAAAATTGATTCTAGTCACTTCGCCACTTGTTTTTAGACTTATTCCCAAATAATATTTGAGTGATATATGTCCAATCCGACCAAACATTTCTTTGCTGCCTCTCTCTCTCTCTCTCTCTCTCTCTCTCTATATATATATATATATATATATATATATATGTATCAAACCTTTCTCTACGCCATTTAAAACGTCTTGAGGAGATACCTAAATGTAGGAATCAAGTAAACATATCTAATACTATGATTGGATATGTGGTGTTCGCCTCATTTCTTATACACTGCATAATTACTCCTACCTGAAAAGAAATTTGAAATCTAACCGGCAACTGAATTCAACAAAAGCAAGGGGGGAAATGCCAATTTACACCCTCATGAATGTTGAAGTGTCTTTTTGCTCCTCTCGTCCAATATATATGAAGATTTATTCCTTGAAATTTGTTCCGTTCATGCAGTCTAAAAAGGCACATTTGTTCTTCGTTTTCTATTCTATTGGCTAGGCAAGTGAAAGCGGTCTGGCATTATCCGATTAGATCATGGTGTGTTTGGGGTAAAGCGAACCAATTTCCATCTATTTTGGAAGCAAATTTCCACAAATTTGGGTACAGGAGGAAAGTTTAACTTCATTCATGGATTGTTCAATTTGGCTCCGGTCCACAAGCTTGGACTTCTTACTTGCAACTACAATACATTTGGCAAGTTCATTAGCTTTACTCTAATTCTTCTTCTATATTTGGGTCGGTCGGTGTTGTTTCGATTTTTTAATCTAAATTTGAACTGACCTGAATTACCAATATCTTGCTTTATCTAATTAACTTTTTTCTTTTTCTCAAGTTTGATCTCAACGGAAGATGAAATATTAATATTTTCTTGGAAATTCTCTCTCTAATTTATCCTTTTCCCAAGTGGCCCTCGTCGCGTCACCCACCGTAACATCGCCTTCTGTCACCACTGCACTGCCAGCGAGTTTCTTTGTTAGCTGGTCCTAAAGAACGAGAATGATAGATGTTGAAGTACCGGAATTGATTACTAATGATGTAATCGCCGCAAAGACAGTCAATATAGTGGGGACTATGAATGATGCATATACTATTCAGCTTTCTAGAAGCTCCATCGTCACTTATAAAGGTTGTCATCAAGCTGTGAAGCTTACCATCTTGTTGCAAACATCTCATTTCAGGAAGAGTATGGGTGAATCCATGTTGCCCCACGGACTTCCCTTGAGAGTTGTGCTGTTGTGCTCATTGGTGGCTCTATTCTCAATAGTTACGGCGGATGAAGTCCAAATAGCAAAGCCTTGATGCTTGAATAGATGTGGCGACCTCACTTTCTCATACCCTTTTGGGATGAACAACACCAGTAATGACTGTTATTTTGAAGAAAAATCTCATAATTTTCTTATATTTTGTGATAACTCGACCAATCCTCACACTCCTTATATAAAGGACAAAAGTTCTAATGTCGAAATACTCAATATATCTACTGAGAATCACAAGATTAGATATATCTATTGAGAATCACAAGATTAGTATAAAGGTATTTGTGGCCAAAGATTGTTATAATTCGTCCGGTGGAACCTTATGCAACAATGATCCTCGGCTCACTCTTGCCATATTCCCCATATCTCCTGCCAAGAACAAACTTATCGCCGTGGGATGCGACACATACGCAACTTTTACAGGCCGACAAGGGGAAGCACGTATGTGACGGGGTGCTTGTCCTCGTGCGACAGCATCTCGGACGTCATCAACGGGTCGTGCTCGGGCATTGGTTGCTGCGAAACTAGCATACCTCGAAATGCCTACCGATACAACATCTCTGTCACTAGCTACAACAATCATAGAGGCGTCTGGGGATTCAATCCGTGCGGGTACGCTTTCGTTGCCGAAGATGGCTTCTTTAGCTTCTCTACTGACGAGCTGTACGAGCCGCCATTTGATGAGGTCCCTATAGTTCTCGATTGGTTAATTCCATACGAGAAATGCGATGATGCAAAGAAGAATACAACGACCTACTTGTGCCGAGAGAATTCGAATTGCACAGATGCCGAGAATGGATATGGGTACCAGTGCCACTGATTAGAGGGTTTGCAAGGGAACCCCTATCTCCAAAATGGTTGTCAAGGGACCTTTTCTCGTCTTTTCATTGACCCACCTCACATCCGAACAAGTGCTCATGTATAGAATCGCGGATCATTATTTCAATAAGGGGGAGCATGTTAAACGGATCCAATAGCATAAAAAACCTAGTGAATGTACATTACTAGTCTCTAGAAGAACACAAGCATAATCAACTAGCGTCAATTTATTTCTCTCAAGACCCTTAGACACTCTGAATAGACATATATTTTATCCAGATAGCATGTGTCATAAATACAGTGACTCATTCAAGGACCCTAATCTAGTTGTGCACCATGAACCTGTCAATAAGTGAAGGAATTTTGCCAAAGTGTCAATGGTTGAGCTTTGTGCTTTGTAATTTTATGTAGGAATGTTCCTAGTTTATTATGCTAGTGTCACTTTAAAACTATCGGTCTTGTATAAGGGAATCCATCCCCCAGATGTATTTTTGAAAAATAGTCATTTGTAATGGCCATTGGGCATCATGCAATTCATGTAATGCCCTTGCCTTAAGTTATAAAAGGCATAGAAGAGCAATCATAAAATGGAGGTGAACTTCCGGAAAACCATCATATTTTATCCTATCGAGTTTTTGTAAACTTCGTCGTTCTCTAGGCATATTGTTATTTGAACAATAGGAATAAATCTTTGATAATATGATATCATGATTCTTGGTGAAGCAAGTATTCTCTCTTTTTATTGGTCAAAGTGATCCTATGGATCAAAAAGCTAAACTAATATTGAGATTTCGAGTCTCAAAGTGATCATTTTAATGAGATTTTCAGGCTAAAAATCAATCATATTTTGATTGTTGAGGGAAGAGCCTATGTATTGTGATGGCATATTGACCTTAAATCTTCTTCTTCTCAGTAACTTAATCTCTTAGGATTGTGCAACTGGAACCGATTGAACCGGGAGCCACTCGAACTAGATCGGATTGGTTGGTCATACATAGTTCTCATGTGTGCTAGTCTGGTTATTGATTCCATAAAATCAGAATTGATAATTGGTAGTTTGATTTCTAATTTCAAAATGGGAAACAGATCAATATTGAAAGTCCCCAATTAGCTCAAAGCTCAAATGAGCCCAACAAGAATAATAGCCTAGTCAAAAGAGAAATAAGATGAGCTTAGAGAGAGTAAAAGCCCACAACAAAAGGAAAGCTCTCTCTCCCTCCAAACGTAAAGAAAAAAGGAGCACCTTAGCAAAGCAAATTGAAGGGAATCAAACACACCTGGAGATGACACTACAACAGAATCCACTCTCTCTCGTTTTTCTTTCCCCATGCCTAAGTATCTGTTTTGTTTAGTTGGACGAAGAATTTTTGAGAGCATATACAGTTTGCACAGATAGAAAAAACTCTCTCTCTACTTGTTCTGTTGAACTACCCAAGAACCAAATGAGATTAGTTCCCAAGACTAGGTGGTCAGGTTCCTAATTCCAAAAAATGATGACCAATCCTCCTAATTCAGTTTCCAATTCTTGAGTGGGACTAAATCAGACCGGGACTAACCCTCATTAACTCCAATTGTTACCCATGTTAATTCTTGTTTTTCTTGAATTTAAAGTTATATATTATTTTGAGAAATCAAACATAGCCATATAGCATGAAACTTTGATGTATTCCGAAAGATGAATTTGTCGTACATCAAATCAAATTTTATCATGTAACACACACACACACACACACACACACACACACACACATATATATTTATTTATTTCTTATAAGTATTAAGGCATTATTAAAATGTTGAGTGACTTTATTTGAAGAGAAAAGAAAGAACCAATTTAGAGATATTCGATGGTCACTTAATAGAGTGGATGTTGTCATTTACTAAATTGACTTTACTAGGTGATTTGATTTTTTCTCTTTAAGGGTATATGAAATGCGCAAAAAATGAGACAAACACCACATATCCAATCGCAGGATTTTATATGTTTCCATATTGGATTCTATATGCAGGTATTTGCTCCAGGCAAAATTTATAAACAGAGTACAATAGAAAAGAGGTTTGGTTTTTTCTTTTTTGGAAGCAAAGAAAGTTTGGATTGAACTCTATAGCATCAACGTTACATAAGAATGATAGGATCTAACATATAAGTAGCAAAGTGACTAGAAAGAAATTTTATAACCACATCGTGATCTATCTTTATTCTCACAACACTATACTTTAATTAGAAAAAAAGAAAAGAAACTTATCCCACTAATGGTAACATTAATATATCATGTTAATACTTAAATATTAATTGTGTATAGTCTATTGACCTAGACATACTTTGCTGTAGCAATCAATACAACCAAAAAGATCCATTAATTTATTTATTTTTTAACATTTCGTTTTGTAGCCATACCTGATTTTGGCCAAATAACATCAGGAAAAGTTCTAGTGAAAAATCAATCACTACTCTAGGGAAAATCAACTTTTTATTTGCTCCTTCAGCTAGAAAAGAAGAGATATCCAGCGTCCTGTCCAAAGCATCAGATGCAATGACGACGACCTTGACCTGCAAAGCAACGACTTGTATAGCAAACTCATATCTGTATCTGTAAGATTAGAACAAACCTGCAACACGACACTGACCTTGATCTGAAAAGCCAAGCAGTGACTTGCATGGCCCAACTTAGGTCTCTATGATTTGAAAGGCCTGTGAGCTTATGATTTGGGTCTGCTTTTAGCAGGATCGTGATTCACGTTGGGATGTTACAAACCATTTTAAGAATTTTTAAATTAATTTGAAATGTAAATAGAGACTTGCTTTAAGAATTCAGTTTGATCGCATGTAACAAAGCTCTCTTAAACTAGACATGAAATGGAGAAAAAAATAAAATCAGGATTCTTGACAAAGAAGATAATTTGATTAATATTAATTTCTCAACTTCCTTGGTAGATATAGCAAATTAGTTAAAGTTTTCGTTGCCGAAGATAATAAGGTAAAAATGGTATTGTCACCATTGAAGCTATCGACAAGAAACTCCATAAAAGATGTCTCTATTTCTGTTAAATATCATCCAATTTCATATGAACTTCCACGAAAAAGTGTCAATTTTGGTGTGCCTATGGAGGGTGGGCATGTGGCATATCTTTTCACTAAAGAAACTTTTTATAAATTTTATAAAAATAGTGTCAATTTTGACGTCTACCTTGATTTGAAAAGCCAACTCATATCTCTACAATTCAAAATGCCCTGCAACATGACATTGGCCTTGACTTGAAAAGCCAGGCAGCCACTGGCATGGTCAGCTGATGTCTCTACGATTTAAAGGCCTGTGAGCTATAATGATTTCCTTGATCTCGAATCCTAGATTCGCTTTTATCATAAACGTGATTCATGTTGTGTACGTTACAATCGGTCCTGGGAATTTCCACATTGATTGGAAACATGAATAGAGACTTGTCTTAAGGATTCAATTTACTTGTGTGTACTGAAATGTGGCCTTTCCTTATTCTCTCTCCCTCTCTCTTGAAGATTGTATGATATTTACACATACAATTAGTGAAGTGATTCAAATAAAATTTTACAGCCATGTCACGACATAGCTTTATTATCACTATTGTTTACATTAATTAAAGAAAAGAAAAGGAACTCGTCCTTGCTAATAGTAGCACTAATTTATTAGGTGAGTACTTAAATATTAATCTGTGTGTTGTTTATTAACCTAGACCTACTTTGCTGTAGCAGTTAATGAAACCAAATAGATCCTTTTTTTTCTTCGCTTAGTAGCTATACCTGATTTTAACCAAGTAACTCTAGGAATTAAAGTAGAAATTTCTATCGCTTTTGCACTTGATTTAGACTCTCCAAAGAAAAGCAATTTTCTTTTGCTCTTTTATCTTAAAAACAAGATGCATTCAGTCCCATTCCTCGTCCAAAACATCATATACAACTGACATCCACTCTCTCTCGCTCTTCACTAAAGAAGCTTTGACAAGACATTCACATTGTAATGTCGCAACGTGGCCACCTCTACTCAAAATGAAAGGAAAAGTAAAAGTAGGATTCTTGATAAAGAAGATAGTTTGATCAATATCGAATCCTCAACTTTCGGGATAGACATAGCAAAATAGTTAAACTTGACAAGGCATTCACATTGTAATGTCGCAACGTTGCTTGCAATGTAATGAAAGCAGTCTACATCATTGATATCAACGATGCATTCAAATGATATTAGAAAAGATAATAAGTGAAGTCTTGTTCTATTTTAAGAAATCAAACCTCAAGGGCCCAGTTGAAAAGCTTGTAGATGCTCGAGGAGGTGAAAGTGGGAGCCCCAATTAATAAGTTAATGAGTTGGAACCCTCGTCATTTACCAATGCATCATATGATACGTAGTTAGTTTGGGATTTTCAAAGGGTCTACAAAGAAATTTAAGAATATTTTGAAGAGAAAATTTTAAGGTTATCTTTAGTTGTTGTCAATTCAAATGATGAAATTCAAGAGATTGTCGCTCAATGATTGAGAGTTACAGAGCAATATTATGCTTTATAGTAAAAGACGAAGGGTCAAGTCTTCTCTTTTCCCTATCAACTTTTATGTTTTACCCCAATATTTCAACTATTAAAAATCAATTGGAAAAGGAGAAGACCAGACTTTTGTTTTCCCACGAAGGGAGAGACATTGCCATAAAGTTTATGGCTAAATTCACATCGTTAAGTACTTTAGGAGCAATAGATTTATAATTTTTCTAACACTTTTCCCTGTCAACTCTATTATGCTTGTAGTTCGCTTAGCTTGGTTTCTTCAAAATGATTTTTCGTAATCGTAATTATATATATATATATATATATATATATATAATGTTATCGCGATGATAGCAAGATAGGATGTTCCCCGACATTATGATAATTTAACAAAATATATACAATACAGGTACTAGATTAAAGGAAAAATAAAATATTTTGCAATGATAATTCTCCGCAGATACATATTAACCACAATCCATATTAATTAGAAATTCTAGCCAATAAAAAGGAAAAAGAAGTTGACGTGTGATGTATCTCGTCTTAATTTAAAAGTATATAATTGAATCTTATCTAGAAATCTGAATTTTCCAATGCAACAATTGAAAAATTTTATATTTAACCTCTTTGAAACTAATCGATTACTTATCTTGAAGGCACACGTTGTTCTTTTTCAAAATGTATATATAGTCTAAAATCATAATTATACAATTTTTCAAGTATAAATTCATTGACCTTGAAATACGTTTTCTTTCATACAATCACCAGCTCAAACCAGTCTGCTCTTGTTGATTTTCTTCTTTTCTCATTCTCCTGTTTTGGGGTTGTGATCTGTCGCCCACTGCATACGCTTACTCTTGTTTTGTTTGACCTCTCAAGTCTTGGCACTTTAATGAAAGTAGCCTGCATCATTGATGCTCTCTATCAATGATGCGGTCAAAGTTGGCGGGCAATAACGAATCCTGATAAGACGTATTGTCATGCATGAGAAATTGTCAGGAAACTGACCGTTGATTTGGCATTTACTTGAAACGTTACATACAGCCTCAATAAATTCCTGAAAATCAATTTTGGATGACCCCAAAGTCCTTTTTACTTAGCAACGATCCGATCTCAAACCATATCTGTGGCTTTATTCTAATATGGAAGATGTGATTCGGTTTGAGGATTTTTTTTTTCTTTTTTGTAGATTTAGACACAGCAGATTTCATTCTTCTTTTGTATATAGGTTGGTTAGTTCTTGTTCTTCGACATTTCCAATTGAAACCCGAAATGATCTCAATCAACAATTTCTTACCGGGGTGAGTTGACCAGCTAGGGCCAATTTAATTTGTCGATGGACTATCACATTTGTTATATCTAATTGAAGTTCTACCACACTACCCTTATGACAGCGTATTCAAAGTTATTACATTCATTAATTCTATCTATTCTAGAGTTTATTTATCGAAAAGAAACATTATATTTATTAATGTGTGCTGAAATTGTTAGAGTACGGGGTAAGATCTTGAATTGGCAATGCATTGCCAAAGTTAAATCAAGGGCTAATGTCAAAATTGAATCTCAATCCGTCAAATTAAATCCTAGTCTTGAATGCATTAACTCGAATCTCTTGAATTGAAGCTCAACGATCCTATTTTCTCAAGGCCTAGTAAGCTATATCTCCCAAATCAATGAATTGGCAAGTGAATTTGCTGAAATAGGCCCCAAATTTGGACTTAACTCACAAAATTGAGTAGAATGGATGTGTACTCGCGAATCATGAAGAATGGATTCGGACCCCTAATTAGGAGAAAAATGGTTAATTCACAATTTGCTTTGCCGAATCTCAAAATTGATTGAACAAATGAATGGGTAATTGTTTCCAGATCAAATATCGTAAAAGGAACTAAGCCTAATTATGACTAGAACAAATGTAATTTTATTTTTGGTCAATTTTGAACCTAAAATCCGAAAATTTAGAAAATGAGATTCTTAATTGATTTTCATAAAATTGTTGATGCTAAGGTCAAATTGAAGCTAAAATAAAGTGATTTGATGATTTTTATGTTTTTCATTTTTTGGTCAAAGGTTTGATCAAAAGTCAAATCCTAGTTGACTTTCATTGAAAGTTTGATTTTATGGTCAAACCTTTAAATTTTTTTCAAAATTTCCAATTCTAAAGTGAAATTGGACTTGAAAGAAACATTTTGGTGCAAAAAGCCAAAATTTGACGTAGTGTGGACTTTTGGTTAAAGAGTTGACCCAAAAGTCAACTCGAAAGTCAACCATTTGACCTTTCAGGTTTTACATGGAATTAATATGAAATTGCTTTCTAAAGCTCAACCAACAAATATAATTGAGGAATGGCACTTTTTTGTTCTAAAAAGGGGTTTCATTGTGATCGAAAACCCCTAATTTGGCTTTTCTAGTTTTCTCGATACATCGACTAAAAATGAGATGTCAATAGCGGTTCAATAGGGAAGGGAGAAGACCAAGAGGAGGGAGAGACATTTCCCTAAAACTCCAGAATCCTAAGATTTCTTTCAGGGATTGTTTGGAAAGTAAGCGTAGCTCTTCCGTGACAACTGTGCACCAGTCTCTGGCCCACAATGGCCTGTTTTTCTTGATGAGCAGTGACGAAAGATTCAAGAAATATATGTCAAACAAATCGTGCAATTGGAAAATTTAAACGTGCACTGCACCGCACCGCACAAAGACTTCGTCACACGAGGAATTGTCGTGGAATCGTCTCATGCAAGTCTCCAGGACCAGCTAATGTTTAACTCCACAGCTTGAACTAAGCTAATAACTACAGTAACTTTACCA
Organism: Angophora floribunda; assembly: GCA_014182895.1. Taxonomy (NCBI): domain Eukaryota; kingdom Viridiplantae; phylum Streptophyta; class Magnoliopsida; order Myrtales; family Myrtaceae; genus Angophora; species Angophora floribunda. The sequence goes on along the minus strand of CM024710.1, from coordinate 32,395,876 downwards.
GAAAAAGGAAATGGAAAAGTAAAAATCTTGGCGATGATAATTCTCCGCAAAATGCGTATCAATGCAGTCCATATTAGTTACAAATTCTAGCCTAGGAAAAGGAAAAAAGATCCACGTGCCCCGTATCTTGTCTTAATTTAAAAGTATAACATAGAATCTTATTTGGAAATCCCAATTTTGCAACACAACAATTGAAAAAGTTCATATTTTACCTCTTTGAATCTAAGTCTATTAATTATTTTGAAGCTACAAAGTTGTTCTTTTCGAGATTGCATTTTAATAGTCTAAAAACAGAAAAATACAACTTTTCAGAATATAAACCCATCCACCTTGAAACACACTTCATGCATACAATCATCGGCTCAAACCAACCTGCTTTTGTTGATTTTTCTTCTTTTCTCATTCTCCTGTTTTGGGGTCATGGTCTCTCCCCCACTGCATACCCTTACTACTTTTTTTGCTTGACTTCTCAAGTCTTGGCATTGTAATGAAAGCACCGTGCATCATTGATACCCTATCAAGGATGCAGTCAAATTTGGCAGGCAATAACAAATACTGATGCGACCTGTTGTGGTACACAAGAAATTGTCGAGGAAGCCCCTTGACTTGGCATTTATGTCATTGCTTAAATAGACGTCCTTTTGCGTTGTGTGGCCGCGAATTGTGAGTGGGTGCCCCCTCTCGTCTTTCCTTCCGTCGCCTTCTTCACTTACGCTTTCTCTCTCTATCTGACCGTTTGTTTCTCAATGTATTCTGAAATTATGATTTGCCCACCTCGAATTAAGAGATATAATGTCCTATTTATAACATGATTGGCCTAGGTTTCATCTCAACTTTACGGGCTTACTTGAGTCCTTATTAAGATAATAGGCTAAATTAGGCTTAAGACATATTATTACTTTAATCTCATGGGCTGAAATTAGATTAAATTAAGCTCAATTTCTCCCATCCTTCCCATGTGATTTTTGGCCACCACTCCCCTAGCTTGGCCGAATTTTGTCCCTCTACTTCGGCTCAATCTATTGAATTTTAAGCTCAAAATCGTTCACCACCGGTCTAATGTTAATGCAAATATTGTAAACTATATAATAAATACTCCTAAAACTATATACTATGTAATTTAATTCTAATATTTTTTTTTTAGGGATTAAAATTTATTCATAATTTGTTATATAGTAAATGAATGATTGAGTCGTCAAAATTTATGAGTCAACATTGATTGTCCAAAAAAAAAATGTCAAGAAGAGCTTTTGGGCAAGTTTCCTTGAAAAGTCATTGGCAGCTAGGGACTGTTCATAGCGAAATTATTATTGAGACTCAATTTACCTAGTCAAGATGATAAAGAAACCATCAAGTTCATTTTTCGTGCACCCCATCGTTCGGAGGCATAAAATAAGGAGTCATCATCGTTTCTGTCGTTGTTTAGCAGGCAAAAGGAACATCACTGTGACTCTTGAACTACACTCCAAATTGACTTGGGACTTTTACCATTCCCCAACAACAGAATGGCCCTCCAGTATGTGCTTAAAAGTAAGACGACTCCTCTTTACTGATTCCTAGAACCAAATCATTGATGGGGTCTTCTTCTCTGAGGTTGTTAACTTCAGTTTTATGGTCTTCATTAACGTTCTTGTTAGTGAAAATTTCGGCAGAAGCATATTTTGAATCGGAGGCAAATTCTCTGCGTCACAGTGGTTGGTGGCCTGCCGCCATTACTAGCAATGATTCTGCGTCTAGATGCATGTGGCCAGGCATTTCGTGCAACGATGCAGGAAGCATCACTGGAATTGATATACCAGGTGAGTACCAGATAGGAGATCGATTCGGTAACATGAACTTTTCTCTACTTCCGAATCTTACCTTCCTGCGACTGCATTTAAATGGTCTGAGCGGTTCCATTCCCCTTCAATTATGTGCAGTCCCGAGGCTCTTTCATTTGGACTTGTCCATGAATTACCTAACGAATGAGTTACCTTCTTGCCTTGGAAATCTCACTAGCTTAGGTTGGCTAGATGTCTCTATCAATCAGTTGAGTGGTTCTATTCCGTTGGAACTGGGGAGTATGAAGAACTTGTTCCACTTGGACTTACATTTTAACCTTCTCGCTGGTCCAATCCTAAAGACATTTGGCCATTTGAGCAAATTAAGCTTCATTGACCTTAACTCAAATCAGTTAGGTGGCTACATCCCTCCTGAAATTGGGAACCTCAGCAAGCTGCGCTCAATTAATATGAGCAATAACGAATTTGAGGGGATGATTCCGCCGACTCTTAGTCGCTTGTTCAGTTTAAGGTCTCTTCATCTTTCCTCCAATCGATTAGTCGGCTCTCTTCCTCCTGAGATAGGGGATCTCAAGAATTTGCGTACCATGGATCTGACCTTTAATAACTTCGTTGGATCAATTCCTTCAACTCTAGTTCTTCTGTCCAATTTGACATTCCTTGGTCTCTCCACCAATCGATTAGGCGGTTCCATTCCTCCTGAAATAGGGAAACTCAAGAGCTTGGTTACTATGGATCTAAGTGCCAACAATTTCAATGGGTCAATCCCGTGGAGTCTGTGGAATTTGACGAACTTAAGATACCTATGTTTGCAATGGAATCAATTTACGGACTCCATTTCGTCAAAAATAGGACATTTAGAGAACATCAATCACATGGATTTATCACTACAACGCGTCGACCAAAAACCTCTCAAGCTGGTTTCTTGACTACTGTTCATCCGCCGGTCTGGTGAAGCTGCTCCGGTGGCCGGAACGCTCCATTCGAGCTGATTCTGCTGAGGATTTCTTCCCCTGATCCTGCTGATCCTTCTCTTTGAAGGAATTGCAGAGGCCTGCGGTGGCTTGGTCTGACGGCTTCTACCCTTGCCTCACCTCGCTCTTGCTGGGAGTTCCTGTCCTCTCTGCTGGTTCTGCTGATTTTCGAGGAGAAGGGAGGTGCAGCTATTGGCACTTGGTAAGAGCTCTCTTCTAGCGTCTTTGTCCTGGGATGGAGGGTTCTACGGGGAGTAGATAGTTGGGTTTTGTCTCTGCTGATATGTTAGAAAGGAGGGTTGCTGGTCCGGAATTTCGTCCGGATAGGGGCGGCCGCCAACGCAGCCGGAGTAGGGCTCCGGTTGGGCAGCATGTGATGGTCAATCCGGCACTCAAGGGAAAAGGGGCTGGTCACAATCCTGCTGTTGGGGAACCCCACAGGGTCATTAGAACTGGGGAACCCTCTGTTTTGAATGCTGCTGGAACTTCTGCAGCAGGACAAACCCCAAATTTAACGCCTCATTTAGATGGTCCTCCGGCCCTAGCCACTCGCACTTGGGCCAATGTAGCCAAAGCGGCTATGAAAGGGTACTCGCTATCCTTTTACAAGCCTTGTTCAGACGGGGTAAACGAAGTGCATTGCTCTGACGAAGACCTTGATGCTGCTGATCCTATCTGGCATGAATGCCTTGTTGGATACCTTGTGGGGAAAAAGCTCCCGTTCAAGCTTATCGAGACGGCCCTTAAACATCTTTGGGGTCATCAATTGTTAGAGGTCAAGGCCAATGACCAGGGTTTCTTTTTCTTCCATATTTCAGACTCTGAGTTTAGAAGGAAAGTGATCGAAGGGGGTCCTTTGACAGTGGCTAGAGTGCCTTTAATCCTTCAACAATGGCACCCTATGCTAGAATTGAAAAAAGGAGATCACTCCTCTATACCAGTGTGGATAAGACTAAAGAACCTACCTTATGGGCTATGGTCAGCAACAGGTATTAGCAAAGTTGCTAGTGTGGTGGGAAGACCGCTTTATGTGGATCAAAGAACGGAACATTTGAAAATGATTTCCTTTGCTCGGGTGTGTGTTGAACTTGCAGCCACAAAAACCTGTTGTGATATGATTACGGTCCATTTAAATGGGCAAACTCGTGTAGTAGATGTAGAATATGAGTGGAAGCCTGTTACTTGTCATAGATGCGGTACTTTTGGACATAGATGCCCTGATCAAGTCCATGGCCCTCCAGAGGCTGAACTGGGGAGCATAGGTACTGGGCAACCTTCTGAGTCTCCTGCTGGTAGAAATGGTCAGGACCCTAGCCTTCATGGAGCTCCTGTCACAGCAGTTTTGACCAGACCCCCGGCTGCTACAGAGTGGACTCAAGTCAGTAGCAAACACAAACGCTCATCTGGAAAAAATAAGCAGCCAGCAACTGCTTGCCCGCCTTCCTTTGATTCAGCAGACGATCTAGATGAAGACTCTGAGATTGCTGGTACTCCAGGAGGTGCTGGTGCCTATAGTGAACAGGCTAATGCTGATGCTACCAAGCTGGTGAAAGTTAGTGTTGGCAGGTCAAGTCAGAAGAATGTTTCTGCTGCTGCTGGTACTGCACCTGATCATGTGGTTGCTGCTCCCACAGGGGCTGACTTAGGTGCTGGATTTGAGGGTGAAGATAGGGTCCATATGGATGTAGGCGATCACTCCCCATTGCAGGACATTGCTGCTATCCACTCTGGTCTTGAAATGAACCAAGTTACTGGTTGTGCTGCTCCCCAACTTGCTGATGCTATTTCTGATATGGGCTCACAATTACCTGGTGCGGCTGGTTCTGATGCTGGCATTGGCAACGCTGCTGGCCCTCTTTCTGAAGCAGGTTCTCCTTTGCCTACTGTGGCTGGATCTGCTGCTGGCCATGGGTCCATGATGACGTCAAGGGTAGCAACGGTTTCTGCTACTGGAAGTCCGGCAAAGGTTGTTGTGACTAGGGCTACTGGACGGGTTAGCTCAGACCCTGTTGATGCCATATTTCCTGCCTCCAACTTCACAGACTCTACTGATGCCGACCCTCCTGCCTCAAACAACACTGAACCTGTTTTTGCTACTTGTTCAGAACAGAAGATGAGACTACCTTCTGGCCATTTGGAGACTCACTCTCCTGAACTTCAACTTACAGAGGTAAAGATTGAACAGGCTAATAGGCTAAGGATCCCCCCCGATACCTCTATTGCCAAGAAAAAAAATTCTAAGCAGGATAATTTATCAGGATCAACACATGAGTCAACTCCTGGTAAGGCAAAACCAATTACCACCAGGAGACGCCCAAATAGAAAATAACTCTTTTGTCCTGTCCTTTTAGTAGCCTATGTTTTTTGGTTTTTGGAATGTAAGGGGTTTGATGAATCCCATCAAGCAAACGAAGTTAGACAGGTTTGTGCGCGAGAATAATATATGTTGTGTTGGCATCTTGGAAACTAAAGTCCCGGCCACTAAATTTCCTAACCTATCCTTCGGTCTTCTTCCTGGTTGGATGTGGGTTTCTAATTATGAACACTCTCCTCGTGGGCGTATTTGGATTGGATGGGACCCGCTCTTGGTATGCTTTAATACTTGGCTTAATACTGACCAGATTATTCATGGAGATATCAATATTTTGAACTCGGGGACGACCTTATATCTCTCTATAGTATATGGGGAACATTCATTTGGTGCTCGTAGACCCCTTTGGAGAGAAATAACTAATTTGAGCTCCTCTCTTAAGGATTGTCCTTGGATGGTTGCTGGTGATTTTAATGCCATCAGGGACTCTTCTGACCGTATGGGGAGCCCTGATATTTGGATTCCTGCTTTTGATGATTTCAAGGAATGCTTGGATCAGGCTGAACTTTTTGATCTTCGATATGTGGGTTTCCGATTTACTTGGTCCACCTCCTCTGGTACTCGTAGGAAGCAACGAAAAATTGATCGAGTCTTGGTCAACAACTGCTGGTGCACTGTTTTCTCCTACTCGGAAGCATCCTTTCTTGCCCCGGGCTTATCAGACCATACCCCTATGGTTGTGAAATACTTGCTCCTGGATCCCGTCGAACTCCATTCAAATTTTTTAATATGTGGATGAGCCACCCTGATTTCCGCACACTAGTTACCCAGTCTTGGGAGGCCCAAGTTTCAGGCTCTCATATGTACAAACTGTATGCTAGACTTAAACTGCTGAAAGGACGACTTAAATGCCTAAATAGAGAAGCCTTTTCAGACATTTCCATGAGGGTAGCTACAGCAAAAAGGGTCCTTTTATCCACCCAAGAAGCACTCCATCTAGACCCTGGGAATAGCTCGTTGGCGGCAGAAGAACATGTGCAACTCAAGGACTACAATGAACTCCGGACTCTTGAGGAGGCTTTCTTCAGGCAAAAATCTAGAATCCGCTGGCTTAAGGAAAGGGATCACAATACCAAGTTTTTTCATCAATCGGTCAATCATCGACATCTTCGCAACCGTATCATCTCTGTCCTAGACAGTTCAGGCCAAATGCTATCCGACTTGAAGGAGATACCTAAGGTCTTTGTCAGATACTTTCAAGACCTTCTTACCCCGGACAACAGGGTTGTAAGGCCCTCCATGCAGGAGCTCAGAGATGTTATACAATCCCCTCTAAATGAGGATCAGATCAACTCTCTCTCTCAACCTTTCTTACCTGCGGAGATTCGTGAGGCCATGTTCTCTTTGCCGGGGAATAAAGCCCCCGGCCCCGATGGTTACAATGCAGACTTTTTAAAGAAGAATTGGGACAAGGTTGGCCCGTCAGTCACTAAAGCGGTGATGGACTTTCTTGAATCCGGGTGTCTCCTTAAGGAAGTTAACAATACTATTATTGCTCTGGTGCCAAAAATACCCAATGCGACATCGGTGTCGATTTTCGTCCTATTGCTGTTGCAATACAATTTATAAGTGCATCACTAAGATTTTCTCTTCTAGAATTGCTGCAGTTCTCCCATATTTGATTAGTCCGGCTCAAACAGCTTTTATCAAAGGTAGAAGAATCAGTGACAATATCCTACTTGCTCAGGAACTTTTCAGTGGGTTCCATAATAAGCCTAATGTTCCTAAGTGTGTTATTAAGGTGGACTTCAAGAAAGCCTATGACTCTCTTGACTGGGATTTTCTAGAGTCTACCCTTCAAGCGTTTGGCTTTCCCAACCATCTCATAAGGCTTATTATGGTGTGCATCCGAACTCCGAAATTTTCACTATCCATTAATGGTGAACTACATGGTTTTTTTGCAAGTGGTAGGGGTATAAGACAAGGTGACCCAATGTCTCCATACCTCTTCACCTTGATCATGGAGGTTTTCACTGGGGTCCTCAACTCTCATACTCGGCATCCTGATTTCCGATATCACTGGCGGTGCAAGGCTACTCAACTTTCCCATTTATTTTTTGCAGATGATGTACTTCTCTTTAGCAAAGCAAGCCTTGCATCCATCTCTTGCATCCAAAGCGGACTCACGTTATTCTCCTCTTGGAGTGGGCTAGTCCCTAATGCCAGTAAGAGTGAAGTCTTTATTTCGGGAGGTTCTGAGACTACAAAGCACCAGATATTACAAGCATTTGGCTTTAACCTCGAGTCCCTTCCTATGCGATACTTGGGTTTGCCCATCATAACATCGCGGCTAAGTAAAGGGGATTGTAATGCCCTGGTTAACCATCTCACGGCTAGAGTCCAGTCTTGGACCCACTGTTTTCTTTCCTTTGCAGGCCGATTACAACTTATTAAATCGGTGTTACATGCCATCCAAGCTTATTGGGCATCTATATTTTGGCTCCCTGCATCGGTAGTGGATAAGATTGAACAAACGTGCAGACAATTCCTTTGGAAAGGCCCTGCCATGGGTCCAGGAGGTGCTAAAGTGGCTTGGGATGATGTATGCGTTCCCCGTCGAAGGAGGACTGGGTATAAGAAGAATCAGGGACAGCAACAAGGTAGCCATGGCTAAGCACATATGGTTGCTCTTCACCGATAAAGAATCACTTTGGTGCAAGTGGATCCATGCTACATACCTTAAAAGGAAGAATTTTTGGATTTCTTCAACACCTACCCATTGTTCTTGGGCTTGGCGTAAGATCCTTGCCCTAAGGGATGACTATAAACTCCATTTTAGATGGAAGATAGGAGATGGGGAATCAATCTCGTTGTGGTTTGACCTATGGCTTGTTATCGGTTCTCTGGATTCAATATTCTCAAATAGCTACATCTGCCAATCTGACCTCCTTAGACATGCAAAGGCTAAGGAATTATACTCCACGATGGGGCTCGGTTACATCAACAAATGGTTTTGTGGCAAGTACCAATTCCCCAACTTTCGGTTGGGCAAGACACATTTACATGGGTTCGGGACTCCGCAGAAAATTCTCGAATGCTTCGGCACGGGACACAATCCGTCGAAAAACTAGCCCAGTTCACTGGTCATCTTTTGTTTGGGACAAGGCCTTGGCCCCTAGGTATCAATTTCTTCTCTGGCTTATAACCAAGAATCGTCTTTCAACTCAGACATATCTCATGACATTTAGCAGGATTTCCAACTCTGTCTGTGCCTTGTGCAAGTCTAGGCCTGACTCAGTTAATCATCTTTTTTTTGAATGCCATATCTCTAATGCTATGTCAAAATTTTGGGCCGCTAAGTGCAACCTTCCTTGGAACAACTCCTCTTGGCCGAATAATCTCCTTTGGGCTATAAACACTTTATCTGGAAAGGGATTCCACCGAGAGATCGCTCGTTTCTCCTTTGGAGCGCTTTGTTATATCATTTGGAAGACCAAAATGAGATCCTCTTCCGTGGACACAATATCTATGTTCCTTCCATGAAACTATACCTCTTTAAGGTGGTGAAGGACAAAGGCCTCACTTATAAGTCGACGAAGACAACCCCGAAACGTAAGGATGCGGCGCGGTGGGGATTGACCCCGGATTTTTGGTGTGGAGACGCCCTTGGTGTAGTATAGGTGATATGGGTTTCTAAACCCTGTTCTCCTTGTTTTTCCTTTTACTTTCGGGACTGCAGTACCCTAATACTCCAGTGATTTGTAGTTTCAGTGGAGTATGTGTAGGTACCGAGATCCCCCCCCTATGTACAATTCCTGGTCGATTCAATACAATCTTACCTTACCAAAAAAAAAAAAAAATTCACATGGATTTAAGTGGGAACATGTTCAATGGTGCCATCCCCTCATCCATTGGGAATTTGAAGAGTTTGTCACATCTTGATTTGCAAGAAAACTGGTTCAGTGGCTCTATTCCATCGGAAATAGGGAATCTAGAGAGCTTGACATATGTCGATTTGAATCAAAACAATTTCAGTGGACCTATTCCATTAGAAATAGGTCATTTGAACAACTTGATTGAGATGAGGCTGAGTTACAACTCCTTTACCTGTCCCATCCCTTCCTCTCTAGGAAACCTGACAAGCTTAAAATCTTTGTATCTACAAGCCAATCGTTTAAATTGTCCCATCTCACGGGCAATAGGAAATATGACGAGTCTAGTTGACCTAGATATGAGCTCAAATGACTTGATCGGATCAATTCCGAGTGAACTTGGGAGTTTACCCTTGTTAAAGTATCTTGACCTCCGCAACAATTTGCTCTCCGGCACTATACCAAAAAGCATGGAGATCGGTTCTCTCTCTCTTGTGAATTTATCATACAACTCCCTGATGGGTCCAATCCCACAACAGCTCCTGGATACTCATTCGCATAGCGCGTTCATCGGAAATAAAGATTTGTACATTATTGAAGGAGAAAGCAGCAACAATGAACTTCCATTATCGCCTATGAGTAGCCCCATTCATTTGAGGAGCCTTCTTTCCTTGAGCAAGCCTGATCCATCTAGAAGAAGAGATATGATAATGCCTCACGCAGTGATTTTCTCGCTACTTTGCCTTCTGGTTGTCGCTTCAATTCTTGGGTCTTGCTTCTTTTTTCGACGTGCATTGAAGACAGTTCAGCCAAAGGATACAGGAAAAAAGGATGGAAATTTCTTGTCAATATGGAATTACGATGGAAAGATAGCATATCAAGACATAATTGATGCCACTGAAGACTTTGACATCAAATATTGCATTAGCAGAGGTGCTTATCATAATGTGTACAGGGCACAATTGCCGAATGGGAAGGTTGTGGCACTGAAGAAAGTTAATCGTTCCGAAGCCGAGGACCCAAATTTCAATAAAAGCTTCCAGAATGAAGTGAAGCACTTGACTGAAATAAGACACAGAAGCATAATCCGTCTCTACGGCTTCTGCTTGCATAGGCAGTCGATGTTCTTAATCTATGAGCATATGGAGAGAGGGAGTCTATTTTGTGTTTTGAGAAATGACACTGAAGCAGTGGAGTTAGATTGGGTGAGGAGAGTGAATCTCATCCACGATATGGCACACGCCCTGTCCTACTTGCATCACGGGTGTGCTCAGCCCATTGTTCATAGGGACATATCCAGCAGCAATGTTTTACTCAACAACGAAATGCAGGCTGTCCTATCAGATTTTGGGGTGGCAAGGCTCCTTCGGAAAAATTCTTCATCCAATCTCACTGCAAACATAGTAGGGACCTACGGATATCTTGCCCCAGGTAACTACTCATCTTGTTTCTTGAACAAAGAACAATATACACTCACCGAAGTAGTTGAACTAGTGACAGGGTCCCAGGGTCTTTTAGAGGCTTTGTATTGCATTATATATATAATAATGACATAAATTGTTGTTGAACTTTGATCCAATGTACAATGTGGTTCTCGAACTTGTAATTTGTTCAATGTAATCCCTAAATTTTTGGTACATGTTTAACTTAATCCTTCAACTATATGAAATTGTCTAATGTTGTCCCAAAACTTTAATTAATGGAAAGATAACATTGAACATTTTTATATAATTCAATGACTAAATTGAACATGTATCAAAAGTTCATGAACCATATCGAACAAATTAGAAGTTCATGGATCACATTATACATTGGGCTAAAGTTCAGGGAGCACATTAAACAAATTAAAAGTTCATTGACCACATTGCACATTGAGTTAAAGTTTAAGAATCATTTTTATCATTTTCCCAAATATATACGATTTAAAGTCAATGTTAAATTGTTGTGGGTGGGGAAGTTGATGGTAACTTCCGATGCCTGATTGTCCACTCACACCCTATTTGATGTATAAATAAAAAGGAACATTTTGTCCAATGTATAATGTTGTTCCTCAACTTTTAATTTGTTCAATGTCCACCTTAGATGTTGGTTAAATGAGCAAATATCATCCCTAAAGTCCATGTTCCCTCTTGTATCATCAAACCGTCACCCATTAATACAACTCCAACATTATTTGATTCCAAATTCAAAGCAACCCCTATTGTACCCTCTTCAAATTCTACTAATTCATCTGCCATTACTTCATTAAGACCATAAATTCAAGCGATGATGTCGCCTACTTGCAGTACGGCACCGGTATTTTACAATCTTTACTTCTATATTATATTTACTTTTTAACTATTTTCATGTAATTTAGGAGTTGCATTGCTCATTTACTAATAGTTTGAGAGACATATTGAACAAGTTAAAAGCCTAGGGATGATATTGTACATTGAGCTAAAATTTAAGCAGAAAAATTGTCCAAAAATCCTAAATCTGTTGTATTTTTCTCAGTTCAATACTAAATATTTCAATTTTGCCAATTAAGTCCATCCAACCAATTTTTTGGAAATTGCTAATATAGATGACAATCATCCTACTTGGCATGATGTCACTGACATTGACAATTTTTAATATTATTTCAATATTTTTCTGAATTTCTTATTTTTCTTTTCTTTTCTTTATTTCTAACCCTAGGCCTGCGAGGTCACCGATGGACCCTCACTGGCTACAGGCAAGAGCATCGCTGCCCTTGCCGGCCATGGGCAAGGGCCTCCGCGCCCTCCCTAACCATACATAGGGGCATCGGCCCTTGCCCATATCCAATCAACGGCCACGACCCTCGTCCTTTGGCTAGTGAAGGTGTTGCAACCCTCGCCAATCAACTGGCAAGAGTCGTTAGCCTAGGGTTAAGAAAAAGAAAAAGGAAACGGAAAAAGAAAAGAATCAATAATATTAAATATTCATAGAATATTAATATTGTCCATGTCAATACCAACTATGCCACGTAGGATGTCCAACATCCACGTCAGTGATTTCTGGCCAAAATTGGACAGATATACTTAATTGATAAAACATGAAAATGTTTATAACTCAAATGTTTAGAAATGAATAGGTAAAAGTGTAATAGGTTCAAGACTTTTTAGACAATTTTCTCCAATTCAAGACCATACAAATTAAAAGTTCGGGGATGACATTGCACATTAAACCGAAGTTCAAAGACCATTTATGCTATTAACAATTGATGTACTGTTATTTTTTATCAACAAGGAAACCATATATTACTAGCATATAATGTAGAGGGCTCCTTATAATGTTATGATGTTTGTGTTCTTTTCATAGAGGTCGCATATACTTTCGTGGTCAACGAGAAAAGCGACGTGTACAGTTTCGGTGTAATTGCATTGGAGACCATAATGGGCAAGCATCCAAGAGAGATCATATCAGGTTTACGGACATCATTGGAAGAACATGGAATGCTGCATCAGATATTAGACCCACGTCTGCCTTATCCGAGACAGAGTTCCACGGCGAGAGACACAGTCTTAGCCGTCGCTGCAGCGCTTGCTTGCTTGAGTTTCGAGCCCAAATTACGGCCAACAATGAAACAAGTGTCCGAGGCTTTTCTAGCTCGAAAGTTATTATTAGCCGAGCCCCTTCACGCAATTTCATTGACTGAGCTTCATATAAACCGAGAGGTGTGGTCAAGAGACACTAGGTCTGAAACTTCACTGAGACTCGAAGGATGAAATGTGGGTTTTCAGCGTGGTTATAAGCTGTACCAGCAGGATCCCTTTGGATGAAAGCTTTATTTTGTTGAATGAGATTGGAGTGAGAACTTCGTCTACGTGTATATCTTATGTCACAGGTCTAATATCAATGACGAATTGACTATAGTCCAGGTGCAATACAGCCTTTGGATTTTTTCATGATAACATGATTGATGAAGTGATTATTCCGGTCCATCATCAACCAGGATCATAGCTCTGTAATTGTTTGCTAAATCGATGTAAGTAATCAAACAATCGACTATCATTATCCAGAAATGGGGGCATCTACTGCAACAAGCATCCCCCATTCTGCTTTGCAGAAACTATATTCGTTACTGAAAATGACTGCTGCTAACTTAATATAATTGAAGGAAAAGCCAAGAAGTGTTGAAAATCAACCAAATTAGACACTCCACACGAGGATTCATCGACAAGATTCTAAGATAATGTGTCGTCGACGGGACTAGGCTATATGTCATTTGGCTTCATAAGGCTATTCACTGCACACGAGTTGGAAATTTTTTTCCTTAGTAGAAGACTTACTCGGTGAAGAAAGGACTGAAAATTGTGCAATGTCTTCTCTAGATGCGATGGATGAAGATCCCAGTGTGTTTGGATGATGATGATTGGATAGTTGAGTCTGGGTGCTCAAACCATCAATAGAAGCTATCAAGCATATCCAAGTACAACGACAAACGAGCAATTGTCACCGCAAACAACTCAAGGTCGTCAATCACCCACATCGACTAGATGGTAATAACACTCCAGTTCACATTAAAAAAAAGTGCAAAACATGCATCACGTGTTGGGAATGAAGAGAAACCTCCCGTTGGTACTAGAACTTATAAACTTGTGTAATTAGGTGGTGTTTGACTCGAACATGTTAAGGTGCACCAAAGTTTGGAATCCATCAACATGCTAATCATGGAAAGACGTCGATTAGAGTCTATTTACATGATGTCAGCATAGGTGGCATACATGGACAAAATTCAAAAAAGCAAGATGCCTGATTTATGGAATGCTCAGCACAGAGTGTAAGCGATCATAAGTCAAAGATGATGATGAAGAAGGTTATTCTAAAGGGTCTTCTCCCGCTAGATGTTCAAGAAGATGTAGTATGTGTTGGGTATCAAGCCAATATGCCTCTCCAACTCATCCACTCATATGTTATTGAACCAACAAAGCAACCATCAGTCAAAAGTTAAAATAGTACATGATAACGTTCATCAATGATTTCTTCAGGAATGTCTAAGTTGATTTGATGAGAAAAAACAGAGGCATTAAACAAGTTAAAGGAGTCTTTTAAAGTAGAAAAAGAAGTAGGCAAGGAAATACAATGCCTTTGTGTTGACAATGTGGGTGAGTATATATCACATGAATCTATAAAGTGTCTATAGAAGTGTAAGACACGGGAATAGTTTACATGTTCGAGTATACCACAACAAAATGGAGTTGCCAAGAAAAAGAACCTAATATGATAAAGACCTATAGAAGCGTGTCTCATGCTAATGTTACATCAAGGTTTTGGGCCAACTGTATGAAGATGGTGGCACACTTAAAAAATAGACTACTCTAAGTCGGGTTTGGTTTTATGACACCATACTAGAAGCTGTGGAATCGCAAACCCACGGTAAATCACTTTAGAGTATTTGGAGACATGTTTTGCCTTCATACTAAACGAATCAAGTTCAATGAGACGGCGGTTCTCTACTTATTTGTGGGCTATGATGAGCAAAGAAAAAGGGAGGAAGCGTTGTAATCCTATAACGTGCAACGTTACACTTCTAGGAACCTGGTATTTGACAAACCGTCATAGTGGGGATTGTCACGAGCACTTATACTAGATTTAATACAAGTCGAAGAGGTACAAAAAAGAATAGAAGAGGATAATGGGCCTCATAAGGCCCAACCAATTGAAAAAGTAGCCATAGAAGGTGAACCCATAGAAGGAGTCAAAGCACAACTGCATAAAAAAATCAAAGAATCCATGGTCGGCAGTTATACATTTGACAATAGCGATAGAGCTTTCGCCAAGTCAAATGAACAAACTTGAAGAGTAATCTCCTCAGCTAAGGAGGTCAACAAAGCAAAGGAAATAAAATTTAAATATGCAAATGCAACTTAGGAAAAGTCTACACCAACCAATTGGCTACCTTGTAGAGCTCCACTGCGATAATTAACCAACCATACGATTGGCAAGATCCTGATATTCCCACAAGAACTAAGCATGTAGAAATACATTATTACTTCTTGCATGAAATAAGTGTTACTGGGAGGGAGCACATGAAGACGATTGATCAAGTTGTAGATATTTTCACCAAAGGATTTGGCACTACAAAGTTTGAAGAGTTCCAATAGCATCTTGTCATAATCGCCTGATCCACACTAAGAGAAGAGTAGTGGTGATGGGGAACATTGAAAAAAAAGTTGCACCGCCTCTGCACTCCAAAATTCCGATTTTATCTCTTTGTTTATTTAGATTTTTCTTGGTATGAGATATTTTAGAAGAAGAGTAGAGAAATTGTGTAACTAATAGATTGTCCACATAGTATTATTAGTAATCGCTAGAATTAACTAAGGAGATGGATTTCTAAAATTATCTCGAAGGTAGAACCACCTCCATGTTTGGGCCATAAATAGACAGCAACTGCCTCCCATTTAAGCACGCGTGTGTGAAAGAAGTCCTAAGCAATATCTCACGGTTACAAAGAATTATAAAAATTATATAATTGTGAGATATTGTGGAGAGTGCTCATGATAAAAAGACTACGTTTTCTTTAATTGAACATTGTGTCTTTCTCTACGAGGGGGGTCACGGCCGAGAAGAATTGTTGACTAAGGACTTGTTTGGTAACGATTCTACTCCGGAGAATAATTTCTAATTAGAAATGATTTTTTTTATTCTGCTCTCGAAAATAATTTCTGAGTATTTAAGGTGTTTGATAAACTGTTTAAAATTTTTATTCCAAGAATATAAATGCGTTTGTTAAGAGTTTTTGATTTTTAATTCTTTTAATTTTTAATACTTTTTGTTATAATTTTCTTTTTTCTTTTTTCTTTTTCTCTTTTCTCTCCTTCTTTCTCTTGGCCGTTGCCATCGGTGGTGGCCAGCAAGCAACTGGGCGAGGCCTGGCGAGCTCATTGAACTTCACCCTGACCTGACGAGGCTCTGGTGAGCTCGCCGGACCTCGCCTGGCTGCTCGCCACCGACAGCCCAAGGGCGACAATGGCGTGGCAATGGGTTGGGGGGAGGAAGAGGAAGAAGAAGAAGTAGAAAGGGAAGGGAAAAAAGAAAAGAAAGAAAAAGGAAAAAATTGATTCTCAAAATTATTCCAGAAAGCGAGAAGCAATTTTTTTTTTATTTCGATTATATTCCAAATTTATTCCCAAGAACATCCCGGGAACAAAAAATTTATCAAACGGATTTTTGTTCCAAATCTGTTCCCGAAAACAAAAGAACGAATCAGTTGTTCCTAGGAGTATTACCAAACAGGTCCTAAATGCATTGGTTCATAGGGCTCTCGCAGCATAATTAGCGCAACTAAAGCCTGCGTTACTTCTAAACCCCCCAAAAAAAGGGAAAAATAAAAAAAGCCTGCGCTACTTCAATGAATTCCAACCTAGTAAATGATTAAATCTCCGGGACGACACTTGTACGCATTATATAACTTTTCACACTCGAGTTGCTGCTTCCTTGATGAGCACAGCACATGCCAAGCGTTACTACTGTCTCAACGAAAATTTGAATCCACTTGCATGACTTTCGTACGAACATTAAATATTCGAACTTTGAATTGCATGTAACGTAACTTTTCACACTCGAGTTGCTGCTTCCTTGATGAGGATGGATACTAATTTGAAAAGTAGGTTACAAAACTTTATGTGAAGCATAGGTCAGTCTGGTAGCAGGGGCTTTACCTTTGACGTCTCACCCCAGACGTGAGAGGTTACTATACTTGCCTATTCGGCGGTAGTAAGAACCAAAGTTTTGACATAATATCTACCTTTACCACTGACGCCCCATTTAATTCTTAGTCAATCTTTTTCTTTCCAACCGGAAGGGAATAAGCTAGCATTACTTCAAACCCAAAAAAATGGAAAAAGCCTGCGTTACTTCAATGAATTACAACCTGGTAAATGATTATATTTTCAGGACGACACTTGTACACGTTATATAACTTTTCGCACTCGAGTTGCTGCATACTTGATAAAAATATTGATGAGCAGAGCACATGCCAAGCTTTACTACTACCTCAACGAGAAACTGAATCCACTTGTATGACTTTCGTACAAACATTCAACTTTCGAAACTTTAAATTGTATGTAACGTAGTCTCCCAGTGATGGTGTAATAAGCCCCCAACAGCGGGAAACATTAGACTCGCAGTAAACTTTTGCTCTGCTTCCATCTTGGATGAGCAGGAATAGTTTGCAGCAAAATATTAATGTCTCGATCCCGATTCTATATTGACCTTCCTACATGTGTATTCTTTACTTGATCTTAGAACTCCACTCCAGTTTCCTGTGTTTCCGCCATCATTCCTCCTTCTGTCGTTCGCCTTCTTCCACTCCTCTATATTCTTCTGTGTTTCCACCATCATTCCTCCTTCTGTCATGCGCCTTCTTCTGCTCCTCTATATTCTTCAGCCTCGCGTCCATCTTCCTTTCCTGTTGAGCTTCTGGGACTGCAGAACGATCACACTTGTGGTTGACGGGCTCTCGCTCAGCACGATCTCATAAATGTCTCGGTAAGAGTCCATCCCTGTGGTCAAAAGCTGCCAGAACATGCTGCCTGCTGCCATGCCACCTCCACGAGCTGAGGAATAGATTGCTGAATAGACCGTGTTGAAGAACTGGTCCCTCTCATTCTGGTTGTAGCCCGAGTCTTTCAATGAGATCCTGAACTCCGTGAATAGGAGCGGCTTGTGGAGAACATTCTGCGCATCCTGAATGTGAGTGTTCACCCAATTGCTGAGGAAGGAGATTTGGTTTCCTTCACTTGGGTCGGACAACCTGTTTGTCAAAGATAGATACAAACATGTAATTTATCATCATGCAATAAGATAGTAGTCACATTGGGTTTGGCATTTTATCTGGCGTTGTAATGCCAGCATAGTTCTTATACTCACCATTGATCAGGATATGAGTGAACCGTCGCAAAGTCGATACCAGGGATCTGATTATATTCAATGAAGTCCATTCCGACGAGGAAAGAGGGGTTGTTTTGCTGCTTCTGAGCAGAGGATTATGAATAGAACCCTTTTAGGCCGGCTTCTAGTAAATGGTTCCCATCGATTGATTTCACATGAGAAGCCATCTTCGTGATCCATGCCTACAGCAGAACAAACAGTAATTTAAGTCAGCTCCAATCGTGCATTTTGAGTTGGAAATATCTCCAGATTTGATGAAAAGATTGGAGAAAATGGCAGCATAAGTTGAGAACGTGCAATAAAATGATGGGGGTTTCCAAATGCGTTTCCATATGCAATAAGCACAAGACATGTAATGAGATAAAAAAAAAAGGAGCATTTGCGAATCTGGATGGTCCTTCCTGATGGATCTGAAGGGCATCTGACTTTATTCATCAGCTCCCAAGCCATGATTGTCGGGTCATCCTTGTAAGCAATCCCAGTTATGCTGTTCCTTCTTGTAAGAAAAGTCTGCTTTTGCACCTAAATAATTTAGCAAACAGGACAACAACAGAAGTGTCAAGATTTTTCCATGGAAGATCCAATCCAATGACCGGATGAACTAATCCAATGCAGATTGAAAGATGGGGATCGGAAAAATAGAAGAGATAGAAATTCGACCTGGACGTGATTTTTGTAATAACACTTCACCACAGGATTGGTGAAGAAATCATCGTAGGATGCTATGGGCTGTCCCTGGCTTCTTGCCCACTCCACATACTGTCTCATTCCTCCCAGTGCCTCGTAGTTATCCACCAGACTCAGCACCAGTTTGATCCTAAACTTTTTAGCTTCTGATATCACAAAAGCCAATCCCTTTTGCACACACCCATGATATGATAAATAAGATATTTACTGTTAAGAAATGAAAATTATCCCTAAGAAAATCCACTAAGAGAACACAAGAAATAAAAAAGAGAGAGAGAGCAAGCAAGCTCACCTAGAATTAGGGGTGTCAAAAACTAAACCGAATCGAAATTTTGTGCGTTTCGATTTGGTTTGACTAACCGAAAAATAACGATTAACTTTTTAGTTCGGTTCGGTTCCGTTAACCGAACCAAACCAGAATTCTCAATAAAAATTGCACAACCTCTCTTCTTTATCATCTCTTCTTCACTTAGATTCCAATAAGCAAAGTAAAAAAAGGAAAACCAAAAAATCGTCCCGAACCGAACCAAAACTGCATTTTCGGTTCGGTTCAAATTTGGTTCAAGATGGTTTCGGTTCAGTTTGGTTCATCCCTTATCGGTTCCGTTCAGTTCAATTTTTTGAAAAAATGAAATCGAACCGAACCGTTTACACCCCTACCTGGAATATCTCCTCGCTGTAGGAACCAGGAGAGGTCTGG
Source organism: Angophora floribunda (assembly GCA_014182895.1). NCBI lineage: Eukaryota > Viridiplantae > Streptophyta > Magnoliopsida > Myrtales > Myrtaceae > Angophora > Angophora floribunda. The sequence goes on along the minus strand of CM024710.1, from coordinate 32,376,653 downwards.
AGGGGCAGGTACCCACCATCACTGAACGCCCAAGTCCTTGCAATGGAGAGGCCATGGCTCGTAGCTTCTTGGAAAGCAGAGGTGACTTTGGCTCTCTGCGATGGGTCCGACGCCAAGAACATCAACCAGTAGGCATTGAACCCATTCGCATAAAAGGGGCTCCCGTTCAGCATGAAGTGCACTCCCTCGGTCTTGACGAACCCACCTCCATCTTCCACTTTCACGGCGAGACGCGACCTTCGTTCTTAAACAAGAACAAGAGCCAAGAACAAGAACAGCCTCAGATGCTATAGCTCTACCCTTTACCTGTGAAAACACCCAAAAGCAAATAGGTTCTCAGAATGAAGTCCTACGGAGCATTAAGGGTAAGGGCTCTTTTCAGTAGTTTCAGCTAAAGAGTAAATGGCATTGGCATCACAGTGATAGCACTTCGTTTGAATAACTTAACCATGATTGATTGAATTAATGAAATAATCACTGACTGGGAAAGGTCCTAGCGAAATTTGTGGGGCCAAATAGGTCGTGAAAAGCACACGACACTTCCCGGTGAGGACAAGTTTCTTTTCTTTGATTGCTTTGCTTTTTTTCCCCTTTTCTGCTTGGTGATTAAACGTGGTTGGTAGGAAGGAGCCCTGGAGGATTATTTGCCACCAATATATTTAAATTTTTTAAAACCAAGTTCACTTGTACAAAAAACGTACGAACACATCACGTGGCTTGCGGGCTCTAGCTTTTGGTGATTCCTGACACTTTCTTCTCCTCCTCCTCCTACTTCTAGTGAACAAAGTCACTTCCTCTCTCTCAAGCGATTGATTTTGAAAGGAACTTGCACATGATTCAAGCCTCAGATCCGGCCACGCTTGATCAGATTGTTAATTCATATGTTATGCATTACGATGCATGAGAAGGGATCCAAGACACGTAATGAAACTGCTCACAATAATTTCATCTATTTTGCTTTCGTTGGTTCAATTTAATTGATTTTTATTAAGCATCGAGCACCGATTTTGATCTTTGCTTCGAGAATTGGAAATTTTTAGTTTCGTATGCCGGTGATCTATCGACTTTCATGAATCTACCGCCAGCATATTTTGATCCGTGAAATATTGAAATTTTTTCAAGGAAAACAAAAAGGATAATGACAAAATCCAACAAGTTTTGGGGGTTTGGATGGATAATTCAATATTTGGTTTAGATATTATGTTAGAATCATAATTTTTTCTCCTTCGAAGTATTGTCGTGGGTCTCATTATTTTAATGCAATTAATATGTATTTGTAATAATTTGGTCGGGCAAAAGTTCAAATGAATATGTAAAAGGAAAGAAGAGAAGCCGAAAGGTTTACGTCGAGGAAATTTGATGTGCATCACAGACGAGTCCTGCCGGAGTCTCCGCTGAGTGTTGATTTTAACGAAATCTATAAGCGCTCATCTAGGCGGAATCAGAGAGCGATGGTGGGCCAGGTGATCCGGCGTTTACGCGTTGCATGTGATTGGGCGGATGTGCGACACGTGGAGTCGACAGGGAGCTACATCAGTTGATGCGTTGGACATCCAACGGTGGAGTTGTTTGAGGTGGAGAATCTTGGATCGGGTTCAGGTAAAAGGAAAGAATAAAGAGGTCAGAGATTGCGCAAGAATCCGGAAGGAGTGCAATTCCGACAAAGGTGATTCTATTTGGTTCCTTACTCTTGTTTTTTTATTCGTTTCTTGCTCTTTTAGGTTTCAATAATAATAAATTTTCCCCAGGTGAACGATTCGGTTTCCTTTAACCTCTTTTTTTTCCTTTCTATTTCTTTTTTTTAGTGAAAAGGTGAGAAGGGACAAAAATTATATATAATGAATTTGTCACATACATAGTACTACTGACGTGATTGACCAATTATGGAATGTGTGAATAGTATTCCAATTAATGTTTAATGTTGAACTTTTTAATTCCCACTCCTTATTGATTATTTACCTTGCATGCTAATATCATGAGGTGTAATCATACATTAAAATCCTGTTTATTTTGCAGAAAATAAATGAATTGAAAAGTATTTTTTTGAAAATAATCTTTTGTGTTACTTAAAATAATTAATTGATGTAAATTAATTTTATTACCAAAAAAATTTATATCTAAAAGTTTTCATAAACAATGATTTTTTTTCATTCATTTATTTTTATAAGTAATATAAATGATAATTATTTTTAATATTTTTCTAAATCATTTAACTTTATAAACAAAGGAGCCCAAGTGCTATTTAAGGGAAGGGCAATCAATTCTAGCCGCAAGCGAGTCGTATCAATTGTAAAATATCCCGATTATATTATAACCATTGTCCTTAAAATCTCGATCATGAAGGGCTTGTGGCTTCGAGAAGGGCAACCTAGTCATCATTTGTGGGTCGGAAGTAGAAACCCTAGAGCCTTTTTCCCCCCTCAAGAAATGATTTCAATAACAGTCTCATTGCCGTCCAATCATGAAGAGAGTAAGCTCCCAAGCCTACTATCAATTAACTTGTGACCTAATGACAATCGACACACGTGACAAAAATCCTAAACGTTTGACACTTTCGTCATTGGAGTTCTAAATGTTTGATTTTGGCTAATTGAGTCCTTTATGTTTTAAAAAAAAGTGTACAATCAAATCTATAACTTATTTCTGATCCGATATGACTTATTTTAATAATGATCAGTTTCAACCTATGGATGCATGAGATGACACATTTGTAAGAATGGCAAGGGTCTCATTGAGTAGAACAAAGAATTTTTTTTTTTAAAGCAAAAGACATATCTCTAACTCTTTTTATGTTGTGACAGTTTTGGGTATATAGTTTGAGAAATAATTCAAATTGCGTTCATCATAAAATTCAAATTAAATGTAAGAAGTTATCGGGATACCTTATAATTATTTTTATGATTCAATTGAACGGCGGACGAAAAGATTGGTATTATTTCTGTGTACTCCTTGTTTACCCTACTCAACGGTGCTTTGGTTTATGACAAAAAAAAAACGGTATTTTGGTTCAATCTTTGGATGACGTGATTGGAGAGGACATTTACTCACATGGGGGCATGTGACTTCTCTCCTCTCTCTCAATGAAGACTTCGGCGAGAGAGGAGTCTATATAACATGCTCAGACAGATTTCTTAAAACCCACAATAATTTTTTTCATGTATTATTTTTTTTATTAATCCTATTTTACTCTTATTTTAATGCTCATACTTTTACCTTATTTTCTTATAAAATATAGAGTCGAAACCCACTTCGAAATTAAAACGTTTCCACCCCAACCTATTTTGAGAAGTTGGAAATTCGAATTCCTCACTTCCCCCTTCTCATGTAAAAGGGGATAAACCCCAGTGATTTCATGTATTATTCATTCATAATCATTTTGAGTGTCTTAGGTTGTAGTTGCATTAGACTAGTTTCGTACATTGAATGACTAGCGGCGTATCAATGCATTATAAGATCAATCGATGTGTTTTTATCTTCTCGATTTTCTCATTAAGAATCCATTTGCTTCGCGGAAAGTAAATAATTTGAAAAACATTTTCCTAAAAATGATTGTTTATATCTCTTATAAAAATAAATTAACAAAAAATATTTTCATTGTCAACAAAAATAATCTAACATAAATTATTAGCGATAATGAAAATACTTTTTATTGACTAATTATTTTAAATGATACAAACGATTATTTTAGAGAAAATGCTTTCCAAATAATTCATTGTCTGTGAAACAAACAAAGGTCAAAAGAAAGGGCAAATTTCACTTTGCTGCTCAAAAACTCACCCTCTTCCATGTTAAATCCTAAATCTTAAATCCTTCATTGCCTCAATCAAAACTCCTTAAGCCCTAAACTTCCAATTCTCACAATTTATTATCCAAAACACAGACCTCTTATCGTTTATACTCTATACTTTAATCCCTTGCATTTTACCCCCTCAAAGTTGCGAGTTGTTTCAATCATTAAATTATTTTATTTAAACGTGCAAGACTCTCACACTAAAAATGCCAATTGCAACACATCAATTCTTTTAATGGGATGAGAAATGCCCTCTAGTTGAAGATTCCTTTCACTATAGCTTAACAGTCATGTGGACTGCATATGTTGACATGAAAAAATTTGACAACGAGACTCTGTTTAATTTGCAAAAAATAAATATTTTAGAAAATATTTTATTAAGAATGATCGCTTATATCATTTATAAAAATGAATAAATGAAAAATAATTTTATCATCCATAAAAATATTTAGATATAAGTTATTATTGATGGTGCAAACATTTTTAACTTACTAATTAATTCCAGTTATACAACATTCTGCGAAACAAACGGGCCTGAAAATCGATTTTGTAACGTGTAATTAGTAACGTGCAAGGATTGAACTTTGACGGGCTCGTGGGTTTTTGCTGGACTGGAGGCCCAATACTAGTCCAAAATCCGAAATGATTGGGCCTGAAGATCCAAATTCAACTCTAAACCCGAACCGAAACCCTTTCATTTTCTCGACCTTTGGTTGATACGTGTTTCTGTCGGCCACGGCATTTTGCAGAGCGCAAGCTGAACCTGCACACCCGCTCGAAGCAGCCACCAACACGCTCTCAGCAATGGCGGCGATTTCGTCTCACTGTATCTCCTACCCATCATCTAGGGTGTTAAATGGGTGGGTCGGGTCGAAAATATTCCAACTCACATTGACTTATTTAACCCGTTTTAACTCATTTTCATGCAATGTAAATTTGATGACCCATACCCGACCCGATCCATACCCGACCCATATTACCAACACATATTAATATTTAACTTAATTTAAGAAAATCTACTCCTACTTATTTAGTCAACTTTAAACTTTTCACATATAAATTATTTGAATAAAAATTTCTCATCAAATTTATAAAGTAAATTAAATAATAAAAAATTAGTAAAAAAAAATATGGATACATCTAAATTGAAATAGTTTTTGGAAAATATTTTTTTTTATTCTTTCTTTCTTTCTTTTTCTTTTCCCTTTCTTTTCTCTTTTCTTTCTTCTTCCTTCTTCTTCCCCCTTTTCCTCTCGCTGGTGCTTAGGCCAATGGCGACTGGCCAAGACACAGGCCGGCAAGCTCGAACTCGACCAAGGCTAACAAACTCGAGGCTCGGCTAATCTAGGCTCCACCAAGGTCGTCGGCAGTGGTCAAGCTCAGGTTCGCCCGGATTTGGCAAGTCGCAAGCTTTGCTGCGGCCAACGAGTTCAGGGCTCGCCTATTCAGATCCGGGCGAGCCACGGCTCGGCCAAGGCTGACAACCTTGCAACTAGCCTATCCGGATCTAGGCCGAGCTCTGGCCAGCAAGCTTAGGGCTCGCTAGCCCAAGCTTTGTCGCAGCTCGCCTGCCCAGATCCAAGTTGAGCTCTAACTGGCGATGGCAAGCTCGGGATCGGTGATGGTGACGGCGGCGTAATAGCGGGATTGGCAACGGAGGTCGAGAACACATAAATGAGGGGATGGAAGGAGAGAAATGATGGGTTTACCTAATAACTCACTTAACCCATATTTGACCCATATTTAACTTTCACTTGATTTATATTTTACCCATTTAACTAAAAGTGAGTCATAATATGGGTTTATGACCTATTTTGACACCTCTACCATCATCTGGCTCCTCTCTCCTCTCCTCCGCCACTTCCGCCACCTTCTCCGGTGACAATGCCCACCTCCCCGGCGCTCCCGGCCGGCTCCTGCTCCCTCCGACGCCGTCTCCTGTCCACGCCAAAGGCTAGCGCTCTCTTCTTTCGCTTCTTCTTTGCACGTACTTCCGATGCCTCTGTTTCTGCAGATTGATGGTCCTATGCGTTTCAGAGCTTCGCTCGCTTCTGTTTTCGTTACGATTTCCCTGTCTGACTGAGTATGCTTTCAGTTTTTTTCTCATTATAGGCGCTTGAATTAGAGATTGTAAAAAGGGGAAATGCTGGTGGGTGAAGGACGGAGTGCTGAAAAATCTTTGTGATTGTTAATTTGATCCGGAACCCGATTAGGTTTTCTAAGCATTTGATCATTGCTCGGTAGTCATGTCTGTTTTTTAGTTGCAAATGCAATCTAATGATATGAAATTACTCGGATGAATGGGTTGACACGACATCGACACACAGTTGCAAACTTTAGGTGGCTGGACGGTACTCGGCAACCTAGACCTTAAATTATAAATGAAGGACTGGTTGCTTTGACATGTCCTCAATGTTACAGAATTTTTTTATTCGTATTTGATATATTATGAAATTTCTGGACACCCTTATAGATTAGTGAAGTTGCGAATGTCCCCCAACTTCTCGAAATCTGCATAGACGATTGCTTTGTCATGGAATCATGACACCTCAAAAGTTTGTGCATTTTATTCAAACTTTAGGAGGTGTGCATGTGATGTTGATTATATGGTAGTGCCTGGTGGTTGCAGCTGAAGTTGTCAAACAAGTAGTTGGGGGCATCTATGGAATTGGCAAGGGATGTTCTTTCAAATTTAAAAACATAAGGATCTTTGTCAATTTTCATAAACTAGAGATTTCCATTTGCTTAGCAGATATGCCATGAATCTTATAAAAAAGTATAGTGATTTTCGTACATTTTTAGAGAATTCTTGTCCAGTATCTCATGTTGACAATTTAGTTGCTGTAAGTGGATTGCTTACAAATCCAGTTAATTTAATCATATTTGGAATTTGAAGTGCCAAAATGTTGAGCCACTTCCTTATCCCCATCATATTTGACTTAAAAGAGATTAACTGCTGCATATCTTTTAAACAATTGGAGGGTATCGCAGATATTTCCATAATATAGGGGGTGTCATTGCGGTGTACCAAATGGGTTTAGGTTGGACTTGTTTAGTTCATAGTCGGACTAGTAAGTTTTGGATTTAATTAGGCTTAATAAGCTCTTTGGGTTTGGTAAATTTGGATTTGCTTCGGCTTTAGAGAATTCGGGCTTGAACAAATAAGCCCGTTTCGTTTGTAAAGCCTTTCTTGTTTTCTGTAACCAGGACCTGCGAGGTCCAAGCTAGGTCCAAATTCGGACTAGGCCAAAGGGCCTACCCCGAGTCTCTATTTCCATAAAATAATAAAAAATTGGGAAAATAAAAAAATGACAAATTTTTTTTAGAGAAATAGGCCTTGATTCAGTTGTTAGATTTTGGTATTAAAATTAGTTTAGTTTCATGATTTTCTCTAGCTTAGATTTGGGAAAACTAGTTTCTTTAGAAAATTGATTTGATTTGAACTAAGCTCCTGGGGGTTGTTGTCATAGAACTTAATAAATGAGGCCATGTTATAATTCTTTGCCCGACTTGTATCGGGTTATTTTACTACGCTCATCATTTTATTTACTTTTCATTACTATTCTTGATTTGTTTGTTTCTTGCAATTGCTTTTATATGGTTTTTGTATTGTGATTCACTTTCTTAGTTGAATAGTTAGGTTATATTCTATGACTATAATAAGTGCAAAAACCATTACATCAACACTTAATGGACATGAATCTTAGGATTCACATATTTGTAAAAGGATTGCATGAAAACCTTAGTTCACAAATAATCAAGTTTAGATATCGAAAATACACTAGTTAAATAAATTAGTATTAAGTCCCTGACCCTAAATTTCTGGTTGCGTAGGAAGTGATGTATACTCGCAATTCTCATTTGATTTCTAACCAATCTCAACAAGTTAGTGACGACTCTTCATTTAGAGTTCTCATAGGATTAATCGAATGAAAATGAAAATCACAATGTCACGCGATGTAAGAATTTGGAAGAATTCATGCCGATTGAGGACTATCAGCCCTCCACTCAACATTACCTCTAAACCCCTTGTCCCCAGCATTTGTCTGGAAGGGTCGTGACAAGATGCACACGTAGAGATGGCTATTTACCAATCGAAGTGGATATCCTTACTTCCTAGTCCCAATAAAATGAGCAAAAGCCCGTGATCAACTTATATTGGGGCGGAGATGTGGTAAAATCTTTCTACTCCACATTCGGGGGGGCGGGGGCGGGGGGAATTGACATGGCTAGGCTTCTTTTCCTCTTGTTCTTTCTTTATTCTTCCTCCTAAAGATTTTCTAGCTTTGGTGGTTTTAACAATATTCTTTTCTCGCTTAACCGTGAAAACTTTATATAATTCCCCACAAGACGTAAGGATTGATCAAATTCTGACTCAAATTTTCAAACTTGCAATATAAAGCACTAAACTTTTACAGTTACGCTAAATTTGGCAAGTAGTTAGCTTCAAATATTTGCAAAATTCTAGCACGTTGATATTATTTTGTCGTGACCTTCCTAAAGGTGGACCATGAGGAAAGGCTAATGGATTATCAAGTGTGGTACTTAGCACGGACTCTCCCAAACCCTATTAATCGCAAAATCTTTCCCTTTTGAAGTCACCACTAATCGGTTATGGGTTGATTAGATATCCAAGTAATATGTGGGAGTGCATTTTACTTCTGCGAATAAGAGATTCAATGAATTTGGGGACTTGATTACGTTATATTAATCTAACAAAATTTCGATACATTTTCTTATTATTTCGAAAATGTTTTGTATTCAGTTTTTATTTATTTTTTACCCTACGCCACTAACATGTGAGAAGTGTGCACAATTAGGGAATATAATACCCAGTAATCAGTAAATAAATTGCAGAGAACTTTTGAAGAACTTGAATACGTTAAGCAAGGAAAGCAAATCGCTATCCATCATCACAAAATTCCTGCAAACTACGATAGAGAAAATATGCAAGCAAAATGCATGGATATGCATGGGCTAGGACTAACCGCAATCATTCATCCGACTCGCTGCTTTCATTTTTCTTTCTTTTATTTCTCTCGCTGCACTTGAAAACATTCCACGAATCTCTCCTCCTGGTTGGCCGCAAATTTGCTGGACTGAGCGTGCTTCTTGATTTGCTTCCTTATAACCCATGCCATGCGCACAATCTATTTGATGATATTTGCTAGTTCCGGTGCCGACTGAAAGTATTTCCCTGGCTTCTCAAATTCAAGCGCGATGAAGCTAGGTCAAGATGAAATTTATTGGATGCGGAAATGTTTTATAATGTCTAAATGCCTTGCAATGCAAAAAAATCAATATTTTTATTTAGGGGTTGATTTTGATCCCTAATTTTTTTTTTATTTAGGGGTTGTTTTTTGTGCGACATGAGTCGATCCCTTGACAACTGGCAAGGGCCAACCTAGCTAGCCTTGAGCAAGGTCAACCTTGCCAGATCCCGACGAGGCTCAAATTTGTCGGCCTTGGGTGAGCTTGACCTTGTTGCAGAGAGGCTAGCGAGGCTTTTGATCGATAGGATCTAGCAAGCTCACCCTTGGTTGGCGACTAGTTGAGACAGGAAGAAGGAAAAAGAAAAAGTAAGAAATGAGAAAAAAAGAAAAAGAAAAAATAAAATAAAAGAAAAGAATAAAATAAAATATTAATAAATTTAAGATGAGCAATTTTAGAAAGTGTTTTCATCTTCTTGAATTTGAGAGTTCACTTTCCTAATTTTATGTATGAAGTTTTCCATGATCTGAAAGTGTTTTCAATTAATTAATCATTGTTAGTGAACCAAACAGATAAAAGTCTAGAAAACAAATTCCCAAAAAACACTTTCCCTCGAACAAGCGCACGCTTAATCTACTTATGGAGTCCCAATTCTTTCTCTTTTCCTCTTAAAAGTCAAACCTGTTCCTTTCCCTCTTTAGGTTTGATTACCATCTAAGAACTGATAGAATTTGGCTAGTTCGTCTTTCTGTTAGGTATGACACACAACCTTCAGAACTCTTTTCAATTTCTGCACAAGCTATATTGATCACAACATTATTTAGATAGCTTGTTGATTACTAGCGACATGACAACACCTACCCAACTCATATTTTTTAAAGCTGTTTTGGGCGAGCAAGCCAATTCAAGGAATTTGGTGCCTTAACTTCAGTAGAAAATGACAAATCTAAATTAAAGTCTCTTCAGAGGGGCAAGCGGAATTCTGCACAATGTTTCTAATGATTTTTAGTATTTGTTTTCTCGGCTTTTTATAATTTTACAGGACTTTTATTAGACACGAACTTCTTAAAGTTCTCAAATATATAAAATTAACATAGGATTGAAAATTTAAAAATTTTATTAATTTTATTAGAATAGTTAATAAGCGACTTTTGTTTTATTTTAAGAAATCAAAACCCAAGTACCCTAATAAAAAAAAAAGTTGGTACATGCTTGTTATGGTGAGAGGCGAATGCCAAATTAATTACTAAACGAGTTGGGATGAACATCATATATCATGCATCATCCAATTTAATCAGCAGTTCGGATTTTCAAACAGTCAATGAAAAGAAATCTAAGAAAATTATACAAAGAAATTTCTAAGGTTATTAACTGGTGAAATTTGTCAACAAGTTGGCTCTTTTTCATCGGTCATTGCCGTGTAACGACCAGCAGTTATGGTCCAATATTATGTTATGGAAATGCTCAAACATAGAAAGCGTCCGGTCGTTCGATAGTGAAAGGAGAAGACCAAGACTTTTGCTTTCCCACGGAGGGAGAGACATTTCCCTAAAACTCCAGAATCCTAAGATTTCTTTCAGGGATTATTCGGAAAGTAAGAGTAGCTCTTCTGTGACAATTGTGCACCAGTCTCTGGCCCACAATGACCTGTTTTTCTCGATAAGCACCGACAAAAGATTCAAGAAATAAATGTCAAATAAATCGTCCATTTGGAATATTTAAACGTGCCCTGCCCAACACTGCACAAAGACTTCGTCGCACGAGGAACCGTCGTGGAATCGTCTCATGCATGTCTCCAGGACCGGCTGATGTTAACTCCACAACTTGAACTAATCCAATAACTACAGTTACTTGATCAGAAAAAGGGAAACGGAAAAATAAAATTCCTGGCGATGATAATTCTCTGCAAATACGTATCAACCGCATTTTCATATTAGTTAGGAATTCTAGCCCAGAAAAGGGGAAAAAAAGGATTTACGTGAGATGTATCTTTGTCTTAATTTGAAAGCCTATAATGAAATCTTATTTAGAAATCTTAATTTCATAACACAACAATTGAAAAATTTATATTTGACCACTTTGAAGCTAGTGCATTAATTATTTTGAAGCTTCACATTATTCTTTTTCAGAATGCATATATATAGTCCATAAATAGAAAAATACAAATTTTCAAGTATAAACCCATCCACCTTGAAACACATTTCATGCATACAATCACCCCTCAAACCAGTCTCTTGTATTTTTTTCTTCTTTCACATTCTCTTGTTTTGGAATTCTGATCTCCCAATGCATGCGCCTACTACTGTCTTTGCTCGACTTCTCAAGTCTTTGCAATGTAATGAAAGCAGCCTGCATCATTGATATCAATGATGCATTCGAATGTTATTACAAAAGATAATAAGTGAAGTCTTGTTCTATTTTAAGAAATCAAACCTCAAGGGCCTAGTTGAAAAGCTTGTAGATGCTCGAGGAGGTGAGAGTGGGAGCCCTAATTAATAAGTTAATGAGTTGGAACCCTCATCATTTACCAATGCATCATCTAATACGTAGGCAGTTTTGGGATTTTCAAAGGGTCTATAGAGAAATTTAAGAATATTTTGGAGAGAAATTTTTAAGGCTATCATTAGCCCTTGTCAATTCAACTGATGAAATTCAAGAGATTGTCGTTTAACAATTGAGAGTTATGGAGCACTATTATGCTTTGGAATTGTTGTATTTTAGAGTTTACCAAGGAGTCTCTTTCTTAGTAAAAGACGAAGGGTTAGGTCTTCTCCTCCCCCCCCACCACAATATTTCAACTATAAAAAATCAATTGGAAAAGGAGAAGACTAGACTTTTGCTTTTCCACCAAGGGAGAGACATTGCTATAAAATTTATGGCTAAATTGACACCATTAAATAGTTTAGGAGCAATTGATTTATAATTTTTCTAATACTTTCCCATCAACTCTATTATGCTTGTAGTTCACTTAGCTTGGTTTCTTCAAAATGACTTTTCGTAATCGCAATTACGTTTTTTTATTTTTATTGCGATGATAGCAAGATAGGATGTTCCCGAGATTATGATAATTCAACAAAATATATACAATATAGGTACTAGATTAAAGGAAAAATAAAATTCTTTGCGATAATAATTCTCCGAACATACATATTAATCACAATCCATATTAATTAGAAATTCTAGCCCAGAAGAAGGAAAAACAGTCCACGTGTGATGTATCTTGTCTTAATTTAAAAGTATATAATGGAATCTTATCTAGAAATCTGAATTTTGTAACGCAACAATTGAAAAAGTTTATATTTAATATCTTTAAAGCTAATCGATTATTTATCTTGAAGCTACATGTTATTCTTTTTCAAAATGCATACATAAAGTCAAAAATCATAATTATACAATTTTTTGAGTGTAAATTCATCGAACTTGAAACACATTTTCGTGCATACAATCACCAGCTCAAACCAGTATGCTCTTGTCGATTTTTCTCCTTTTCTCACTCTTTTGTTTTGGGATTGGGATCTCTCGACCACTTCATACGCCTACTCTTGTTTTGCTTGACTTCTCAAGTCTTGGCAATTTAATGAAAGCAGCTTGAATCATTGATGTTCTCTATCAATGATGCAGTCAAAGTTGGCGGGCAATAACAAATCCTGATAAGACATATTGTTGTACATGAGAAATTGTCAGGGAAATTGACCCGTTGACTTGGCATTTACCTGAAAATCAATTTCGGACTCCCAAAGTCCTTTTTACTTAGCAACGATAAGATCTCGGACCATATCTGTGGCTTTACTCTTAACCGGAAGATGTAACTTGGTTTGAGGATTATGTTTTCTATTTTCCAGATTTAGACACTGCGGATTTCGTTCTTCCTCTATGGGTTGGTTAGTTCTTGTTCTTTGACATTTCAAATCGAAACCCCAACTGATCTTAATCAACAATTTTTTACCGAGGTGAGTCAATCGGCTCAGGCCAAGTTAATTTGTCGACGAACTATCATATTTGTTATATCTAATTAAAGTTCTGCCACACTACCTTTATGACAGCGTATTCAAAGATATTACATCATTAATTCTATCTATTCTAGAGTTTATTTATCGAAAAGAAACATTATATTTATTTATGTGCGCTATAATTGTTAGAGTACAAGATAAGCTCTCAAATGGCCAACACAATACTGTTGTTAAATTTCCATCTAATACTTTGTTTTGTAACATAAAAATACCCAAACTATACCTATTGTGATATATTTACCCTAAAACTTTTCTTTTTACATTAAGAACCCCAAACTTGTAACCGTATGATACATTAACCCACCATCAAGGTTCCTTCAGATGATTTTCCAATTAAAATGACATTGTTTTTATTTTACTTAAGCCATGTCAGTGCTCTGGAAAAATTATTTGCCTTTCGTTGTTCATGTAGGCAAATTCTTATCAGCACCCGCTGATGAAACCTTGATGGAGATAAATGTTTTACACTAATAATATTGTATCAATACTTATATGTATATACACGCAAAGGAGTTGAAGGAAGAACCATGGTCATCCACGTACTTCTCCTGAAAGAGTACCACTGTATTGGGTCCATACCACAATCGCATAGCAGAAGCTGATGATTCAATGATGAAGCCCAGATGCCAAAGTTCCTGTGGAAACCGTTGATTCCACACCCCCTAGGATCAAGCAACGGTTGTTCTGACTGCTGCATTGGATAGCTCCATCGTTAATTGTCGATTGCAATGACTCTATTGACCCTCCAACACTTTATATGGTCAATAAAAGTACTAACATACAAATACTCAACATCTTTGTTGAGGATCATGAGATGCGAGAAGCCGGGTGGACAGGTCGAAATTGCTATACCTCTTCAGTGCAAGACTTCATCACATGAGGTTACTGTTGAATCGTCTATGCAAGTGGCTATGCAAGGGTTTTCTATTCTGTTGGCTAGGCAAGTGAAAGCGGCTGGCATTATTCGATTAGATCATGGTGTGTTTGGGGTAAAGCGAACCAATTTCCATGTATTTTGGGACCAAATTTCCACAAATTTGGATACAAGTGGAAAGTTTAACTTCATTGATAAATTGTTCAATTTGGCTCCGGTCCATGAGCTTGGACTTCTTACTCGCAATTACAATATCATTTGGCAAGTTCATTAGCTTTGTTCTAATTCTTCTTCTATATTTGGGATGGTTGATGTTGTTTCAATTTTCAAATCTAAATCTGAACTGACTCAAATTATCAGTATCTTGCTTTATCTAATTAATCTTTTTTCTTTTTTTTCAAGTTTGATCTCAACAGAAGATGAAATATTAATATTTTCTTGGAAATTCTCTCTAATTTATCCTTTTCCCAAGTATAATCTCAACAAGAGATATAATTGCAGGTACCTTTTCTAGTCTTTTCATTAGACCTCGGCATAAGGATAATGACCTTTATCCACAAAGTGTGATGATGTATTGCAATCTCAGAAAAAGTAAATTGACTCAATTTCCTCTCAAAATTGAAAGTATTGTCAAATCATAAAATCATGTTTACCTTTTCAAGTTTTGTTAATGGTGACAGAATTGCTTCTTCCATTTGGAATATATTCCTATAGATATCAATGAATGTGTGATTTCACAACCCTGCATTGGTTTATGTACAAACTTGCTGGGAACGTATAATTGTACATGTCCAGAGGGATCCCATGGAAGAAAAGATGGTAAGGGATGTACTCCTATCATCCATGAAAAGAGGTTTCACTCAATCGACGTCGTGATAGGTTAGTAAGTAGTACATTGCTGAATCCTTTTCATCATAACAACTTTTTTTATTCGATAAATTATTCACATTTCTTGAATGTTGCTCTTGTGTCTTTGTTGTATCTTTTGCTGTTAGTTATCGAGATTTATCGGATGTAAATCTTTCTCTTTGTATTAGTTGTGTCGGTGAATTACATTGATATTATATATATTATTGTCTCAAGTTATTCACTTTATATTAATAAAATCAACCTCTCGTTCTTTTGTTGCTAGAAATGAATTAAACATGTTTTATCCCCTTTATACATTGAATCACTTCTATTATCATAAGATACTATCAGCAGAATTATATGTTTAGGTTTAATTCGCTATCATCAAGGTTTGTCTCAATGAAAAAGCTTCAAGTTGATGGAGGAAAATATAAAATAGGACAGAGAAGTTAGTTAACACAAGATTGTTTGAGTAATGAAAAAGATAGAGTTAAGCATATTTCTATAACCGTTTTTTTTTCTTTTCTTGGTTGTATGAACCTTATTTAGTGTGATGGACAACTGATTTGTTTGTACACCGAACGTAATGTCTTTTCTTAGGTGTGAGCATAAGCTTCCTGCTGATTCTTTTGGGCGTCTCCTGGTTATATTGGGGGCTTAGAGAAAGAAAAATCAGCAGACAGAGAGAGAAGTTCTTCCTAGAAAATGGGGGCCGCCTCATGTTGCAGAGACTTCTTTCGGAGCACGAAGGCTCCATTGAATCGGCGAGAATATTCACCGACGAAGAGCTCAAGAAGGCCACGGACCACTATCATGAAAGCCAAATCCTAGGCCAGGGAGGCCAAGGAACAGTATATCGAGGGATTTTACCAAACAACATGGTTGTCGCCATCAAGAAGGCCAAGATTTTGGACCGAAGTCAGGTCGAAGAGTTCATCAACGAGCTGATCATCCTCTCCCAAATTAATCACCGCAATGTGGTTAAGCTAATCGGTTGTTGCTTCGAGACGGAGGTCCCGTTGTTGGTCTACGAGTTCATGACTAATGGCACCCTTTCTGACCACATACACAAGTGTGGCCACGAGTCCACATTATCCTGGAGGGCTCATCTGCGCATTGCGGGGGAGACCGCAGGTGCGCTCTCGTACTTGCACTCCGATGCATCCGTTCAGATTTTGCACAGGGACATAAAGGGCACAAACATATTGTTGGACGAAAACTACACTGCAAAGGTGGCCGATTTCGGGGCCTCCAGACTAGTCCCCCTTGACCAGACGCAGCTGACCACGCTGGTGCAAGGCACACTCAGGTACTTGGACCCCGAGTACCTCCAGTCAAGCCAGTTGACCGAGAAGAGCGATGTCTATAGCTTTGGGGTGGTGCTGGCTGAGTTGCTGACTGGACTGAGGGCGTTGTCCTTCGAGCGGGCTGAGAGTGAGAGGAACCTTTCTTTGTATTTTGCTTCTGCAATAAAGGGGGAGAGGCTGTTCGAAATCATCGACCCGAGGGTGCTGAACGAGGGTAACCCCGAAGAGATTAAGGAAGTTGCGATGCTGGCAAGCCGATGCCTGAGGGTGAAAGGGGAGGATCGGCCGACCATGAAGGAAGTGGCAATGGAATTGGAGGGATTGATGAAGGTGATGGACAGCCATCCATGGGTGAATCAGAGCTGTGACCTTGAAGAAGCTGAGCAATTGCTTGGCGAGAGATCAAGCAAATGTGATGGCATCCTCAAAAGCAATGCATCAGGAAATTATGATAGCATAAGTAACCAAGTGCCCTTCGAAATTGAAAGTGGAAGATGAGACTTCATGGCAATGTTGGCCCCTTGTCCTACTATTCGTTGCTGTTGCTGTTGCTGTTTGTTTTTGGGGTATTTCCTTGTCGTTTTTTTTGTCTGTTTAGTTGCTTGTTCTACGTGCTCAAAGTTCAGATGCTACGTCTAAATAGAGTACCTGGCCTTATGTTTGTGTAACATAACATTCTGACGATATTTGAATAATGGAAAATTCCAAAAACATTCTCAAGTTTTCATCTCATTCAGCGAAGTAAAGATTGGCCAACTTTCTATTGCCTCCGTCTTGCTAAGATCTACTCTAACACCATCCTTGGAGACAATATAGCCTAAGAAAACCAGGCTACTTGTGCAAAAGTGACACTTCTTCAGGTTGGCATGCAAGTGTTGTTCCATAGCACTTGAATTTGATGTTCCAAAGGCTCCACTTGCGTCTTGCTATGGTATAAATCATGATGTCATCAAAGTACACGACGACAAACTAGCCAACGAAAGGTTTAAAGACATGATTCATAAGATGCATAAAAATACTAGGAGCATTAAAACGTCAAGGGGCATCAGCATGCCTTCAAGAAGACTGTTCTTAGTTTTGAAAGCAGTCAACCTTTCGACTCCTAATTTCATCTGACTTTGACGATAGCTGCCTCCAAGATCGATCTTGGGAAGGCACAGAAGCTCCAAGAAATTGATCAAGCAAGTATCAAGGCAAGGAAAAGGAAAAAATTTGATGGTTATCTTGTTCACCAATCTATTATCGACACACATTGGCCAAGAACCATTTTTTCTTTGGAACTAGAATTGCCGGGACAGCAAAAGGACTTGAGATTTCTTGTATCGCTCCCTTAGCCAAGAGTTTATCAACTTGCCTTTGAAGTTCTTCGTGCTTCTCAGAGCTCATGATCAAACAGAAGCACCAAGCGCTAGATCGATATAATGTTGAATCTCTCTCATAGGAGGAAGGTTGGATGGAATTTCACTGGCATGACTTCAAAGAAATCCTCAAGCAACGGCTTCAAAATGGTTGGGATCTCCTCTTTTGCTTCATTTTCTTCCACTATAATAAGAGCACAAGCTTCACAAGCATCCTTCGGTGCTTAGGAAAAGTGAGACTTGAAAAGAAGATTGCTTCCTTTCCCATGAGTTGGCTTAGGAAACGCTCTCCATCTTGCAAGGCCCCAACGTAATCTTGACGCGGTCTTTGACAAAGGGATAGGTGTTATACATCAAACATAATCTCATCTTTACATCTTTTGCCAATGGAAAATGAAATCAAGCACCGGTTATTTACTTTTAACTCACTCCCTTTCTTGAGCCAAGAATGCTTGTAAAGATGTGGATGATCCTCGGCCTTGAGATGCAACTTGCCTCCAGTGGAGGTCGACACAACGTTCGCACAACATCCACTATCAATGACGACAGTACACGCTTGTATGGAGTAAGTTGTTACAAAGCCAATCATCATCCTCAGATGATCAGCATGCAAGCTCCTTTGAATGACGAGCTTCTCCTTGGTCTCAATAAATGATTTGCTCGTGACTCCTTGAATCTTCTTGGAGCAAAGAGTCGTTTTGCAACTCTCCCTGCTGCTCATCTTGTACAAGAGACATGATCTTTCTATTAGGACACTCCGAGGCGATGCGACCAAATCCATGACATTTCAAACAGTCTTGATTTATTGTTAGCTTCGTTTGGCTAATTGGTTTTAGATTCTCCCCCTTCGTTCAACGGTTTCCTTCGATGCTGACAAAGGTTTTAAAGTCGAACTCCCAATATTAGAGGATCTCTCTTTGGTTGATGGCTTCTGACTTCACTCTCTTTTCTCTTTGAGTTGCTTTTCCACCTTCTTCGATAATTTGAAGACCTGATTAAAAGTCCAATAAGGTTGTAGTCGGACAACACCGGCAGTTTTCAAATGAAGACCGCAAAAACACCGACCTATGGTTTACTCCTCTGCCTCCACCACATCACATCGTAGCACGAGATGCTCAAATTTGGTGGCGTATTCTTCTGCTTACAACCCCCTTGCTTCATATTGTGGAATTTATCGAAGGCATCTTGCTCATAAGTTTCTGGGAAATGCTTCTTTTTGAGCTCCTTCATTTTACCCAATGTTACAATTCACCGCTTTCCTTCACAAGTTCTTTGACACGGTAGATTTCCCCCCCAAATCAGAGCATGCATTTTATACTTCATATACACAAGCTTCACCTTTCGATTCTCCGCAATATTCTTATGATCAAAAGTTCGCTCGATTCTATGAAACCAATCAACGAAGTCTTCCAAAGCAAAATATTCCAGAATATGAAGCTCACTAAGACAAAATTTCTGCAGACAATTCCTCTTATTTCATTTTCCTAAGTGAATCAAATGACGGAAAATGAGAAAAATATTTTCTTGAAAATGTTTGCTGCGAAACAAATAGAGCACTAAGTAGAGTTAATTAGGGTGTATGATACACGTGTTATATGTCACATTTACACTAAGGTCCAATATGAGACACTATTTTGGGCGTACTTCGATTAGCCTAGTCTCTTCAAAATGACTTTTGGTAATAATGATTACGTTTTTCTTTGTTACCACGATGGTAGCAAGATGGGATTCTCCTCAAAATTATGAAAATGCAACGAAAGATTTATAACACGGATACCAGATGAAGGGAAAAAGAAATTCCTCTAAATGATAATGCTCCACAAATACGTATCAATCACAATCCATATTTTTAATTAGAACTCTTAGGCCAACAACCAAAATAAAAGATAAAAAAACAAGCCTATGTTCCACGTATCTTCTCTTGATTTAAAAGTATATAATGGAATGTTGTCTAGATAGGCTTGATTTTAAGGGGCACCAATCCGGTTCTCGATTTCATAAAAGGAGAATTGGTCCTTTTGATTCGGTTCGCAATTTCAACACAGGAATCGTAATACCTGGGAACCAATCACCCTCAGTTGCGATCTCCCACTGCGTACGCATAGCACTTGCTTGACTTTTCAAGTCTTTGGCAGAATAATGCAAGCACCCTGTCTCATTTGTACTCTCTATCAATGATGCACCTTTCTCCAAAGTTGGTGGGTTGACGAGACATCGTCGTACATGAGAAATTGCCAAGGAAACCGACTGCTTTGACTTAGTCTTTTCTTGAAAATTATAAAAATTATCTACAATAACGATTTTTGGCCAAATTTAATCAAAAAAACTAAATTGATAATTTTTTTTTAGAAGATTTGGGTTTTAATTAACACAATTAAAAAATTTACGATTGAATTTATACAAGTATAATAAGTTTAGAACTTTTTTTGTTAATTTTCCATTATAAAACCTCTAAGGCTTCCTTGAGGGCAATGAGTGTTTTAACGAATTTTAGGGTTGTGATCTCCTACTGCACACGCTGCATGCTTGCTTGACTTTTCAAGTCTTGGAAGGATAACGAAAGCACTCTAATGAGACATATTATCGTACATGCATGAGATGCACGACTCCCATCACTTACACATGTGAGTAAGATGACAAGAACAAATCGAAACACAAAAGCAATTGCTCATTCTAACCAAATTTTGCCACAATTTTGAAAAAATTATATGAAACTTTTAATGTTATACGTAACTCACTGATTTTAAAACGCATTGATTTTCAAGAACATCTTCATTTCATATTGAACATAAATGAAAAAAAAAAAAATCAAACATGCCACCAGTTCCATTGCCCATCCAGAAACCAAACCAGCTCGATAGGTCTGGTTTTAAGGGGCACCAATCCGGTCCTCGATTTCATAAAAGGAGAATTGGTCCTTTTGATTAGGTTCGCAATTTCATGACCGGAATCGTAATACCTAGGAACCAATCACCCTCAGTTGCGATCTCCCATTGCATACGCATAGCACTTGCTTGACTTTTCAAGTCTTTGGCAGAATAATGCAAGCACCCTGTCTCATTTGTACTCTCTATCAATGATGCACCTTTCTCCAAAGTTGGTGGTTTGACGAGACATCGTCGTACATGGGAAATTGCCAAGGAAACCGACTACCTTGACTTAGTCTTTTCCTGAAAATTATAAAAATTATCTACAATAATGATTTTTTGCCAAATTTAATCAGAAAAACTAAATTGATAATTTTTTTTAGAAGATTTGGGTTTTAATTAACACAATTAAAAAAATTACGATTGAATTTATACAAGTATAATAAGTTTAGAACTTTTTTGTTAATTTTCCATTATAAAACCTCTAAGGCTTCCTTGAGGGCAATGAGTGTTTTAACGAATTTTAGGGTTGTGATCTCCTACTGCACACGCTGCATGCTTGCTTGACTTTTCAAGTCTTGGAAGGATAACGAAAGCACTCTAATGAGACATATTATCGTACATGCATGAGATGCACGACTCCCATCACTTACACATGTGAGTAAGATGACAAGAACAAATCAAAACACAAAAGCAATTGCTCATTCTAACCAAATTTTGCCACAATTTTGAAAAAATTATATGAAACTTTTAATGTTATACGTAACTCACTGATTTTAAACGCATTGATTTTCAAGAACATCTTCAATTTCATATTGAACATAAATGAAAAAAAAAAAAAAAAATCGAACATGCCACCAGTTCCATTGCTTGTCCAGAAACCAAACCAGCTCGATAGGTCTGGTTTTAAGGGCACCAATCCGGTCCTCGATTTCATAAAAGGAGAATTGGTCCTTTTGATTAGGTTCGCAATTTCATGACCGGAATCGTAATACCTAGGAACCAATCACCCTCAGTTGCGATCTCCCATTGCATACGCATAGCACTTGCTTGACTTTTCAAGTCTTTGGCAGAATAATGCAAGCACCCTGTCTCATTTGTACTCTCTATCAATGATGCACCTTTCTCCAAAGTTGATGGGTTGACGAGACATCGTCGTACATGAGAAATTGCCAAGGAAACCGACTACCTTGACTTAGTCTTTTCCTGAAAATTATAAAAATTATCTACAATAACGATTTTTGGCCAAATTTAATCAAAAAAACTAAATTGATAATTTTTTTTAGAAGATTTGGGTTTTAATTAACACAATTAAAAAATTTACGATTGAATTTATACAAGTATAATAAGTTTAGAACTTTTTTGTTAATTTTCCATTATAAAACCTCTAAGGCTTCCTTGAGGGCAATGAGTGTTTTAACGAATTTTAGGGTTGTGATCTCCTACTGCACACGCTGCATGCTTGCTTGACTTTTCAAGTCTTGGAAGGATAACGAAAGCACTCTAATGAGACATATTATCGTACATGCATGAGATGCACGACTCCCATCACTTACACATGTGAGTAAGATGACAAGAACAAATCAAAACACAAAAGCAATTGCTCATTCTAACCAAATTTTGCCACAATTTTGAAAAAATTATATGAAACTTTTAATGTTATACGTAACTCACTGATTTTAGAAACGCATTGATTTTCAAGAACATCTTCAATTTCATATTGAACATAAATGAAAAAAAAAAAATCGAACATGCCACCAGTTCCATTGCCCATCCAGAAACCAAACCAGCTCGATAGGTCTGGTTTTAAGGGGCACCAATCCGGTCCTCGATTTCATAAAAGGAGAATTGGTCCTTTTGATTAGGTTCGCAATTTCATGACCGGAATCGTAATACCTAGGAACCAATCACCCTCAGTTGCGATCTCCCATTGCATACGCATAGCACTTGCTTGACTTTTCAAGTCTTTGGCAGAATAATGCAAGCACCCTGTCTCATTTGTACTCTCTATCAATGATGCACCTTTCTCCAAAGTTGGTGGTTTGACGAGACATCGTCGTACATGGGAAATTGCCAAGGAAACCGACTACCTTGACTTAGTCTTTTCCTGAAAATTATAAAAATTATCTACAATAATGATTTTTGGCCAAATTTAATCAGAAAAACTAAATTGATAATTTTTTTAGAAGATTTGGGTTTTAATTAACACAATTGAAAAATTTACGATTGAATTTATACAAGTATAATAAGTTTAGAACTTTTTTGTTAATTTTCCATTATAAAACCTCTAAGGCTTCCTTGAGGGCAATGAGTGTTTTAACGAATTTTAGGGTTGTGATCTCCTACTGCACACGCTGCATGCTTGCTTGACTTTTCAAGTCTTGGAAGGATAACGAAAGCACTCTAATGAGACATATTATCGTACATGCATGAGATGCACGACTCCCATCACTTACACATGTGAGGAAGATGACAAGAACAAATCAAAACACAAAAGCAATTGCTCATTCTAACCAAATTTTGCCACAATTTTGAAAAAATTATATGAAACTTTTAATGTTATACGTAACTCACTTGATTTTAAACGCATTGATTTTCAACATCTTCAATTTCATATTGAACATAAATGAAAAAAAAAAAAATCGAACATGCCACCAGTTCCATTACCCATCCAGAAACCAAACCAGCTCGATAGGTCTGGTTTTAAGGGGCACCAATCCGGTCCTCGATTTCATAAAAGGAGAATTGGTCCTTTTGATTAGGTTCGCAATTTCATGACCGGAATCGTAATACCTAGGAACCAATCACCCTCAGTTGCGATCTCCCATTGCATACGCATAGCACTTGCTTGACTTTTCAAGTCTTTGGCAGAATAATGCAAGCACCCTGTCTCATTTGTACTCTCTATCAATGATGCACCTTTCTCCAAAGTTGGTGGTTTGACGAGACATCGTCGTACATGGGAAATTGCCAAGGAAACCGACTACCTTGACTTAGTCTTTTCCTGAAAATTATAAAAATTATCTACAATAATGATTTTTGGCCAAATTTAATCAGAAAAACTAAATTGATAATTTTTTTTAGAAGATTTGGGTTTTAATTAACACAATTAAAAAATTTACGATTGAATTTATACAAGTATAATAAGTTTAGAACTTTTTTGTTAATTTTCCATTATAAAACCTCTAAGGCTTCCTTGAGGGCAATGAGTGTTTTAACGAATTTTAGGGTTGTGATCTCCTACTGCACACGCTGCATGCTTGCTTGACTTTTCAAGTCTTGGAAGGATAACGAAAGCACTCTAATGAGACATATTATCGTACATGCATGAGATGCACGACTCCCATCACTTACACATGTGAGGAAGATGACAAGAACAAATCAAAACACAAAAGCAATTGCTCATTCTAACCAAATTTTGCCACAATTTTGAAAAAATTATATGAAACTTTTAATGTTATACGTAACTCACTGATTTTAAACGCATTGATTTTCAAGAACATCTTCAATTTCATATTGAACATAAATGAAAAAAAAAAAAAAAAAAAATCGAACACGCCACCAGTTCCATTCTTTTCATCCAAAACCAAACCAGCTCGATAGGTCTGGTTTTAAGGGGCACCAATCCGGTCCTCGATTTCATAAAAGGAGAATTGGTCCTTTTGATTAGGTTCGCAATTTCATGACCGGAATCGTAATACCTAGGAACCAATCACCCTCAGTTGCGATCTCCCATTGCATACGCATAGCACTTGCTTGACTTTTCAAGTCTTTGGCAGAATAATGCAAGCACCCTGTCTCATTTGTACTCTCTATCAATGATGCACCTTTCTCCAAAGTTGGTGGTTTGACGAGACATCGTCGTACATGGGAAATTGCCAAGGAAACCGACTACCTTGACTTAGTCTTTTCCTGAAAATTATAAAAATTATCTACAATAATGATTTTTGGCCAAATTTAATCAGAAAAACTAAATTGATAATTTTTTTTTTAGAAGATTTGGGTTTTAATTAACACAATTAAAAAATTTACGATTGAATTTATACAAGTATAATAAGTTTAGAACTTTTTTGTTAATTTTCCATTATAAAACCTCTAAGGCTTCCTTGAGGGCAATGAGTGTTTTAACGAATTTTAGGGTTGTGATCTCCTACTGCACACGCTGCATGCTTGCTTGACTTTTCAAGTCTTGGAAGGATAACGAAAGCACTCTAATGAGACATATTATCGTACATGCATGAGATGCACGACTCCCATCACTTACACATGTGAGTAAGATGACAAGAACAAATCAAAACACAAAAGCAATTGCTCATTCTAACCAAATTTTGCCACAATTTTGAAAAAAAATTATATGAAACTTTTAATGTTATACGTAACTCACTGATTTTAAACGCATTGATTTTCAAGAACATCTTCAATTTCATATTGAACATAAATGAAAAAAAAAAAAAAAAATCGAACATGCCACCAGTTCCATTGCTTCATCCAGAAACCAAACCAGCTCGATAGGTCTGGTTTTAAAGGGCACCAATCCGGTCCTCGATTTCATAAAAGGAGAATTGGTCCTTTTGATTAGGTTCGCAATTTCATGACCGGAATCGTAATACCTAGGAACCAATCACCCTCAGTTGCGATCTCCCATTGCATACGCATAGCACTTGCTTGACTTTTCAAGTCTTTGGCAGAATAATGCAAGCACCCTGTCTCATTTGTACTCTCTATCAATGATGCACCTTTCTCCAAAGTTGGTGGTTTGACGAGACATCGTCGTACATGGGAAATTGCCAAGGAAACCGACTACCTTGACTTAGTCTTTTCCTGAAAATTATAAAAATTATCTACAATAATGATTTTTCTCCAAATTTAATCAGAAAAACTAAATTGATAATTTTTTTAGAAGATTTGGGTTTTAATTAACACAATTGAAAAATTTATGATTGAATTTATACAAGTATAATAAGTTTAGAACTTTTTTGTTAATTTTCCATTATAAAACCTCTAAGGCTTCCTTGAGGGCAATGAGTGTTTTAACGAATTTTAGGGTTGTGATCTCCTACTGCACACGCTGCATGCTTGCTTGACTTTTCAAGTCTTGGAAGGATAACGAAAGCACTCTAATGAGACATATTATCGTACAAAAGAACTTGCTAAGAAAATTGACCGCATTGACTTAGCATTAATTGATCGCATTGACTTAGCATTTGCCCGAAACTTTACAAGCGAGTCTGAGAAAATTCCCAAAATCAATTTCAGACTCCCAAAGTCCTTTTACTTAGCAATGATCATCTCTAAACACCGCAGATTTCATTCTAATATTTTCTTCTATATTTGGGTTGTTTGCTATTGTTTTGATTTTCAAATCCAAATCCGAACCAACAGTTTCTTGCTTTATCCAATTAATCTTTAGTACTTACCATTGGTGTACCTATTTTTTTTTAATTGTACATAGCGTCAATTGAAACATCAATCTGCACATAAAAATTTAAATATGATGTTGATATTTGTACAAATATTTAAGGAGTTCGAGACGTGCACGCAATAATTTATGAGCATCACCCATCGAAACTGATTCATCTTGTGGATAGGAGATTGAAAAGAAACAAAATATCCATCTATTCACGATTTTTATTATTTGCAAGTCATTTTGGAAATTCCTAGCATAGATTGCGACATCACAATGTGAATCGTGACTGTCTTGTCAAGGCTTCTTTAGTGAAGAGAGAGAGAGTGGATGTCAGTTGCATCTGATACGTTAGACAAGGAATGGGACCGAATGCACCTTTGGTTTAAGCGAAGAGCAAAGAAATTTGCTTTTCTTTGGAGAGTCTAAGTCAAAAGCAATAGTGATAGAAATTTCCACTTTAATTTTTCCTAGAGTTACTTAGTTAAAATCAGGAATAGTACTCAGCGAGAAAAAAAATCGAAGGATCTATTTAGGTTTATTAACTATTGCAGCAAAGTATGTCTAGGTTATATTTAAGTATTCACCTAATGAATTAGTGTTACTATTAGCAGGACTAGTCCCTTTTTTCTAATTAATGTAAACAATAGTGAGAGTAAAGTTATGGCTATACAATTTTATTCTAGAATAAAGCTATAACCCCTAGTTGTGATCTCCCACTGCACACGCTTAGTACTTACTTGACTGTTCAAGTCTTGGCGGAATAGTGAAAGCACCCTATCTCATTTATACTCTATCAATGATGCACCCTTAGTTGGCGGGCAATAACTCCGAGACATATTGTCATACACGAGAAATTGCTAAGGAAACCGACTACCTTTTCTCAAAAATTATAAAAATTATCTACTTCAACGATTTCCTGTCAAATTTGATAAAAAAAACTAAATTAGTAAATTTTCAAAAAGTTTAAGTTTTATTAGTCCAATTAAAAAGTTTATGATTGAATTTGCACAAATATAATAGGTATAGAAATTTTTTTTTGCTAATTTTCAATTATAAAAACTCTAAGACTTCCTTGAGGGCAGTGAGTACTTTAACGAATTTTAGGGTTGTGATCTCTCACTGCACACGTCCATACATGCTTGACTTTTCAAGTCTTGGCAGGATAATGAAGCACTCTAATGAGACATATTGTGCGACATAATCTCTTCTTTTTTGTAGTTTTGAGTCGAAGCATTTTTTTAATTTGGCTAAAATAGATAAAAGAGAATAATTGAAGCATACCTTTGATGCTCACCTAATTTAAGTCAAGATCTTAGCGAACAACCCAAACAAGTAAATCGAATCGAACAGGACTACAAGAATTTTTACACACAGCATACTGGAGTGTTATAATTTTTTTCAATAACTTAAGTGCTACATCGAAATGAAATAAAAAATTTATATCATCATTTTCTTAAAAAAATCTGAAGTGAATCTTATTTCAAGTAAAGATCTAAAATTGTTATGTCAGTCTAAAATAAGGATATGATCTCACCTGTTGATCTAAGGCATTTTCGTCCTTTATTTTTTAATTTAATTTAATTTTATTACATTTTTCTATTCTTTTCTTTTCCAAAATACTCAAAAAGGGGAAAAAATATGAAACTTAAAAAGATATTTCCGGCGGAAGGGCTAGCAACCCTCCCCCACCTATGGCCAATGCCCCACTCGCGATGGGGGTTGGCAGCCGTGGTCGGCAGGGTTCGCCAGCACCTCGACGAGGGCCGGTGATCCTGGCCGACCAGAGGCAAAAGCTAGAAAATCGGGAGAGGACCAGCAAAATCTTAAGTGTTGACTAGGCGAAATCCTACACTAATTTTTTTGTTTCATCTCAAAACAAAGCTACTTGTTACTCATTTCGTTTGGAGAAATGCGTCTGACATGAGTAACTCTTTTTTTATTCTAGTTTAAACTTAAAAGGAGAAGAAAATGAACAAATGGATTGAACTCTCAGGATACCCATTGTCAATCCCCTCGAAAAACATTGCGGCCATCGAATGGGTAAAAGATAAATTTTAGCTTTAGCTATTGATTTAAAAACATTTTATCTCACGCACTTCCACAAGAGTTTTTAAGTTATTGTCACGTGTACTCATGAGGTTTGGATTTAACATATCTCGCAAGATGTCACTAATCCTAATTCTAGGATAATGTTAATCATACATGATTGTATTTTTATACGGGTTAATTCCTCACCAATTTTATTGATTATTCATAATTCAAAAGATTTTTCCTAGTATTCTTCTGTATCTCCCGTTAAGAAGATTAAATTCAGA
Source organism: Angophora floribunda (assembly GCA_014182895.1). Lineage (NCBI taxonomy): Eukaryota > Viridiplantae > Streptophyta > Magnoliopsida > Myrtales > Myrtaceae > Angophora > Angophora floribunda. Next base: position 32,348,665 of record CM024710.1, on the reverse strand, counting down.
AAGAGAATAAAATTTTTCAATGGACAAAAGTTCTGCAATATTTCGACTTGGCAGTTTTAATTAGTGAAATTAATACCAGTGTAGAAGAAAATTGTGGCTAAAAATAGTTTAGCGTTATTTTTACTTCTTTACGAGTAATTTAACCTGATTTACGCGTCTAGTAACATGGGAATTAGCTATGATTGTAAGGTCCAGCAATAGGTAGTATTATCATTAAATCATGACAAATAAAAGACTGCATATTACAATCCACACCCATCATGTGTTTAATTATCCGAACATTATATATATATATAGGTCACAAGAAGTAAAGACAAATAGCAAAGAGAAAGTTACAGCGGCTGCTTGTAAGGGTTAGCATAACTTAATAAAGTTGAGTTACCATGACGGGTTCAAATTACATAAAAGGACATTCTAATTCCTAAAAGTGCAAATAAGAGCCGAGACCGCGTCTACAGGGAAAAATAAAAATTAAGATATAGAGTTGTTCTATGGTAATCATACATCACGAGACGTGGAGAGTTGCGGTCTTGGTGCTAAAACTTGTGTTTCTTCAACCAAACCAAGCAGCACATTGGTATGAGAACGTCGTCTCGAGATGGAGTGTCCTTGGATTGACCCAGAATGTTCTGTGTATGTTGTGTTCGATAGTCTTGAATCTCTATCATCCAAAAAAATAATTTAAAATATGAAATTTTTCTTCACATTTATAAATTGACTATCAATTATTTTCACAAAAGATGTGAATAATCTCAACAATATTCAGGTCTGGAATCGGAGCTATAACAATTTATAACTTTTTCACGTGATTATTAGATTTAAATTTGTTGGTAAACTGGACAGTGTTGAGTGATTTTTTTGTCTCTTTCATTCTAAAAACAAACTTAAAAGGGTGAGAGTTATTCCCCATTTTCGATTCGATTTACTTATTTGGGTTGTTCGCTATAATGGAAAAATGCTTCGACTCAGAACTACGAAAGGAAGAGATTATGTCGCGCAAAATCTTTGATGCGACACGGCTGGACATTTTCACATGCACTGATAAGCTTGAGGCATTTTTATTGCACGATGATCGACGAACTTCCATGATTGCGTTGCAAACGTAAGAAAGACGCTACGCGTCTCGGGTTGTGTTGGATGTGACTTGACAACTATGAATATGGACAGCGTACGACGGGTGGAGCGCATTCATTGCCTGTGTTGCGATAGTACTGCCTAAGGCCAAATCAATAATGCAATACTATTACCCTTTCTTGTCAGCCTTCCGGATATCCACATGCGACAAACCCTTCTCCCTTCTCCCTTCTCCCTTCTCAGGTCTCTTGTGATTGAAAAAGTAAAACTAGGATTGCTTAATCTCTCTTTGAATGCAACCCTTCTGTCAAATTCACCAAATAGGTTAAGAATTAGTACTTAGATAGATCTAGATCAGTTGTTTTTCGGAATTACATAAAGATTTTTTGAGAACGGTTGCGAATACAATCGTTTAACGCTGATTAAATTCATGCCCTGCTCCTTGATCCATGAAGGGTTTCTGGGGATGGCTCTTCAATAGGGTCTGAGAATGATGCTTTGAGTGTTTGAAGCAACGGGACGGATCCTCAGAAGTTCCGAGCACGCACTCCTTCAGCAGAAATCTCTTTCGTGGCAAAATCCTATCTAACTTCTTCCTGATGGGTTTTTTCTTTAATTTAATTTAATTTTTGTTGGTTGAAAAAGTAAAACTAGGATTCTCGATAAGGAGGATAGCTTGATAAATATTAATTTCACAACTTGCTAGATATAGTAAAATAATTAAAAAGTTTTCTTCACCGAATATAATAAGGTAAAATTGGTACTGTCATCATAGAATAATACCCTACAACTCTTGTCGGAGAATTAGGGTCTGCGTACCGCAACAACATTCCTCCCTAAACAGTTTATGCTCGTAAATGTTTTTCTTGTTTCTTTCCTAAACTCATTTTCGAGCATTTGAGGGTATTTGATAACTGGTTCCAAATTTTTATTCCTAACGTAAACACGTTTGGTAAAAATTTCTAATTTTTTGATTTTTTTGATTTTTGATTTTTCTTTTTCTTTTTTTTTTTTCTCCATTCTTTTTTGTTGGCTGTCGCCGGAGCCTCGCAGGACCACCGGCAAGACCCGGCCTCGCGCGGCCTGGGCGAGGCCGAGCCTCGCACCGGCGGCCGCCACCGACGAGGCTCGGCCTCGCCGCCAAATCTGCGAGGCCGAGCCTCGCCGGTGGCGGCGAGCCTCGCCCGCCTCGCGCGGCTTGGGCGAGGCTCGCGCGCGCCTCGCCTGATCTGCGAGGCCGAGCCTCGCCGGTGGTCGGGCGAGGTTCGCCCGGCCTCGCGCGGCCTCGTGCCGCCTGGGCGAGGTTCGGCCTCGCCTAGATCTGCGAGGCCGAGCCTCGCTAGTGGCCGGGCGAGCCTCGCCCGGCCTCGCCGGTGGCCGGGCGAGGCTCCGGTGAGCTCGCCGGACCTCGCCCGGCCTCGGCGAGGCGCCGGCGAGCTCGCCGGACCTCGCCGGCGGCGGCGATGGGGCGGCTGAGGGGTGGGAGGAGGAAGAGGAAGAGGAAGAAGAAGAAGAAAAAGAAAGAAAAAAAAAAAAAGTGTTTCTTAAAATTGTTCCCGAACAAAAACAACTTTTTCTTGTTTCTCATTTCTACTCCAAACCTGTTTCAGGGAACAAATTTGTTCCCTAACAAAAAATTTACCAAACGCGTTTGTTCCCTAAGAAGATTTTTGTTCCCGAAAACAAAAGAAACGAAACGAGTGTTCCCTGAAATATACGTTACCATACGCAGCCCTTAAAGTAGCAATGTATGGAGAAAGAGAATTTATAAAAGCTGTCTCTATGTCTGTTAAATTTCAAACGATTTCGTATGATATTCCATGAAAAAGGTGTCAATTTTGGCGTGCCTCTCGAAGATGGACCGTATAGCATGCCTTTTTTAGTAAAGACGCTTTTCAGAAAATTCCCCCAACGATGTCGACTCGGTTAATACATAAACTTGCACGATGAACCAATGCTTTCTTTATAATTATGGTGTGATCTTAATTTGTAATTTCAAACTTTCATTCATCATGATTCCTCACAAACTTATGTTATTTTCAAGTTTTGGCTTATGTGACTGTGATATTATAGACGGATACAAAAAACTGATTTATGTGAATTGTCTTACCTTAGCATATAATATGATTTGCAAAACTTGTTGCTTCCTCTAGCTAAATTTTGTTGTTGGAAATTTTAATGTAGAATATGTTTATTATCGTCGTTGTGACAAGATAAGAAAATTTCTAAGATTCAAATTCATTTCACCCTTGTTGCCCTTGATGAATGGGACTTCTTCATTTACTAGGAGTGATAATCTGAATCATTTGGCTAACAAAAAGACAAAACGACAGAAAAAAAAATATGAACTGATATGGAGTCACCGGGTGAAATTGGCTCAATCAAACAAGATTTTATGGAAAAATCCTTTGCTTATGGGTGCAATTCTACTACAAATTGGAAGAAAAGAGAAAATAATAGTTGAGATGATTTGTCTATTTCGATGATCATTTCATCTGTTAAAGGAATCCTATTCTTGAAAATTCCATTTTTGAAAAAAAAAAATTTCTGACACGTCGAGAATTTTAAATGCAACGCTTCTAATTGTTTTTAGTTTCTTCGTTGGGATTGCATGTATGCTTTATCTATGGGATGTGGCAATACATGGTAAAGTATTTGAATATTACAAATTAAGGGCTCATTCCTTTGATCTTAAATTATTCAGATATGATTAAAAAAGATAATTCCTATTAGTTTATAGTTGATGGAGATCATTCCTATCACTTTGTAATTGGTGGGGCCAAGTCGTGTATCAGAATTCGATTGGGAATGGAGAAGAGTAGAGGTTTTCTTTCCCATGGAGAGAGAGACATTTTTTTAAACTCCAGAATCCGAGATTTCTTTAGGAGATTATTTGAAAAGTGGGAGTAGTCTATTTTGTGACCAGTAGTCCAGTCTCTGGCTCAGAATAACTTGTCTTCTCGATGAGCACTGCAGAAAGATTGAAGAAAAGTACATCAAATTTACATTACAAACTTTCATAAAATAGTTTTGAACCATTTCTTAATATTAATGATGGACTCTCGGATCATGCATTTGGAAAATGGAACAAGCACTGCGCTGCACAAGGCTTTGTCACGTGGGGAATTATCATTGGATCGTCCCATGTAAGTGGTTAGGACTGGCTGGGGTCCACTCCGCAACTTGAACTTATCCCATAACTAGAGTTAAAATAAAAATCCAAAACGAAAACGAAAACGAAAAGACACATCTTACTTCTCCTTATATACCCTCACCAACCCCTCAGATTAAATCGTCAAGATAATCATGTCTGTGAAGGGTGTTGAGGGAAGAACCATGGTCATCTATAAGCTTCTCTTGAAAGCTGCGGTTCTTGGGGCTTTATTGGGTCTATACCACAAGCACCTAGCACAAGCTGATGATTCAGTCGCTAAGCCCGGATGCCAAAGTTCCTGTGGAAACCTCTCGATTCCGTACCCCTTCGGATTGAGCAATAGCGGTACCCACTGCCGCATCAATTCTTCCTCATTCAGAGTCGACTGTAATTACTCTGCCAACCCCCCGGTAGCTTACTTGTGGAACAGAAGTAGTAACATCGAAATACTCAACATTTCCCTCGAGGACCACGAGGTGCGCATTAATACTTGGATAGGTCGAGACTGCTATAACTCTTCCGGTCACGATGATTCTTCAAGCATCGACATAGAGCTAGCTAAATTCCCTTTCTCCAGCACCAAGAACAAGTTCACTGCCATTGGCTGCGACACGTCAGCCTCCTTCCGAGACCGCGGTGGAAAGTTCTCTTTCGGGTGTATGTCTTCGTGTAGCAACGTTTCGGACGTCAGCAATGAATCGTGTTCTGGTATCGGTTGTTGTGAGACGAGCATCCCAAGGAACACCTTCAATTACTGGCTCTCGATTACGAGCTTTTCCAATCACTCCGATGTCCTGGGTTTCAATCCTTGCAGTTATGCCTTCGTAGCAGAAATTGGATCCTACAACTTTTCGGTTGGCGACCTTAAGCAGCTTAAGTTCCACTCTGTCCCTCTAGTTCTCGACTGGGCAATAGGTAATCAAACATGTGAGGAAGCCAAGAAGAACAGCACGAGCTACATGTGCACCGAGAACACCATTTGCATCGATGCCGAAAACGGATATGGGTACAAGTGCAATTGCTCAGAAGGTTACCGAGGCAATCCTTACCTTGAGAATGGTTGTCATGGTAAATTGATAACATCGACAATTTTTAGCTTGTCTTTTATATTGGTATGATCTAAGAAGATTAGATACATTTGATGTGTGTGCTTAATTTTTGTAGATATTGATGAATGTGCGGATCCAAAAATGAACCAGTGTGAGAAATTTTGCCATAATGTTATTGGGAGTTATAATTGTTCATGCCCAAATGGTTATCATGGTGATGGCAAGAAAGGCGGTGGAATTGGACAAGGGTGCACTATTAATCCATCACATTTGATGGAGATTTTGGTTGGTATGTTCTTTTATTTTGCTTGGAGTGCCCGAATTAAAAATCATATTGTCTTAGCTTATTTTGAGAGTATTTAATTTGATTTTTTGCTGTTGCTGGAGAAAATTACTATTCACAATTTTGCCCGATCTTTCTTTCACGGTCCTTGCTTGTATAAATTCAAAATGAAATTTTCTATATCCTTCTCACTGAAGTTTCTATGCAGAAGATAAATGATATTATCTGATACGTTAAGTACATCACGGGTTACTAAGTGCATCACAATTAAGCTTCCTTAAAATTCAAAAATAGATTAAGTTCCCTCATTTCCATGTCTATACTCTTAGAGCATCTTTTGACGCGGTGACCTTGGGCTTTGTGTAAGGGTCTGTCCATTTCACGGGAAATGTAGTATTTTTAGAAAATATTTTCCAAAAAATCATTTTTCAAAAAAAAATGTGCTTATTTTTTTTTGGTGTTCGGTTAAAATCTGAAAATGAAGTGAAAAATATTTTTCTTTGTTTGATAAGGAAAAAAATTTCCTTTTTTCATTCTTTTTAAATAAATGTTTTATTTTTTAAAAGTTTTTTTATTTTAAAAAATCAATTTTTATATTATTTTTTATTTTTCTTCTTCTTCTTCTTTTTCTTATTGTCATCTTCTTCTTGAGCCAGGCACTAACCATAGTGACAACCGACGCCGGCTGAAGGCGAGCTTGAGCTCGCCGCTCACTAGATTGGCGAGCCAAAGAGTTGCGCTCGTCGATCTGGCGAGGCTGGAGCTTGCCGCTTGCTTGTCTCGTTGATTTGGTGAGCGGCAAGTGGCGAGCTCAAGGCATTAGGGGCGAACAACGGGCCTCAAGCTTCGGGCTTGCTTGGCTAGCTGCTGATGGCGAGTGGCAAGCTTGAGGCGCCAGGCCTCACCCCTCGCCATCGGCAGCAAGTAGCGAGCTCGAGGCCCTCACCGCTTGCCTGGCTCGCCACCGGCCAATTGGCAACTGTCGTCATGGCCATTGACTAGCCAATATAGAAAGATAGAGGTAAAAAGAAAGAAAGAAAGAAAGAAAGAGAAAAGGAGAAAAAGAAAAAATAATTAAAAATTGATTTTTTTTAAAATGAAAAAATATATGGAAAGGTTCACGTGGGTATGAAATAAGAGAAAGTGAGTGAAAAAAATATTTTCCTTATCTTGAGAAGTGAAAAACATTTTTCCATAGTTTAGATGACTTTTTTTCCCTTGATGAAAAATGTTTTCCCTAAGTAATTCATTTTTCGTGAAAAGAAGTCGGAAAATCTAGAAAATGATTTTCTAAAAGTTATTTTCCGTGAAATGAACGGAGCCTAAATGTAAAAACTTTTTCCAAATATTGAAATCCCATTGCAAGTATAAGTATCAGTACCCATGATAAATGGATTTTGTGGCTAGATTGGGTAATATTTTTATGCTTCACGTCCAGGCTGGGGTGAGGAATGGATACGGCTAGCCTTCTTTTCCTTTTGCTCTTTCTTTTCCTTTTGCTCTTTCTTTTCCTAAGTTTTTCTAGTTGAAGTGTCATTTCCTATATTATCTCCTCATTTAACTTTGAGAACGTTAAAAAATAAACACAGCTTCAAACAGTAGGGCTTTACCCAATTATGGCCCAAACTTCCAAGTGTGCCCATATAAAGTAACTTTGATAGTAAGCCCAAGCCTGGCGCACCGTTAAGTCTAAATATTTACATCATTTTGCCACGCCATTATCATCTTTTTACTGCCTATGGCACATTCTTTCATTCATTTCCTCTTTACGTTGTTTTTATCTTCTTACAATCATGAATTGTACTTATCTCTCTCTTTTTTTTAAAACTTTCATATTATCACAAGAATGGTGATAAGATAAAGAAACTTGTCCTACATGAGGCATGAGATGGGTATGGAACATCTTTACTAGTTTTAAGCTGGGGCGGGGGACGTAAACCCCCCCTTGTCCTGCCCACCTCATTGCGTTCCCCAAGTACATGCTCAATTGCTTCTTTTTCTGGAGTCCCCTTTTCCCAAAAGCAGTAAGGGTAAAACGAAGAAGGTGATAGATTCAATTGTGGATTTGCATGTGTTCTTTTTCTCTTTTCCTCCTTAAAGTCAAACTTGTTCCTTTCTCTCTCATGTTTTGATTAGCATCTAAGAACCAATAGAAATGGTTCAATGGGTTGTTTTGTCTTTCTTTTATATGTGATGCATGACCCATACAACTTTTCTATTTGTTGCACAAGCCATATTTAGCACGATATATTCAGATAGCAAGTTAATCATTAGTGATTTGACATCTATCCAAGGAGATGACACAAGTAAGAGAGTAAGTTATACTAATCCATCTTCAAAAATTTCTTCTAAGCTACTAGTCCTTGCCATTTTTATGTCATCGAAAGGGATACAACTGGTTATAGAGATAGGACTTGCATTGAATTATTTAGACTTATGCATTGTTCAACGAATAAATCTCTATATTTGCATGCCTTAAATGACGTGGATTTGGTTGTGTAAGACCTATAAAACTATATGGGAAAAGAAAATACATGATTCTTGTGATTAGTTTGAGTTTATCATTTTCTTTCATAGCGATTTAAAAATGTTAAATTGATGACATTCTTTATAGGCCATGGAACTTGTGTGTGTGTGTTTTTTTTTGGGAGATTAGCTTAACCAAATCGACTGTCCTAGTTTAGACTCAAATTGTCCCAAAACTACTATGGTTTTCGAGGAAGCCTCATGATATAAATTTGCAGAAAGTTTCAAAGTATGGCTGCATTCATATGGTGCGACGATTTGTGTACAGTTAATCATAAGGTTAATGAATAAACTGGTGTTGTATATAGGTGTTGCTGGGGCCATAATAGCGTTGCTATTCAGTATAGGCTTTCTATATTATGGACACAAGAAAATGAAGCTCATTAGGCTCAGAGAACAATACTTCAAGCAAAATGGGGGTTTGCTTTTGCAGCAACAATTAGATGAACCAGACAAAACCACAAAAGCCGCAAAGATCTTTAGCGCTGAAGAGCTAGAAAAGGCCACCAACAATTATCATGAGAGCAAAATAGTCGGCCAAGGAGGATATGGTACCGTTTACAAAGGATCGTTGCCAAATGATACGGTAGTTGCGATTAAGAAGTCCAAGCTTGTGGACCGGAGCCAAATCGAACAGTTCATCAATGAAGTCATTGTGCTTTCACAAATTAATCATCGTAATGTGGTCAAGCTTTTGGGATGCTGTTTGGAAACAGAGGTGCCTTTATTGGTGTACGAATTCGTCAACAATGGAACGCTCTTCGATCACATTCATGATCCAAAGAAATCATCAAAGTTGTCTTGGAAGACTCGATTGAGAATTGCTTCAGAAACTGCTGGAGTCCTCTCTTACTTGCACTCCGTAGCTTCCATTCCCATTATCCATCGAGATGTCAAGTCAGCAAACATCCTTTTGGATGCTAATCACACTGCTAAAGTCTCTGACTTCGGAGCTTCAAAATTAATCCCACTTGATCAAACGCAATTATTCACTATGGTTCAAGGAACATGGGGATACTTAGACCCTGAATACTTGCTCACAAGCCAATTGACAGAAAAGAGTGATGTTTACAGCTTTGGGGTCGTGCTAGTCGAGCTATTGACAGGGAAGAAAGCACTTTCATTCGACCGATCGGAAGAAGAAAGGAGCCTGGCAATATACTTTCTTTCATCACTGAAAAATGACAAATTGTTTCATGTTGTTGAGGAAGTTATTGCGAATGAAGGAATCAATGAGCAGGTGAGAGAAGTTGCTAATCTTGCAAAAAGATGCTTGACAATAAAAGCAGAGAAGAGACCGACCATGAAGGAAGTAGCAATTGAATTGGAGAGACTTAGAGCAATGGCTAACCATTCTGGTGTCAGTAGTACAGATGTGAATGAGGAAGAGATCGTTCATTTGCCGAGAGAGAAGACTGATGCGTACATGGATACTAGTGGGATCATGCACACTGGGTACACGAATAGCATGGAAGACCATATCATGCCAAAAGTCAGTAGTGGGAGATGAGAATATTTAAGTTAGCGGTACGTATGTAGATTTGTCGTGATATAATTAAGCGTGTATTTTAGCTTTAGAAAGCTTTTACATATAACTCAGCAACAAGCGCGCATTTTAGCTTTGAAAAGCTTTTATATATAACTCAGCGACAAGATGCAAAAATGGTCTCTTCCTTCTACGTGTTTGTCGGTGATGCCTTCGAGATTTAGGAGCTATCTTTTCTTTGAGTTTGCTCATGGATATAGTTTGTCCGACTTGGATGAATATTTTTCTTGGGCAATTCCATGGTCTTGCCTAGAACGAAATTTTGGCAAGTCGATTATACGCATGACGTGTTCAATTCCACACACTTACTTCTAATTTTGGCAATGAACTTCACGTTTAGGTCATTCATCCAGTGACTCATGCTTTATGTTACTCGTCCATAAGATCAGTGGGGTAGGGCCATATTTTTCTCCAGCCTGTCTTGTGGTTACTAAATTACAAAATAAACATCGTCTACACTTACTTCTAATTAAGTCTGTGAAGTATACTGTCCATATTTTTAACCGACCAATAAAAATATTTCCTTGAATCAGTGATGGAGGAAAATAAAGTCCAATGAATATATGTAGTTCATGGGCTCATTATTCACTTACATAAGGCAGCTCTTTTCATGGGCAAAACAAAAGTATCGAATATAGCCATTTGCCATATCTAAAAATTGAGAATTTGTGTTTACAATAAAAAGATTTGGTCAAGACTATTTTTCACATGATAAATAGAGCCAATTAGACCATGCAATGTGGGTGTGGCATGCAACACTGCTCAGCAGAGTTGAATTAGCTAATTGATTCACTAAAGTGACTTTTAAGTAACCGTTGGATTTCGTTGTTACTGCAATGTGAAGTAAGGTAAAATTTTTCTTCAAGCTTTGATTGAATATACAATTTATTAATTTACAGAATACAAGAGTTTTGTGAGAAACACGTCATGCGAATTTTTGGCTTTATACAACCTTCTCATTGACGACTCTAAAGACGGAAAATACACGCAGTTTCGATCTACAACCATAAATGCATTCCCTGTGTAAAGCACACTTCGTGCACAAAACCACTCGCTCAAGCCTCGGCTCGAATGTTACCTTGGGCTGTGAAAGCGACGACCATCGACTCAATGTTGACCTAAAACCCTTTTTGTTGGTTGGATAATATATGAAGATCACAGGTAAGGAATGCAACAACTCTATCGCGACCCTCCTTGCGCAATGTAGTCGGGAAAAAGATGGGTTTAAAGGTGATGTTGAATGGGGGAAGAATATGATTCTCCCAAACTCTTATCTTGTGTGACGTTGGGATTTTCATTTTAATTCGATTAATCTTTTGAGAATTCTATATAAGGAGTCGCACTAACTTATTTGGATTGGTTAGAAATCAAATGAGATATAAGAGTATACCTCATGACTAAAAATCTAGGACTGGGCACTTGATTGTACTGGTTATGTTAGTTGTGCTCTTTCGATACCTAAATTTTATTATTTTATAGCTAAAATGTCCAAGTAGTCTTTTTACTTAATTATGAATTCAAAGGTTTTGTCCACTATGTGTCCATACAATGTTTTTGTTTGTATAATGATAATTAAAAAAAAAGTAACATAACCATTTAACTAAAACAAGTAAAGCACACATTGAAAAGCAATATAAAAGTACAATTAATTCATCAAGGATAATAATGACAATTGAGTAAAAAGTAAATTATAGTAAAGTAATTAAATATGAGTCAAGCAAAAAATATAACATGGCATTGCTATTAATCCTTGAGACAACAACCCTCATGAGTTTAGTTCAAATTGAGTTCTTTTTCTAAATAAACTAATCTATTTAAAACTAAACTAGAGAGAATCATGAATTTCTCTACACCATGAATGTACTATCTAAATGAAACTAAACTAATTCAAATACCAAAATCTAATGATCTAATCAAGGTTTATTTTCCTAATCAAGTTTTCCCTTTTTTATTTTATTATATTTTTATGGGAGTATATTTATTATTATCATTATCATGTATTATATATTAGAAGGGGCACGGGTCGGGTCGGGTCGGGCCCTTCAGCCCGGTCGGTATGTGAGCTACCATTAAATTTCGTAGGTTTGGGCTATGGACACAAGTTGGGCTTTATTACACAAAGCCCACTTTTAGACACAAACTCTTGAAGCCCAGTTTTTAGTATAACAACATTTAGCCCTAAGCCCAATCTTATGAAGACTGATTTGAACCCCTTTTCACTATGTTTCACTAAGCCTATTTCTGAATATAGCCGAAGTCAGCCCAAATCCAACTAAACTAAAGATTCATTCATTTCGTAGAAAATATTTTCCATACTTTCTTGCGTTCGTCTCTCTTAGGTCAATGGGAAATATTTTTCAAGTCAACGGAAGCCTATAAATAAATTCAGGAAAATGATTTCTTTTTTAAAAAAGTAGAAAAACATTTTTCAAAATATAAATAGCTAGTGGTGCTTGGACCCGAAACTATGCGTTTGGACACAGAAACCTCAGTGCTGGTTTTCGAGTGTCCAACTGAAACTCCTAAAAACTGAAACGAGCCCAAGCTTACTAAGAAACTAAAACCCAAATTCATTAAACCTAATTATTTTTTTTTTTGTATCATCGTGTAATCGAAAGGCCTTCATAGTCTTCTTCTTCGGCCACCTTCCACAGTCGACCATGATTGCTTTTTCTTAAGCCAAAAACGATATTCTTTGCCGCATTAACAGCCACCGCGGGTCACAACCTCACGGATTCAAGGATGATACAGGCATAAGAAAACATAACGCAACAAGGACCTGGAAGCGGACATCCAGACATGAACGATCTACCTCCCATCATTCCTCGCTGAAATCAGCTACCGGATGATGCAGGATCACACAAGAACATAGAATAAAAGAAACAAAAGAGTTGTTTAGATTTGGCCTTGGCGAATGACGATATATGTCCGAAATCAAATCTAAACACTAACAAAGTGAGTGATAATAATCAATCTACGTTGACACGTCTTTGGATTCAGGCGAAATCATAGGCTATTTTTCAGCATGTTTCGAAGGCATTTATCGAATGTGTAGTGTGCAATCCACAACGAAAGGGGAAACGAAACACCAATGGCTTCGGATTAGAGATCGAGTTCAAAACAAGGTTGATCGAAGACGTATACAAGCACGGCCTTGGATTCGAGTTGAATCAAGTTCGATCCTAGTCTAGGACATGTTCTCTCGGTTCTATTACTCCTCCCTCAAAACAGGGCATTACGGGGAAGATAGGTTACCTGATTAGTGAAGCAAGGCGAAGCTACTAAGATCGATGAACGAAGCTTGGACGTTCAACAACAATGAAGATTGGCACCAGCGAAGGAATCTCGAACGGGAGTGGAGTCACTTTGTTTCCGACCGAGGAACGGAGCAGGGTGAAGGCCTGATGCACGGCGTCAGAAATGGCCGGTGACGGCAGTGATCGGTGTCTGAACTCTTCCTCGGACGTCTATTTCTCACGCCTTCTCTTCCGCCCTGGAACGAGCCGAAGGAAAGAAGAAATGGACTGGGGTCTTTTTCCTTTGTTATTTATTATTTATTTATTATCTCGCCACCTTTACTATTGTACTTTTACAAGAAAAAAAATTTAAACAGTTGACCAAATCTTGGGTTTCAATAAGCTCTTATGGCTTATGATGCACACGTTCGATCTCAAGCTAACACAAAACTTAATCATGAAAATTTCAATAATAGTCGCACACGACATATGGGAAAAGTGAAGATTTCCGTCAAGTGGACAAAACCTATCAAAAGGAAAGGATTTGCATTTTCTACTTTATGCTTTCTTGTTCGTAGTGACTTGGATTATTTTGCATGCTCGAAATGTTGCATGTCCCTACATTATGATTTGACAGATATTGCAATTTTGTGATTCATATCATCTTTCAATAAGGGGACATATCTACTTAATAGAGACGGATCCATTTATGTCAAACTCCATGTAAACTCTAGCGGAAATCTAAATTGATGTAAAGATTCATTGACCTGTGCACCGTACCACCATCTTGCCAGTTTAGTTAATAGTTAGGAGCCTAGTGTCTCATTGAGTTTAAAGCTGTTTTGAGCAAGTAGGCTAATTCAAGGAATTTGGTGCTTTAACCCTAGTAGAAAATGGCATGCCTTTACTAAAGTCTTTACGGAGATGTAAGTGGAATTGCCACACACACACTATGAAAAATCGATTGTGGAAGGAGAAGACCATACTTTTTCTTTCCCATGGAATGAGACACATTTTCTCAAGGGATAAGTGCATTGAAAATCCTAACACTTTCAAAAAGTGTAATTAAATCCTAAAATTTGTCAAATTGATTAAATCAAGTCCTTTTATCGATAGCATTTTTTAAAAATTTTAGGACTTAATTATACTTTTATGATAATTTTTATGACTTGATTGCATTTTTTAAAAATTCTAAGATTTGATTGAACTTTCGTGATAAGTTTTAAGACTAAGTTGCATTTTTAAAGTTTTAACACTCAATTGCACTTTTATGACAAATTCTATGACTTCTAATGCACTTATCCCTTTCCTTAAACTCTAGAATCCTATATTAATCTCCTGAGATTATTTGAAAAGTAAGAACAGCTCATTTTTTGACAGGGTCTTTGAACAATTATCTAGAACTCATCCTAGCTAAATGTCCCATATCCAGCATCAAGAACAAGTTCACTGCCATCAATTGTAGATACATCAGCCTCCTTCGTAGACTGTCAACGGAAACTCTCTCTCGAGTGCATGTCTTCATGCAGAGGCACCTCGGACGTCAGTAAACAGGTCGTGTTCGAATATCGATGTTTGTGTACTTTGGTGGTCAATGAGAAAAGCGACGTGTACAGTTTCGGTGTAGTTGCATTGGAGACCATAATTGGCAAGCATCCAAGAGAGATCATATCAGGTTTATGGACATCATTGGAAGAACATGGAATGCTGCATCAAATATTAGACTCACGTCTGCCTTATCCAAGACAGAGTTCCACGGTGAGAGACAGAGTCTTAGCTGTCGCTGTAGCGCTTGCTTGCTTGTGTTCCGAGCGCAAATTACGGCCAACAATGAAACAAGTGTCCGAGGCTTTTCTAGCTCGAAAGTTATTATTAGCCAAGCCCCTTCACGAAATTTCATTGATTGAGCTTCATATAAACCGAGAAATGTGGTCAAGAGACAACAGGTCTGAAACTTCACTGAGACTCGAAGGATGAAATGTGGGTTTTCAGCGTGGTTATAAGCTGTAACAGCAGGATCCCTTTGGATGAAAGCTTTATTTTGTTGAATGAGATTGGAGTTAGAACTTCATCTATGTGTATATTTTATGTCACAGGTCTAATATCGATGACAAATTGACTATAGTCCAGGTGCAATACAGCCTTCGGATTTTTTCGTGATAACATGATTGATGAAGTGATTATTTCGGTCCATCATCAACCAGGATCATAGCTTTGTAATTGTTTGCTAAATCAATGTAAGTAATCAAACAATCGACTATCATTATCCAGAAATGGGGGCATCTACTGCAACAAGCATCCCCCATTCTGCTTTGCAGAAACTATATTCGTTACTGAAAATGACTGCTGCTAACTTAATATAATTGAAGGAAAAGCCAAGAAGTGTTGAAAATCAACCAAATTAGACACTCCACATGAGGATTCATCGACAAGACTCTAACATAATGTGTCGTTGACGGACTAGGCTATATGGCATTTGGCTTCATAAGGCTATTCACTGCACACGAGTTGGAAATTTTTTTCCTTAGTAGAAGACTTACTCGGTGAAGAAAGGACTGAAAATTGTGCAATGTCTTCTCTAGATGTGATGGATGAAGATCCCAGTGTGTTCGGATGATGATGATTGGATAGTTGAGTCTGGGTGCTCAAACCATCGATAGAAGCTATCAAGCATATCAAAGTACAACGACAAACGAGCAATTGTCACCGCAAACAACTCAAGGTCGTCAATCACCCACATTGACTAGATGGTAATAACACTCCAGTTCACATAAAAAAAAGTGCAAAACATGCATCACGTGTTGGGAATGAAGAAAAACCTCCCGTTGGTACTAGAACTTATAAACTTGTGTAATTAGGTGGTGTTTGACTCGAACATGTTAAGGTGCACCACAGTTTGGAATCCATCAATATGCTAATCATGGAAAGACGTCGATTAGAGTCTATTTACATGATGTCAGCATAGGTGGCATACATGGACAAAATTCAAAAAAGCAAGATGCCTGATTTATGGAATGCTCAGCACAGAGTGTAAGTGATCACAAGTCAAAGATGATGATGAAGAAGGTTAATCTAAAGGGTCTTCTCCCGCTAGATGTTCAAGAAGATGTAGTATGTGTTGGGTATCAAGCCAATATGCCTCTCCAACTCATCCACTCATATGTTATTGAACCAACAAAGCAACTATCAGTCAAAAGTTAAAAAAGTACATGATAACGTTCATCAATGATTTCTTCAGGAATGTCTAAGTTGATTTGATGAGAAAAAACAAAGGCATTAAACAAATTAAAGGAGTCTTTTAAAGTAGAAAAAGAAGTAGGCAAGGCAATTCAATGCCTTTGTGTTGACAATGTGGGTGAGTATATATCACATAAATCTATAAAGTGTCTATAGAAGTGTAAGACACGGGAATAGTTTACATGTTCGAGTATACCACAACAAAATAGAGTTGCCAAGAGAAAGAACCAAATATGACAAAGACCTATAGAAGCGTGTCTCATGCTAATGTTACATCAAGGTTTTGGGCCAACTGTATGAAGATGGTGGCACACTTAAAAAATAGACTACTCTAAGTCGGGTTTGGTTTTATGACACCATACGAGAAGCTGTGGAATCGCAAACCCATGGTAAATCACTTTAGAGTATTTGGAGGCATATGTTTTGCCTTCATATTAAACGAATCAAGTTCAATGAGACAGCGGTTCTCTACTTATATGTGGGCTATGATGAGCAAAGAAAAAGGGAGGAAGCGTTGTAGTCCTATAACGTGCAATGTTACACTTCTAGGAACCTGATATTTGACAAAGCGTCATAGTGGGGATTGTCACGAGCACTTATACTAGATTTAATACAAGTCGAAGAGGTACAAAAAATAATAGAAGAAGATAATGGGCCTCATAAGGCCCAACCAATTGAAAAAGTAGCCATAGAAGGTGAACCCATAGAAGGAGTCAAAGCACAACTGCATAAAAAACATCAAAGAATCCATGGTCGGCAGTTATACATTCGACAATAGCGGTAGAGCTTAGGCCAAGACAGATGAACAAACTTGAAGAGTAATCTTCTCAGCTAAGGAGGTCAACAAAGCAAAGGAAATAAAATTTAAATATGCAAACGCAACTTAGGAAAAGTCTACACCAACCAATTGGCTACCTTGTAGAGCTCCACTGCGATAATTAACCAACCATACGGTTGGCAAGATCCTGATATTCCCACAAGAACTAAGCATGTAGAAATACATTATTACTTCTTGCATGAAATAAGTGTTACTGGGAGGGAGTACATAAAGACAATTGATCAAGTTGTAGATATTTTCGCCAAAGGACTTGGCACTACAAAGTTTGAAGAGTTCCAATAGCATCTTGTCATAAGCGCCAAATCCACACTAAGAGAAGAGCAGTGGTGATGGGGAACATTAATAAAATGTTGTTCCGCCTCTGCACTCCAAAATTCCGACTTTCTCTCTTTGTTTATTTAGATTTTTCTTGGTACGAGATATTTTAGAAGAAGAGTATAGAAATTGTGTAACTAATAGATTGTCCACATAGTATTATTAGTAATCGCTAGAATTAACTAAGGAGATGAATTTCTAAAATTATCTCGAAGGTAGAACCACCTCCATGTTTGGGCCATAAATAGATACCAAGTGCCTCCCATTTAAGCACGCGTGTGTGAAAGAAGTCCTAAGCAATATCTCACAGTGACAAAGAATTATAAAAATTATATAATTGTGAGATATTGTGGAGAGTGCTCATGATAAAAAGACTGTTTTCTTTAATTGAACATTGTGTCTTTCTCTACAAGGCGGGTCATGTTGTCTACTAAATGCATCGGTTCATAGGGCTTTTCTCAGCATAAATAACACAACTAAAGCCTGCGTTACTTCTGACCCAAAAAAAAAAGGGAAAAAGAAAAAAAGCTTGCGCTACTTCAATGAATTCCTACCTAGTAAATGATTAAATCTCCGGGACGACACTTGTACGCGTTATATAACTTTTCGCACTTGAGTTGCTGCTTCCTTGACGAGCACAGCACATGCCAAGCATTACTACTGTCTCAACGAAAAACTGAATCCACTTGCATGACTTTCGTACGAACATCAAATATTCGAACTTTGAATTGCATGTAACGTAACATTCCAGTGATGGTGTAATAAGCCCCCGACAGCAGGAAACATTAGACTCACAGTAAACTTTTGCTCTGCTTCCATCTTGGATGAGCATGGATACTAATCTGAAAAGTTGGTTACAAAACTTTGTGTGAAGCATAGGTCAGTCTAGCAGGAGGGACTTTACCTTCGACGTCTCACCTCAGACGTGAGAGGTTACTATACTTGCCTATTTGGCGGTAGTCAGAACCGAAGTTTTGACATGATGTCTACCTTCACCACCGACGCCCCACTTAATTCTCAATCAATCTTTTTCTTTCCAACTGGAAGGAATAAGCCAGCATTATTTCAAACCCAAAAAAATGGAAAAAGCCTGCGTTACTTCAATGAATTCCAACCTGGTAAATGATTATATTTTCTGGACGACACTTGTACACGTTATATAACTTTTCGCACTTGAGTTGCTGCATACTTGATAAAAATATCGATGAGCAGAGCACATGCCAAGCTTTACTACTACCTCAACGAGAAACTGAATACACTTGTATGACTTTCGTACAAACTTTCAACTTTCGAAACTTTAAATTGTATGTAAAATAGCCTCCCAGTGATGGTGTAATAAGCCCCCAACAGCGGGAAACATTAGACTCGCAGTAAACTTTTGCTCTGCTTCCATCTTGGATGAGCAGGAATAGTTTGCAGCAAAATATTAATGTCTCGATCCTGATTCTATATTGACCTTCCTACATGTGTATTCTTTACTTGATCTTAGAACTCCACTCTTCAGTTTCCTGTGTTTCCGCCATCATTCCTCCTTCTGTCGTTCGCCTTCTTCCGCTCCTCTATATTCTTCTGTGTTTCCGCCATCATTCCTCCTTCTGTCATGCGCCATCTTCCTTTCCTGTTGAGCTACTGGGACTGCTGAACGATCACACTTGTGGTCGACGGGCTCTCGCTCAGCACGATCTCATAAATGTCTTGGTAAGAGTCCATCCCTGTGGTCAAAAGCTGCCAGAACATGCTGCCTGCCGCCATGCCACCTCCACGAACTGAGGAATAGATTGCTGAATAGACTGTCGAAGAACTGGTCCCTCTCATTCTGGTTGTAGCCCGAGTCTTTCGATGAGATCCCAGACTCCGCGAATAGGAGCGGCTTGCGGAGAACATTCTGCGAATCCTGAATGTGAGTGTTCACCCAATTGCTGAGGAAGGAGATTTGGTTTCCTTCACTCGGGTCGGACAACCTGTTTGTCAAAGATAGATACGAACATGTAATTTATCGTCATGCAATAAGATAGTAGTCACATTGGGTTTGGCATTTTATCTGGCGTTGTAATGCCAGCATAGTACTTATACTCACCATTGATCAGGATATGAGTGAACCGTCGCAAAGTCGATACCAGGGATCTGATTATTTTCGATGAAGTCCACGTTGGTGGAGCTTATCAGATCTGGGAGCTATAGTCTTTGAGTGTACCGAAGTTAAAATGACATGGAAGTGCAGATTTCTGTTTGCTTGAGGATGTAATATGTCCAACTTGGATGAATATTTTTAATTGGGCAATTCCATGATTTTGCCTTACTAGTGATACAATGAAACTTTCAAGTATCGATGAGACGACATATGTCCAATTTCACACGCCACCAACAGAAATGAGTTTCACATTTGGCTTTTGCCATGTGTCACTCATCCATACATTCAATGTGGTACGGTCATATTTGTCTGACTGAGGTACAATTATGAGCATCATCTATATATAATTGTAGTCAAGTTTTTACGTAGTTAATGCCCATATCAATAATCAACCAATTAAAAAAAGGGTATGCTTTCACTTGGGCACAATATAACAAAAGTCAACCGGTAAAAAGCCAATCAATTTATCATATGCATAAACTAGAATCGAATGCAACAGATTGGGTTGATCAACTGGTTGGTTATCCTGAATATCCTAAATTTATCCGATAAAGGGAAGACATTGGTCACTTATTCTTTTTACAATTGATTAATCGGAAATCCATTGCAATTGATTCTTCTTTCAAGTAATTTTTTTTGCTAAAGCTCAAATCAATTATTTGCGAATTTGACCAATGTAGTAACAATCGTCACAATAATTTACCAAGGTTTTATCTTACTTCGATTTGAGAAATACCAACATTTCTTTACACTTCATGATGACTGACTATTTTAATAATATGTCAACAACATTTTATGCTTATGCTTCCAAAGACCTTTGAATTTACTAATTTTCATTCGAAATTACCAAGCTTATTTTGATTGGCATACCAACTAACGCTTCCTACCCCTCAAGAGAGGAAATAGGTTTAAGCTTATTGCCTAAAAGACGGCTCATAACTAGGGGCGAGCTCTCTTAAGCCCATATCTCATGTGATATTGGAGTGTTCATAAAAAATAGAGGTGTCAATGGGTCGGGTCGGGTCTTGATGTTACCCGACCCGACCTGAACAAGAAGGCTTGCGTGCTCTGGCTCGACCCGATCCGACCCGACCCGACCCGACCCGACCCAAAAGACATGAAACACAAAGAAGGAAAACGGGTCGGGTCGGGTTTCGGGCCACCGGGTCAAATCCAATTATACGCATGCCATCAAATCAAAAACTCATAGAATTCTCCATCATCCAATATCTAAAACACAATAAAATATGAAAGTCCAGCGTACATAATAAGCATAAACAACCAAGTGGACAAAGCACGTTATTTAATTGCCTCCTTTTCATTTTCATTGCATTTTTCTTTTCATGTTTCAAAGGAAAAAAAGGTCCATCTATCGAGTAAATAATACAGCAGAGAGTTGAAAATATAGTGAAAGAGTGGTCCATCTATTCGTTGAAAATATAGTATGGTGATTAGCATTAATACAACGTATTAGCTGTCCTTTCTCCAAAGTTGCTCCTTTGCTGATGCCATTTAAAGTTTGGCCAAAACTTCACTGTGTTCCAATCTTAGCATCTTGACATTTTCAAGAAAAATGTTGCGAAAAAATTTAAGGTTTTGTAAGCTCGTTTTTTTATGCTGATTAATTTAATTAAAATCAGCAACAACAAAAAAAAAATCAGCCCAACACACACGAGCCCGAGGCGAAGCCCATCTCCTTGCCCTATTTTTATTTTTTGTCTTTTTTGTGTTTCTCTTTTTCCTATTTTCTTTTAATCTTTTTTTTTTCTTCTGGTCTTCTTCTTCTTCACGTTCACCTCCTCCCCAAAGCTCCTGCAAACCTGTAAATAACCTTTTACTGAATCCACACCAGATGACCCTTTAACCCACACCAGATGACCACGTCAGCCGAATCAACCATCGCCCCTTCCGCCACCGAGCCATCACTGTCCATTGGTCGTCCGTTTCGACCAGCGTCGACCATCGCCGACCACCCATTTCGGTGGCCACTAAAGCTACTTCCGAATGTGAAGAGCCACCCTTGCCGACTTGACAATATACGAGTGTTCCACGAAAAATGCATAAAGACACGATAAACACAGGCAAAACAAATGTGATTTTGTGGATATAAGAGCATGAGTGAGTCGGTTTCATGTCTCAACGTGAAATGCTCTTTCGGTTCTCTTTCAGACATTTATACAAACAATGTGCATGCATCACAGAATCGAGCGACTTTTACCTTGAAACAGATTTAAGCACCATCCAAGACTGCTAACAATGCACACTATAGCGCATAGAAACATTAATGAAGGGTGGGCGGGGCCGAAGCTCACACGAACTGGTCGGTCGCGAGCTCCGACCCAACGTTTCCCTAAAAATGGGACAACTGTTGTTCGGACAGACCAACCTGGTTCAGCAAAGGGGCTGCCATGGACAACGGTTGAAGGACGGGGCTCCGCCGACGATCGACCACCTTCTCGAGCTCTCTCGATCTCTGGTTCTTTGCCTTTCAACTCTTGGTCTCTCTACTGTTCTTCCCCCCGTTCTCTCTTCTGTTGGTTTTTTCTCTCTCGGATCCAAGAGCTTTGGCGAAGGTGGAGAAAACACGTTGGCGGTTTGTCGGCCGCGTTCGAGGCGTGGTGACCGCGAGGCTTCTCTCTCGCTCTCCGCCCTCGCTCTCACTCGCCCTCTCTTTTTCCGACCCTTGGTCCCTTTCTCTCTCTGCCTTCTCCCTCGAATCCCTTTCTCTTCGCCCTCTCCGTGCTCGAGAGAAGGGTTTGGGTGAGAGTTTGTTTATTTGTTCATGGGCCGAACAATGTTTGGGGCTTAACCCGACCCAAAAGATAATTGTTTATTTATTTTATAATTGTAACTCGAACATTATTAAGATTTGAAATATGTATCATATTTGTTTCATGTTATAGTCGTGTTTGAGTCGGGTCGAGTCAGGTTTTTGGATACCCCTAATAAAAAGCTTCAAATGAGGAGTCACCACTGGCCTATTGAGGTCAGTTGGAAACCAAATGAGACATGTGAATTTACCTCACTTTTCATGCAACTAGAAAATTTAAGGTTGGGGACTTTTGATTATACTAATTAATCAATTAGTGTTATTTCAATATATAATATTGTGCATTTGAAAAAGATTTTTGTCAAACAATTTGGATTGATTTTAGACATATCTATTAACATATGAGGTAATTACACATGTGTGTAATCATTAAAATCAACAATCAAAGGAAATATTAAATAAATTGTAAGGGGAAAAACAAGCATATAATCATTAAGAGTTAAATAAATGCCAATCCTAACTAAGCTAAAGAGAAGCCATAATCATCGTATCAAAAATTCGTAATTAAGGGTATTTGTCTCTAATGATAATCGAAATCCTAAAATAGAATCTTAAGGGCTTCTTCAACTTCGGGCACAATCTTATATTAAAATGCTCCACTTTTTAAGGGAAGATTACCAAAACTATTTTTTAAAAGCTTTTTGGGGGATTCCTTTTCTTTTCTTTTCTTTTTTTGGAATATTTTGGAATTTTTATGAATTTTCGAATTTTCATTTGAATTTTTTAATTTTTTAAAGAATTTTTCGATTTTTCGAATTTGTTTAGAATTTTCCGCATTTAGAATTTTATTAAAAGTTTTTGAACTTTTGAATTTTCGAAATTTCTAAAATTTTAAACCTGATTTTTGATTTATTATTATTATTTAATACTCTTTTTATTTTCTTTTAAATTTTTTAATATTATTATATTCGGGAAGACGGGTGCGGAATGGATAAACAGGTCCGACCCGCTAACCCGATCCAATGACTCAGATCCAACCTATTTCAAATAAAACCCTACTTTTTAAACAATATGTTTTTAATTTCTATTCTCTATTATTATTGTTCTTTTCTTTTCATTTTCTCTTTTCCTTTTTCATTTTTTTCTCTCATCTCCCTGTCCCCTCTTTTCCTTCCCGGAGCGTGTCTTCATTTACGCAACACCCTCCCCGAAACTTCCCCAGGATCTCACCTGCCAAATGCTCAGGCCTCCCAAGCAAAAGCCAGCAAGGTAGACACTAAGCCTCCGTCGATTTCACCAAAGACACCAGACTGGATGATTGTTATTCATCACCCGATCCCCCACGCCCTCCCTGCAAGAAGCACCGCTGGCCTCCATCCATCACCGGAACAATGAGCTCAAAACACACCACACGCGCAAAAGTAACCGTGAAGGAATGAAGCAAGAAACGTGACCATGACATACAGAAACCCACAGAACGTGAGCAAGAGTACCACAGTTCGAGCAAGGCAGCCATGACATTCGTAGACATCAAATAGACATTTCGTCGGACAATTGACGGGCGTCGACCGAGGGGAGGCAAACGATAACTTAACGGGGCATCAAAACGCGACCAAAATAGACATAGGCAACTAAGCGGGGTCTAGAAGCAAGAAAAAAGCAGCACCGTTTGAGTCGGGACTCGAGCAAGCCGAAGCCGCGCGAGCCTCTGTCCGGCGGGCTCAAAACAGAGCAGCACGGAGCGACCTCGCTTGAGCGATGGGGGTCCTACCCGGCTCGATGACGGCGACTAACAGGCGAGCCGAGATAGACCGGACCGTGGCCGGCCGCCCTAGCGTCGCCGAGACGAGGCCCTCGGACCGAAGAGGAGTGAACTCAAAGGAAGACTCACCGGAGAGAAAGGACGACAGGAAGCGGAGTCTCGGGAGCGGCCAAGCTGCTCTCCTACTCTCTACTCTCGATTGTTCGCTCTAATCTCACTCACGGTACCCTCTCTCTCTCGCTCTCAGCCTAAAACCTCTCCCAAGCCGCTCTTGCTCTCTCTATTTTTTTTCCCTCTCCTCGTTATTTTCCACCGAGGAAGCTCTATCCCCCCCCCCCTTCCTCGGTCCTTCTTTTAAACTTGCTCCTCTCCCTCTCTCCAAGGACTACGTCAGCTGCTACCAACAGGTCCGGTACCGCACGACATTCCCCTGCTGCTCGTCGTCGTACTGTCGTCCGTCCTTCGGCTTCTTTTGTCGGAGGCCATCGTCCAAGCGGAGGGGAGAAGAAGAAAAGAGGAGATGGGCCGGGGGAAAGGGAGGAAAAGGAATGGGCTGGGCCGGCCCAGGTGGGGAGAAGGAGAAGGGAAAAGACGAAGGGGCCGGGCTTGGCTGGCCCTGGCCCGGCCCTGCTGCGTTTTTGTTTTTTGTTTTTAATTAATTTTAATTATTTAAAAAAAATTAGTACTATTAATACAAATGTTCCTAATGTCTATGTGATGCAATTTAATATTATTATTTTTTGCTTTGGATTAGAAATTAATCCTTAATTTTCAATGTAATCAATAAATGATTAAATGGATCATCAAAATTCAAACGTCAATACTAACATATGGCATGTTGACACATCAAATTACATTAAAGGCATGGGTGACTTGAAGAATAAATGTTGGTAGATTATTAAAGTTGTTTGATAATTTTGGAAGTAGAAAGAAATGTTTATACTTCCCAAAACGATGCAAAAGATAAAAAGTTGGTATGTGACTATAATTAATTGGTATTTTAATTTGATGAATATCGGTAATTTGGTCAAATTGAGGCCGGTGATTTCGAATAAAATTTAGTAACCTCAAAGACATTGGCAAACGAGACTAGGTAAGCAAGTTTCTAGCAATTTTTTGTACCAACAATATTTGACAATTACGATCTAGATTCAAATTCACTATGTCCCATCGTGGAACAGAGTTACATATGTATGGCTATGAATGCTTGCAATCTACAAAGCCTTCACTTGTTATATGATAAATGAAGTCTATGGCAATGCTTCTCTTTGGATATATGGTGCTAACTATCTGTCATATGTGCAAGAAAAAGAAGTGAAAGTGGGGATCTTTATGAATACGCTACTTTGATTAATATTAAATCTTCGAATTCATTGTGGTAGAAAGCAAGTTAAAGTTTTTAATTTCAGATATAAGAAAGTAAAGATGGTATTGTATCTCCTCGATAAGAGAATTTGCAGAAGCTATGTATGGTGATGTCCATTATCAACCACTTTCGCCAATAAATCTCACGAAAAGTTGCTCGATTATAATGTTTACCTTTCAAAGGTGGATCATGTAGCATGTTTATCATCACTGAAAAAGCTTTTAGAAAATTCTGTCAATGATGTTGGCTAAGGCAACGACATATAATTATCATGACAAGCCTATTTGTGACATTAACCAGCTTTTTAATTAATGGAAGTGGTAAAATTATGTTATTTTCAAGGTTTGGCTTGTGCCGACTAAAATTTTTGAAGCGTCACGCCTTTATTATTAGGTGGTCGCGGCTTTTGATGCTGTGGCTTTCCCTGTTGAACTTAAGCGATTTTGTCGGTTGTTTTTTTCATAATTATACAATGGGAGTCGAGTTTCCTTGTTTGCCGCCTCACTACTAGTTTCACTTTGCTGAGATATTAAAGTGGTTTCACCCTGTATCTTACTGGCAATATCTGTTCTCCAAAAAGCTAAAATGCAGAGCCTTAATTTCTGAAAGTCCACGCTACCATTATCTTTATAAAAAGTGGAAACGGTTCGCTGGACAACAAGCAAGCTAAATAGATCTTCCACGTCCTACATCGAAATTGCAAATGTCCTATGGATGCAGTTTTCAAGAAATTAGTGGACAATATGGGGAAGTCCAGTGCATCCTCTGCGAATGCAATCGCTCTGTTCCAAAATTCCTATGGCCAGTGCATGTGAAGAAAGTAATGCTAAGGTATTATTTTCAAGCACATGAGACCACTAGAGATGCAATCTACTAGGCTCCAGAAGAACACGAAAATAATCAACCAGCGTTAATTTATTTCTCTCGAGACCCTTAGACACTTCGAATATGCATACATTTTATCTAGGTAGCATGTGTCATAAATACAGCGACTCATTCGGGGACCCTAATCTAGTTGTGCACCATGAACCTGTCAATAAGTGAAGGAATTTTGCCAAATTGTCAATGGATGAGCTTTATGCTTTGTAATTTTATGTAGGAATCTTCTTAGTTTATTATGCTAGAGTCACTTTTAAATTATCGGTCTTGTATAAGGGAATCCATCGCCAAGATATATTTTTGAAAAATGGTCATATGTAATGGCCATTTAAGGCCTCATGCAATTCATGTAATGCCCTTGCCTTCAGTTATAAAAGGCGAAGAAGAGCTGCAATAAAATGGTAGTGAACTTCTTGAGATAGTTGTTGCGATTAGAGGTGGGATCGATTGGTGTTACATTGTGGGTCTGGTGATACTTGCCCTTAGGAAGGATTGCTGAGAGAAAGAGTGAACTTTGGTCAGACATAGATGAAGTGAAGCTGCTATTCTGCAATTGGCTCATGGCCATTCCAAAAATAAAAGGGCCCACGTTTGTGTTTTCGAAGTAAGAGGCAAATTTTCGTTTCCATTAGTCTTAGATGAATGGTTTTCCACAAAGCCGAAATGGAGTATTTCACCTGCTTAATATTTTCTCCCGCGTTTTATTACATTCAAAACAAAACCAATGACTACAAAGGTTATCACTTTCAGTTTGAGTTCATTAGTAAAATTGTCCCGTCTGATTCCATTCTCTGCCACTTTCTTTCGGCTACCAAACATTCCCCACGATTCGGACACTTTCCCTGTTCTTGATAAGCTCCGCGAAAAGAACAAAGAGGCCGCGTCCAGCCTCCTCTTCTTCAGGTCTACCCAGTCAACCCAAGAGGCGGTGTGTCGCTCCAGCAGACTAAGTTCGATGATCTTGTGTTGGTTTTTAGGAGAATTCGGTGAAGGGTTCTCAAGTTGAAGGTTCTTGAAATGAGTAGTATGGCGAAGCATGCATTGAAGTATGACATCAATTAGCTTTTGCCTAGTGATTGTTGCGAATCGTTTTCATTCAGTTTCTTGCTTGTGGGTTTATGGTGTGGCTTCAGCAGGAACTACTAAAGACCCTAAATGTTGTCGTCTTGAATCTGTTACGCAATTTCTTTCCCTGATCTTGATAAGCTCTGTAAAAGAACAGAAATGTTGCGTCCATGTCAAAGATCAAGTGTTAAATCAACATTTTTTTGGCCAAGATTATGTATATAGATGCTTTGTTGCAACGATGAGGATTTGGGCAGCATTAGCACAGCTCCTGTCAAATTAGGTTCTGTTATATTGTGCTTATTTGTTTAGCTTATCTGTTTATCAAACTGAAACGTAGATGAACTTCACTTCATAGATGTAGAATCCCTTGTCGGCAGGTTTTTATGGCTTGAATGTCATTCAACGGAGCAGATCTTCCAAGCTCTATGATCTCACTATCTTTGGAAGAAAGTTTATAAAAGTGCTAGGTTTGCCTTAAACTGTGTTGATCTGGAGTATCAGCCAAGAAAAATGCACGATTCATTGAAAGTATCAAATGAACTATGAGAGGTGTAGATCGCACATTTAAGTCTATTTACAGAGCATACTTTGATCCAATCAGGTAGCTTGATCCAAGTCTATGCCGTCCAATTTGAAGGATTCTTATGAATCAGAGTTTGCCACCTAGTATAAAGTTGTCTTTGTGCTCCAGAACTCATTCTTTTCATGTCAAAGAAGAGGTATTATCTCATAATCATTATTTTCTTGTTCAAGAAACTGAACGCATTCTATTTTTTATTGATCCAAAATAGTAAATTCGAAGTCTGTTTCTTGAGCTTCTTCCACTGAGTGGGCAATGCTTTGAGAAGACTTCATATAGCTAGTCTTTGTACAGCTCTCTGTTGCAAGCATCTAAGCTGAGATGGAGAAGACTCTGCAGTGGCTTGTTCCAATGGCCACAAACACAACAAAGTAAGATGGCTAGTACATCTGCACTACCAACTTCATACGCTTTCAAGTTTGCATTGTTTCTTTTGATATTTTTGTTTTTGTTTCTGATTGGAGCAGAGCTTATCATGGCTTCAGATGGGTTGGTGAATGGGTGAATACTGGGTTAGTTGAACTTACCAGTACTTTCTGTAATTTTTTTAACTACCGCTTCCACCCGGAACTCCATAGTGGTAAAATCATGCTAAACATAGATGATGTGGTGTGTTATTACAGGTTTGAGGTAAACAGGAAACCTCCTGTCACTAGATAAATCGAGCAATGATGTTAAAGACACGTCTGCCAAAGCCTGCTCGTCTTTACTTAGTGCTGAAGACTTAAAGATGTTGCAAGACATAAGTGAGACAAAACGGCAGTTGGAAACCAGTAAGAGCTAGGACTTCGACTCCTTCAAGGCTAGGTTGAAGAAGCATGACAAATTGAGCAAGAGTACATAGAGTTTTAAAAGGCATTGGATGTCATTGATAGAGTCAAACGAATCGAAATGGCTCAAAGGAATCCACATTTCTCTTGATGAAGTAGAATACCCTCTAGGTAAAGACATGGTGATCCCACGTCATACTTTTGTCTACCATTGTGTACATAGAGTTCTGGAAGGCAGTGAACCCCACAGCATCCCTCGTGGATGGCTTTGAAGAATTCGGGGAGTGTTCGCGATTTCCGTCACTCAAAAGTTCCTCCTATGACGTGGGGGCAGTACAGGTCTGCTTTAGAAGCTGGAGAGATTTGGTTGGGAGAATATGCAAGGGAAGTGAATCATAGTGTACTTTGAGAAGATAATGAAAAGAATACGTGACATTCTTTTGGTGTCTGTACAGAGAGTGAAGTCATACTACTTCAAAATTTTCATTTTTGGCGCATGGAGTTGTTCTTTTTGGAGGTTCTGTTGCAGTTTCTTTTCTTTTGTCCTTGTAATTCTTTGTATGGCGTTGAATATGTAAACATGTGATACCACAAGAACTCCATTTGTGAACTACACAACGCTAAATCGCATGTTAGTGCTTGAGCAGTAAGTAAACTTTTCTTCTAAGCATATTTGTTAGAGTTTTTTCTTCGCACCTGTCTTCTCAAAACTCAAATGCAATTCGGTGTGCAAGGTTGAACACGAGACAAGAACAATAGTCTCGATTACCTTGTAGGCTTTCTCCTCCCCACTTTGGGGACTCCATTTTTTGAGATGTTATCCTGATTTTTCATTTTGCCCTTGGTGCGTCCATTTGTGTTGGACTTTCAGTTGCTCTAGATGTTGGACTTGTTGGATGAACTTTGAACTTGTGAACGTATCAACTTGTATGTTTGAGCTCGCAGACATATCATGTAATTAGGTAATATAGAGAAATGAAGAACTAAGAATTAGAAACCAAGACACTGGACCTAGTGAACCCCACGGCAAGTTCATAGTAGTAAGGCCCGAGATGTCTAGCCTAATCTATACAAGCAAGCATCAAAGTCAGTAAGGATACTTGCAATTCTGGCTACGAAAGACAAAAGGACAATTTTGAATTTCCTTACAAATGGCTATAGTATTGAGCCTCAGCAATTCATGAAGTTGTACTCTATATTACGAGCTCAAGCATATTAAGATCCACACTCAAAGGAGACTGCAGTTTTCTTTAAGTAGATCAATGAATTGAATTTCAATTCCAAAGTGTTCACACCTGAACAAAAAGCGAGAAAAATTGACAAATTGAGAGGGAGGGAAGTGGCGAATGTTGTCTCAATACGTGTTGACAATTCTTGTAATCCCTGAGCTCGCTGCTGCGATGATCTTCCACATGACCCCCCTTCTCAAATCATGACCCGTTCTCATGAAAATCGCAAGGATGGTTGAAAGGTGCTTCAGGCTGTTGAACCCGTGCATTATGCATCTCTCACTGTACAAGCGCCAAAGGTACTAAAAACATGGAATGTCATGAAAATGTTGCGACCCAACATGACAGAACAAATAATTATGATACTTCATAGCAAAGCATAAAATTCTCAAAGTTAATAAGAAATCAATAGAGATAAGTCGAGCAATCAATAAGATTATAAGTAAATGGAAGAGGAGACTCTTGAAACTAATAGCTTTTTGCTAAATGGAAACAGAATAGGTAGAACTTTTCTAGCCCTAATATAAATAAATAGGCATTCTGCAAATAATACTGAAAGAGTGAAACTACCACAAAAGCCTTCAAGGAAAAATGAATGATTACTAGCTCTAAACTCTTAACTAAGTACAAAAATGCATCTGAGATCTAATTGCAACTTAATAAGTACCATCGGTGATCACAATTAAGAAGAATTGCTCATTTGTGCCATTAAGGGAGCTTTTGCTGCATGTGTGCGTGTGTTTGTGTGTGTGTGTGAGAGAGAGTCTATAACCTTCTTTCCTTAGAGACCTAGTCTATAACCTGCTCGTCTTTACTTACCTCTCGAACGTGGACCCTATACCACGTCATTTTACTAAAGACATTTTTATGAGAATTTCACCAACGATGTTGACTGAGAATTTCAAGCTTCCATTTAATGTGATCCCTTACAACTTGTGTTATTTTCAAGTTTTAGTCCATACAGTTTGTGAAATTCTAAATAGATACTAGAAATTGATTCATGTGAAGTGTCCTACCTTAGCCTATAACATGATCTGGAAAACATGTTGCTGCCTCTAGCTAATATTTTTTGTGGGAAATTTCAATAAAGAATATGTTTATTTTCGTCATTACGACATGATATATATAACTCACTACTCTTTAATTATTCCACAGTTAAGATAATTTCAATCCATCTCACCCTCACCATCTTTGATAAAGAGACTTCTTCATCTACTAGGAGTGATGATCTAAATCATTTGGTTGACGAAAAGAGAAAATAACGAAAAAAATTGAATTGATATGGAGTCACCGTGTGAAATTGGCACTATCATACAAGATTTAATGGAAAAGTCCTTTGCTTTTGGGTACAATTCTGCTACAAATCAGACAGATAGAGAGAAAAATAATTGAAATGCGTTTGTTGATTTGGATTATCATTTCAATAGTGAAAGGAATCCCTTACCCGAGACCCTATTCTTGGGTTAAAAAAATGATTTTTGGACATGTACAACACTTCCTTTTTTCATCTATTTTCTAGTTGTCATTGTATTTATGCCTTAAGGAAAATTCCAAAAATGACCCGAAATGCTTTCATTTTCTCAAATAAGAACTTGAAATAGATATTGTTTCAAATAAAGATATGAAGTGTCATCACATTTTTAAATAAAGGTATGAAATTGATTTCATTTCAAATAATAGTTTGAAGTAGTTATGTTTATTTCAAATAAGAATATGATTTTCCAATGATCATGGGTATTTTCATCATTTACCCCTTTTTCCTTTTCTTTTTTCTTTCCTTTTTTCCTTTTTTAGGTTTTCTTCATTCTTTGCCAGTGGCCGAACGAGAGCCCATGGCCAGCGAGGGCTCGATGACCTCATAGCCACCCTTGTCAAATCTAGTGAGAGTTGGCCTTGCATGTGGTTGGTGAGGGCAGTCAGCCTCTTGCCAGCCTTTGCAAGTAGCTGCTGGCCAAAGTTAGAAAAAAAAAAAGGAAGAAAAGAAAAGAAGAAAAAAAATATGGACGAAAACGCCCTTAATCGGTCGGCAAATTTAGTTGGCCAACAACTGACGAGGTCAATTTCTTATTTGAAACAAGCACATCAATTTCAAGTTATTATTTGAAATAAGCTCCACATTATGCCCTTATCAAATGATGATACTTCCTGCTCTTTTTGAGAATTTTCCCTATGCTTCATATTATTTGATGGATATGACAATATATACTAAAGTATTTAACATTAATTAACCATGTATTTTTGAATAGTTCGCACCAATTTTACAAAATCCCCTATGGGATTAGACACGGCATGTTGAATTGAAATTTTTGAGGTCTGTATTTATCGTCTCTACTATATAATTCAACGCTTTAATCTTATACAAAATCCAACCTACTTTTAAATATGAGAAATCATGCATTTTACTAACTATTTAAATTTTTAGAATAGTTACGGGTACTGCACTGCCCTAGATTCGTCACCCGAGGAATCATCGCGGAGTCGTCTCGCGCACGTGGCTGGGGCATCTCATATAGATCGTGCATTTGGAAAATGTCACATGCACTGCACTGCCCTAGATTCGTCACCCGAGGAATCATCGTGGAGTGGTCCCGCGCGCGTGGCTGGGGACCAGTTGACGTTGACTCCACAACCCGTAACTTACGGTCGGACTCCTTTTGATCAACTAATCAGTACACGTACCTGACTAAAGAAAAAAGAAAAAAGAAAAAAGAAAAAAGAAAAAGAAGAAGAAACCCATCTTCTTTCTCCTTCCCCGGAACCCATCGAGTTAATTCATCAGAAAAAGAACATATTTGAAGAGAGTTGAAGGAAGAGCCATGGTCATCTATAAGCTTCTCTTGAAGGTTGTCGTGCTTGGGGCTTTATTGGGTTCATACCAGAGTCGCATAACAGAAGCTGCTGACTCAATGACGAAGCACGGATGCCAAAGTGTTTGCGGAAACCTCTCGATCCCATATCCCTTTGGAACGAGGGACAACGGATCCGACTGCTGCATCAATCATTTTGATACTTTTACTATCGATTGTGATAACTCTACTGATCCTCCCATTCTTTACATAGAAACCGATTGGGAAAGGACAAGACTAAACTTATGTTTTCCCACGGAGGGAGAGACATTTCCTTGAACCGTGGAATCCTCCGAATCCTTTCACAGGATATTTGAGAAGTAAGAGCGGCTCTTTTTTGACATGAGTACTCCAGTCTATCTCCCAACGCCCTGTTCTTCTCGATGAGTGGCGACAAAAGATTCCAAGAAAAATATGTCCAATAAATCATGCATTTGGAAAATGTAACCTTGCACTGCACACCAGAAGACTTGGTCACACGCGGAATTATCATTGAATCGTCTCATGCAAGTGTCTAGGACCAGCTTATGTCAACTCCACAGCTTGAACTAAGCCGATGAAATGAAATTGACACCGTTAAATAGTTTAGGAGCAATAGATTTATAATTTTTCTAATACTTTCCCGTCAACTCTATTATGCGTGTAGTTCACTTAGCTTGGTTTCTTCAAAATGAATTTTCGTAATCGCAATTACGTTTTTTTATTTTATTGCAATGATAGCAAGATAGGATGTTCCCCGAGATTATGATAATTCAAAAAAATATATACAATATAGGTACTAGATTAAAGGAAAAAGAAAATTCTTTGTGATAATAATTCTCCGCGCATACATATTAATCACAATCCAATTAATTAGAAATTCTAGCCCAGAAAAAGGAAAAACAGTCCACGTGTGATGTATCTTGTCTTATTTTAACAGTATATAATGTTATCTTTTCTAGAAATCTGAATTTTGCAACACAACAATTGAAAAACTTTATATTTTTCCTCTTTGAAGCAAATCAATTACTTATCTTGAAGTTACACGTTATTCTTTTTCAAAATGCATATATATAGTCTAAAATCATAATTATACAATTATTTCAGTATAAATTCATCGACCTTGAAACACATAATCATGCATACAATCAGCGGCTCAAACCAGGTTGCTCTTTGTTGATTTTTCTTCTTTTCTCACTCTCCTGCTTTGGGGTTGTGATCTCTCGCCCACTGCATACGCTTCCTCTTGTTTTGCTTGACTTCTCAAGTCTTGGCACTTTAACGAAGGCAGCCTGCATCATTGATGTTCTCTATCAATGATGCAGTCAAAGTTGGCGGGCAGTAACAAATCCTGATGAGGCATATCGTCGTGCATGAGAAATTGTCGGGGAAACCAACCCCTTTGACTTGGCATTTACCTGAAACTTTACAGATGGCCCTCAATAAATTCCTGAAAATCAATTTCAGACTCACAAAGTCCTTTTTACTTAGCAATGATCCGATCTCGGACTATATCTGCGGCTCTACTCTAAACTAGAAGATGTAATTCAGTTTGAGAATTATTTTTTCTATTTTGCAGTATTATACACCACGATTGTATAAAAATAGATAGGGAAAAGAGAAGACCAGACTTTCGTATTCTCACGGGGGCAGAAACATTTTCTTAAACTCTAGAATCATAGATTAATCTTTCAGAGATTATTTGAAAAATAAGAATAGCTCATTTTGTGACAACAGTGCTCCAGTCTCCCACTAAAAAAAGCTTGTCTTCGCGATGAGTAGCGAAGTAAGATTCGAGAAAAGTATGTAAAATTTACATTACGAACTTTTCGAAAGAGACGTGCCCTGCCCGCGTAAGACTCCGTGACATGAGGAATTGTCGTCTCATGCAAGTGGGTATAATCACCTGCTGTTGACTCCACAGCTTAGACTATAACTACAATTACTTGATGAGAAGAAAAACGGAAAAGGAAAAAAGAAAAGAAAAAACCATCTTACTTCTCCTTATATACCCCCGAACCCATCAAATTAATTAATCGAAACAGCAAAAAATTATGAAGAGAGTTGAAGGAAGAAACATGATCACCCATGAGCTGTTCTTGAAAGTTGTGGTGCTTGGGACCGTCATATTGGGTCCATGCCACAATCACGTAGCAGGAGCTGCTGATTCAATGACCAAGCCTGGATGCCGAAGTTCTTGTGGAAACCTCTCAATTCCATACCCCTTTGGATCGAGCGATAGTGATCCCCACTGCCACATCAATCGCCCATCATTTACTGTCTATTGTGATAACTCTACCAACCCTCCGGTACCTTACATGGCGAACAGAAGTTCTAACATCGAAATACTCCACATTTCTATCGAGGACCACGAGCTGCGCATTAACGTTTCGGTTGGTCGAGACTGCTATAACTCTTCTGGCTACGACGGGTCCTCGAGCAATTATCCGCGCTTCACCCAACCTGAATTCCCCATATCCAGCACCAAGAACAAGTTCACCGCAGTCGGTTGCGACACGTTGGCTTTTTTTCGAGATCGCCATGAGGAGTTCTCTTTCGGTTGTACGTCTTTGTGCAGCAGCATTTCGAATGTCAGCAGCGGGCCATGTTCCGGTATTGGTTGCTGCCAGACGAGCATCCCTAAGAACATCTTCAACTACAACATCTCCATTTGGGGCTTTTCCAATCATTCGAATGTCCTGAAATTCAATCCTTGCAGCTATGTATTCGTCGCCGAAACTGACTTCTACAACTTCTCGTCTAGTGATCTTTCGCAGCTTCCATTTAAGGAGTCTGCTTTAATTCTCGATTGGGCGATAGGACAACAAACATGCGAGGAGGCCCAAAAGAACAGCACGAGCTACATGTGCACCAAGAACACCAATTGCACTAACGCCGAAAATGGATCCGGGTACAAGTGCAATTGCTTAGATGGTTACCAAGGCAATCCTTACCTGGAGGATGGTTGTCAAGGTACGTAGATAACATCAACATTCTTTAAATTGTCCTTTCCATTGACATGATCTGAGAAGATTAGATCCATTTGACGTGTAGATATTGATGAATGTGCGGATCTAGAGATGAATAAGTGTGAGGGAAAGTGCCATAATATTGAGGGGAGTTATACATGTCCATGCCCAAAGGGTTATCATGGTGATGGCAAGAAGGGCGGTGGAGTTGGACAAGGATGCATTGCTAATCCATCACACTTGATGAAGATTTTGGTTGGTAAGTTCTTTTATTTTATTTGGACTTTCCGACTGAAAAAATATACTATATGAGCTGAATTCGAGAATAATTAATTTAATTTGTGTGTGGTTGAGGAGAAAATTAACCATTCACATTTTCGCCCGATTTTTCGTCCACTGTCGCCTTTGCCTGAAAAAAATCCAAAATGAAACTTTCTATGTTCTTCTCACTGAAGTTCTCTATGCAGAAAATGAATGTGATGCATTAAGTACATCACGTGTTAGTAATTACATCCTCTTAAAATTCATAAGTAGATTAAATTTCACGCTTGTCAATATCTGAACACTTGGAGCATCTTTTGACTTGGCGACCTTGGGCTTTGGGTAATTGTGAATACATGTTCCATCGACCGAGACCAAGTTGCGATTGTTTATATTGGTACCGTATGACTTGTAGTTGCGTGGTCTTCATTGCCACTTGTAGCGTGGAGTCGCAAGGTTGTGGGATTAAATTAGTCAAAATATTGACCTGAAAAACCACACATCACAAAATTGCCATTTATACACAAACACACACACACACACACACACATATAAGACTTGGAGCATGTCAATGATTTCAGTAGGCTTTCTATATCGTATCGTATTTTAATCAGGAGCAGTGCTAAGTACTGTTATTACTTCAAAATGATGGTGTATTCTGAGCCAACACCACAATTCAAGAAAAATCGGCCACCGAATGTTTACGATCTATTCAATCTTTTTTTCTTTATAAGGAAATTAAGACAATTCCCTAAGAAGGAAATGAAAATTAAAACTATTCTTTGTTCTTCCTGACTACGTCTCTTGAATCTCAATCTTCATCTCATCTTTCCTCTATGAACAATCTTGCAGTATAATCAGTTTTTTTATTTATACTCAATTTCGCATATTGTTCTCAACCTCATAAAATAAATTTTTTCACGTTCTACAACATTTTAGCCTTGGTAAATGCTGAAATGTCTGTAGCTCATAAAATAAAATAAAAATGAAATTTATATCATACAGTTGATTATGATAAAAAGAAGCAATGGTCATCAATAAAAAATTGACATTTTATAAAGTTTCACACTCATAACGTGACGTTATAAATCTTTCGTTGACAATTTTCATAGTTTGTTGCACTCACCTATGATAAAATGTTATGAACTAAATCATGAACTATGTGATCTTAATATAATAAATCTTTCGTTGTAAAGATTTTTACTAGAACTAAATCATGAACTATGTGATCTTATCATAATAATTACACACCCTAGGGCATAATCTTAATTTATCTCTGATCTCTCCCTCCCTGCCCACAAGCTTCATCCATCACCGCCTCTGTTGCTCGTAGTCACCACTTCTGGCGAAGTTAAAACCAGGCGCCGCCATAACGACCACCTCAAGTCTCTCTCTCTCTGCGCGTGCGCCCCATGTTATACTTTTAGAAAGGGAGGCAGCCTGGGCGGGAACTTGTGTTGGCGAAAACTGGTGGAGACGTACACATAGGGATTTTACCAATCCAAGTAGATGTCCTTACTTCCTAATCCCAAATAAAATGAGTGAAAGCCCGTGATCAACGAATTTTGGGGCGGGCATGTGGTAAAATTCTTCTAAACTTGCATTTGCAAGGACGATGATGGGATAAAAGAACTTGCTCCACATGAGGCATGAGGTGACTGATTGAAATGTGGATTTGCATGTATTTTTAATCTCATTGGAGAGTCCCAATCCATTTTTGTTTTTGCTCCTTAAAGTCAAACCTGTTCCTTTCTCTAGCTTTGATTTGCATGTAAGAACTGATAGATTGGTTCAATGGCTAATTCCTCTTTCTTTTATGTGTGACACAACTTACACAACTCTTTTAATTTCTTCACAAGCCATATTTATGACGATATCATTTAGATAGCTTGTTGATTACTAGCGACATGACAACATCTATTGAAGGTGATGATACAAGTAAAAGAGGAAGATATAAGCAAATTTCACACCGAATACTAATCCATTTTAAAATATTCCCTCAATGTTACTAGTCCTTGCCATTTTCATGTCATTAGAAGAGATCAAGCTGGATACAGGGATGGGATTTGTATTGAGTTGTTTAAATCATGCATAGTTCAACGAAAAAGTCTCAATAAATGTATGCTTTAAATGGCGTAAATTTGTTTGAGTTGATACTTTTTTGACTTCTTTCATGTCGAATTAAACCTGTTAAACTGATGACATTTTTTGGAGACCAGGACAATTGTGCTTTTCTTCCTTTTTGGTAGATTAGCTTAACCAAATCCATTGTCCTATTTCAGACTCAAATTGTCCCAAGACGATGAAGTTTTTCGAGGAAACCTCACGATATAATTCTACAGAAAGTTTGAATGCCTGGCCGCTCTTATATGGTTAAAATGATTCACTGTGCAATCAATTATGTGGTTAACTATAACGAAAAATGGGTGTTATATACAGGTGTTGCTGTGGGCATAATAGGGCTGCTTTTCGGCATAGGCTTTTTGTTTGTTGGATACAAACAAGTGAAGCTCATTAGGCTCAAAGAGCAATACTTCAAGCAAAATGGTGGTTTGCTTTTACAACAACAATTACATGAACGTGACAGAACTACAAAAGCTGTGAAAATCTTTAGCGCTGAAGAGCTAGAGAAGGCCACTGACAATTATAATGAGAGCAGAATAGTTGGGCAAGGTGGATACGGTACCGTTTACAAAGGTTCGTTGCCAAATAATATGGTAGTTGCGATTAAGAAGTCCAAGCTTGTGGACCAGAGCCAAATCGAACAGTTCATCAATGAAGTCATTGTGCTTTCCCAAATTAATAATCGTAATGTGGTCAAGCTTTTGGGATGTTGCTTGGAAACTGAGGTGCCTCTATTAGTGTACGAATTCGTCAATAATGGAACTCTCTTTGACCATCTCCACAACCCAAACAAATCATCGAAATTGTCTTGGGAGACTCGGTTGAGAATTGCTTCAGAAACCGCTGGAGTCCTATCGTACTTGCACTCTACAGCTTCCACTCCCATTATCCATCGAGATGTCAAGTCAGCAAACATCCTTTTGGATGCTAACTGTACCACGAAAGTCTCTGACTTCGGAGCTTCAAGATTAATCCCACTTGATCAAACGCAATTGTCCACCATGGTTCAAGGAACATTGGGATACTTAGACCCCGAGTACTTTCACACAAGTCAATTGACAGAAAAGAGTGATGTTTATAGCTTCGGGATTGTGCTAGTTGAGCTATTGACAGGGAAGAAG
Organism: Angophora floribunda; assembly: GCA_014182895.1. NCBI lineage: Eukaryota > Viridiplantae > Streptophyta > Magnoliopsida > Myrtales > Myrtaceae > Angophora > Angophora floribunda. The sequence continues at coordinate 32,309,552 of CM024710.1, read as the reverse complement.
GCACTTTCTTTTGACCGACTAGAAGAAGAGCGGAGCTTGGCAACGTACTTTTTATCATCATTGAAAAATGACAAATTGTTTCAGGTTGTTGAGAAAGTTATTGCAAATGAAGGAAACAATGAGCAGGTGAAGGAAGTTGCCAATCTTGCCAAGAGATGCTTGAAAATAAAAGGAGAAGAGAGGCCGACCATGAAGGAAGTAGCAATGGAATTGGAGGGATTCCGAGCAATGGCTAACCATCCATGGGTTAGTGGTATCGATGTGAATCCAGAAGAAACAATTTGTTTACTAGAAGAGAAGACCGACGTGTACATGGATAGTTTTGCAAGCACGAGCACTGGATGCATGGATAGCATGAAAAATCATGTCACACCACTAGTTAGTAGTGGGAGATGACAATGATGAGGTTATCGATATATATTTGGGTATGTTGAGTCGGATGTTATGGTTGCAATAGGTCTCCATTGACTGCACTAGTCATTCAGTTCTTTCAGTTTGAAACTAGTTCATCAAATAGTTTATGTGCGTGGAAAGAACTTTTGAAAAGTCTAGCCTTATAATAAAGTCAGTGTAGTGATTCGATAAGTGTTTCCGTGAATGCAGGATAATTTAGCGTTAGAAAGCTTTGGATCCGACTCGGTTATAGGATGTAAATATGGCCTTTTCCTTCTACCGTTTCTTGCTGGTGCTTTTGAGACTTGGGATTTCTATCGTCTTTGAGTGTGCTGGAGTTAAAATGAAATGGAAGTGCAGATTTCTGTTTGCTCGACAATGTAGCTGGTCTACCTTGGATGAATCGGTTTTTCCTGGGCAATTCCATGGTCTTGCCTTACATTAATACACTGAAACTTTCGTGTATCGATTATACATATTAGATATGTTCAATTCCATACACCATCAACCGAATTGAATTTCACGTTTGACTTTTGCTCGTATGTCACTCATCCATACATTCAATGGGGGTACGGTCATATTTGCCTTACTGAGTTACAATTATGAACATCATTTTTTTTGGTAAGGCAATTATGAACATCATTCATATCCATTTGTAGTCAAGTTTTTACATAGTTAATGTCCATATTAATAATCAACCAATCAGAGACATTTCCTTCGATTGGTGAGGGAGGAAAATCAAGTCCAATAGAAGTTCATATTATGCAGGTGCAGGACTCATTTACCCAAGGCGGATCTTTTCACCGGAAAAAAGAAACCGAGAATTAGTGCTGATGTCCTCCTAATTCTTTGTAATTAAGGTGGCCTAGCATATATGTGGATATAATAGTTGTTATTGCATTAGAGCAAGTGCAACTGATTGGGTTGATCAACTGGCTGGTCATCTTGAATCGGCTACTCTACTCGCTAGACCTAGCCCAAGCATCCATCACCTGAGGCCAAGGACCTCCACTGGCCATCAGCAAGGCCCAGTAGAGGGAAAAAGCAAAAAGAAAAAGAAAAGAAGAAAAAGAGAAGAAAAGAAAAAGAGGAAAAATCAAAAATCAAAAAATCAAAAAATATTAAATTATTTTTAAAAATTATCAATGTTAGCGTTGATTATACCACGTTAGATGGTTGACGTTTGTGTTAGTGATTTTATGCCAAAATTGATTGAATAGACTTAATTGGCAAAATATGAAAATATTTTAGAATTGAATTAGCAAAATTGTAATAGTTTTGTTAAAAATTCCAAAAAATGGCCCAAAATGCTCTTAATTTCTTAAATAAGGGCCCAAATGTACCTTATTTCAAAGAAGAACTTGAAGTGCCATTACTTTTTCAAAAAATGTTCTAAAGTGGATCTTGTTTCAAATATGTGCTTGAAGTGATTATATTTAATTTCAAATAAGGGCCTGACTTTCTAGCGATCATGGGCATTTTCGTCATTTAACCCCTTTTTTCCCTTTTTCTTTCTTTTTCATTTTTTTAGTTTTCCTTCATTCTTCATTGATGGTTGGCCAGCCACTGGAGAGCCCATAGTTGGCGAGGGCTTAGCAACCTTGCCGATCGATGGCAAAGGTGTCCGCTAACCCTACGCAAGGCTGATCCTTGCCAGATTTGGAGAGGGTGGCTGCCGACCCTAGGTAGGCCCTTGCCAGCAATCGACGAGGGTTGTCGAGCCCTCATCGGCCTAGCTGGGCAAGGCCGACCCTCACCAGATCTAACAAGGGCTTGCATGCCCTTGATAGCCTTGACTAGTGGCCAATGAGGGCTCAATAGCCCTTGCCGATCCTTACCAATGGCCAGCGAGGGTGGCCATCCCTTGCCGGCCTTTCCCAGTGGTTGTCGGCCAACACTGAAAAAGAAAAAAGAAGAAAAGAAAAGAAAAGAAAAGAAAATTTTGATGAAAACGTCCTTGATCAGTTGAAAAATTTAGCTGGCTGACAACTAGAGAGGTCAAATCCTTATTTGAAACAAACATGGCAACTTCAGGCCCTAAATTGAAACAACTATGGCCACTTTAGGCCCTTATTTGAAACGACTATGGTTACTTCATGTCCTTATTTGAAACAATGTTTATTTTAGGTCCTTATTTGAGAAAATAATGACACTTGGAACCATTTTTTGGAATTTTCCTATAGGTTTAATTTTTCCTTTATACTTGTGTTTAGAAAGACCTATAAATTCACTAACTTTCATTGGAAGTGACCAACCTTAATTTGATTGACATATCAGCATCTGCCATATCGACATACCAAGTTACAGAATCTTAATAGAAGAGGGAAGTGGAAATCTGTTGGTGAAGCTACAAAGATGAGTTTAAGACACGTGGTTTTTGGATTTGGTTTGGTTACATTTTTTGTAATCGGGGACGCAGGTGAAATTGCACGCTCATTTGTGGCAAAGCCTAGAGAATTTGCCTGTCATAGTTGATTCCCCTGATGTTGGGTTGCTGAGAACTGCGCCACTTGATTTACACTTGGAATGGAATGGTGATCGCGAAATGCGCGTTAAGAACCTATTGGAGAGGACAAACTGCTGAGACGAATGCAGTAAAAGCATGAAAGAATAGACAGCTCAAGAGCATGATTTGCATTTTCTCTCCTAACGCTTTCCTTGCGAGCAAGCCGATGCAGTGAGAAAACCTAACCACACGTTAGCTAAGAGATCTAGTGAAGAGGAATCGGATAATTGACCGGCCTAGTGGAATAATTTTTTAAGAGAATTTCAATTCGGTATTTGACTAGATGGTGGTTAAGCATTAAAGAAGCATGGGCAATACAAGAAAACACATGAGACGCATAACTGCCAAAGTGCTTTACTTGTTGTCTGTCTGATGGGCAGCGGATGATGCGTCCAGCTATGAATGACAGGGAAGCAAATGTCGGCGGAAAAAGGAAATAATTTGCAGTGACATCTCTCGACCTGGGTAATGACATTTCCTATGGTTTGACATCTTCTCTATTTTCAAGAAATATAGCACGATCACCGGTCAGTTCTGTGGTTGTTTTCAGCAGGAGATTGACTCCTTGATCGTCCAAAACCACAGGAACATTTATACGAATCACTGTTTGCCCACAATTTGCATGGTACTATGCTCATCGTCATAGCTGGGTTCGATCATTAGCTTGCAAATTTCAAAAATGGTAGACTACTCATTCATTTCTAAGTTGCAAATGCATGAAGTGGTGAATGAGAAGAAAGAGATCAAGAAGATCTGGCGAGTACTGCTGCGCCGTCGCAGGTGAGGGGAAAGCTACGAGTTCCGTTTTGTGTGCATTCTTTGGGAATGAGAGATGTTGCTGAATATTAAAATTTTCAATTTACAACTGTCTGAACGGTTCTCATTGAATCTTTTTTTTTTTTTTTTTTTTAGCTCTTTGGCTGTTCTCATTATGACTGTTTTACCCATAAAAGAAGATTGTCATTCTTATAGATACTAGAGGTGGAAATGCTCTGATTGTTCAGAAGGCTTGTGAAAGACTTGATAGCAGCAGGAGCTGCTGGCGTTTTCTAGGGGTATTAGTTTCAACTGAGAGAGATCTAACGTTGCTCCTTCTACAAAGCTCTCAGCCTTTTCTTTTAACTACTCACTACACAGGCGCTGTAGTTCTATTATGAACTACCAGGTCCCAAATTGTAAATAAGTCAAGTTTGGGCCTATCTTTAAGTTTCAAATCTGTTGAATTTTATTTAGTCGAACATTCTGTGAAAGAAGTTATTACTCGTATACGCATTGTTAGCAATTTCTAGGTCAATTGTCATTTATTGAGTTAGTTGTTCCTAAATTCTGTCTGACGACTGTGCATCCACTGATCTCAGATTACTTCCTCTTCAGATCAAGCATGGCCAAAGTAAGTGTGGTAAGATTATATCTCTTTCTCATGGAGCTCAGGCACACATCCTTTCTTCCTTCTTGATGTTTAGCATGTTGATAAGTATCATCATCATTGTCAATTTATGCGTGGTAAGCAGGTACAAAAGTTTGCCATTGGTGAATTTGAGCTACGATTTTCTATTTCAAAACTCAGGAATATAGAAACACGTAAAATTGTGATTTCTCTCAAACTGCCTTATTTATAGGTCATAACAGCTGTGGAGCATGCTGATAAAATAGCATCTGCAAGGGATGCTATTGGGAATTCTGACTTCTTCCTCGTGGCTAGGACCGATGCACATGCAATATCAGCCAAAAACTGGCCTGTCTGAGGCCATTGTAAGGGTTAATCTTTACATAGGGGAACTAGTTGACTTTTCCTCTGCTTCTTGTCATGGTCTGCCGTTGAGTAAGGCTTTTGTTCGCTGTGAAGCAGAAATACTGATCTAAGTGGGAGTTACATAGTCATCTTGTGCTGAGACACAGGTTTACAGTCAATATGCAGACCTCTTTCTTGACATTATTATAGTATTCGAGTGATGTCTAGATGTTCAACCCAAAGTTAATAAGTAGATGTTTCGGCATCTTAAGTATTGGTAGATCTCCATTTTTTCATCCTATACCTTCATTTATCCAGAAACTCATGCAGCTTCTGCCATAATTCTAGTGTAGATTATATCATATGACTTCTTAATCTGTGTTCCATTTGCCTCTCCTTTAACCCTTGTGCTCTTGACACCCATTATCGCCCATTATCTCCAATACTGCTCTTTGCAACTTGAGTTCAGTGACTACACTTATTGATGAAACCATATTGGGGAAGATATACATTTTTAGACTGTTTGTGAATATGGCTTGTGAAGTCAAAATTAGAGCTTTATTAGTTGGAACTGAGGTGATTAAAGGAAATTACATGTCAAAGATCTTTTAGTTGTTTCACTCGATGGCTAGAATCATCAACACATTTGCTATGTATTGCTCTGTCTGAAGGAGGAAAATGAAAGGAAATAGCAGTAACATATCCTAACCATTTAAATGTTTGCATGGTGATTTCTGTCAATTTTTCATTTTACCATGTAAATCCAATTGTCGTTTCCTTGCATTCGCTGGATGGTCAAGGTGTTTGGACAATGTTTATTGGTTCTTTCAAGACTACAACATGAAGCATAGTGTTTCCTCCTAGAGCATTGATATAATTTCGTTTGAAACGAATAATCGAAAACATTTTTTTGGTTTATTAACACATGTTTTTTATTGTAATAGAACTTGCAGGCAGGAGATGATGCATGCTTTGTGGAGGCACCAAGGGATGACGATGAGCTCAAGGAGATAGAACAGGACGGTGTACGAAAGGCTACGGAGTATGCAATTTGATTGAAGGTGGAGTCACACCATTGCACACTGTTGAGGAGCTGAAAGAGATCGTCTTTCGTTCGATCATGCGCAACGCTCACGGCGCTCTATGCTTGAGCACACGCCATTGTCGACGTCCTTGAGTCATTAAAAGAGAAGGGAACTACAAGAGACAACCTCGACACGATGGCTATGCCGAAGGAATTTAACCAGTTGATCGGAGCTTGGAGTCCTGGTTCAGGCTCGAAACGCAGTGCTCTGATTGCCGTCAGTATAGATTCATAGTAACCGTGGAAACTACAAGTAATCAAATATGTGCAGCAACATTTGAATTCCAATTTCCAGTTTCCCTTGGTCAGATGGACACGGCGATTCTACGAATTAGTGGAGCAATAGCCAATTTCTAGGCTCTTAACATATAACGACCCATACATTTGCATGATAGATGCACTGCTTAGAGCGTGTTAAAACTCTTTTCAATATGAATGCTTTTGCTAAATAATTACATATCAATTTCTTTTAATAAGTCTATCTCTGTAATGGCCCACGTCTCTAGCAACAAAAGATTATAATAATACCCCAAAAAATTATCTTAACTTGGCAATTCTTCCTTAAAAAAAAACTAGGCAGTTCAAGAAAGCACCATGCCCAACTGTAGGCCACAACAAACACGTTACAAAGCGTAGCATAAACATGCTTATCTGAACTTTCAGCTCTTGAACCGCCCAAGATAAACGCGTTTATTTGGCTTTCAAAAGAAATAATGAAAATTAGGAAAGCACCCTCTTTGCACTTGCTATGAACTTTCGTCTTTGCACCATACATGACCACAAGCCAAAGCAAACACCTTAAATAACAGAGCATAAACATGGCAAGATATAGAATCGTTTCCATTGGAGACAGTTATCAAGTACTAAAACTCATCAAAGATTCCTTCACTAGTGCTCGATACGTGCGTATTTGACTCAGCGTTCCATACAAACGCTTTGCGATTGCAAGATTGAGGAGCTAAAGATGGCAAGCTGATTTTTTTGTTGGATATATTTTATATAATAAGCTTTGAACTGTATTTACTTCTTTTGAGGCAAACTAAATGGAAATCAATTCAGAATTTAATTGAACACAAATAGTACCATCATGTCGTATTATTAATTACCACTCTAGATGAATGATGCATAGAATCAATCAATACCTAGATATGGACATCTATGGCTAGCATTCATCAAATTTATGTAATATGATAAGTGATAAGCAAATTCAATCGGATCTCAACAACCAGATATGCATTAATGTGGACAGAACCTCCTCGCTCTCCTAAACTTTCTGGTGGGGCAAAGTTATCAAAAGGAACGATGAAAAGCAAAAAATTCTTCATCTTTTGTGGTGTGGTTTGGAACAATGAAAAGCAAAAAATCTCAACCCACCGAACTCTTATAAATTTAGGGGCTTCATTTTAGCCGTATGGGCAACCGAACTTTCTTAAAGAGCCATGCTCTGCACTACATTATCTATTTCTATTGGTCGAGAAATCTTCCGGGTATGATCATTCTTCAAGTGATTATCCACGGCACTAGCTGAATTCTGCATGTCTGGCACCAAGAACATGTTCATCGCAGTTCATTGCGACATGTTGGCTATTTGCTGCCGCGGTGAAATTGTTCTCGGCAAATAGCCAACGATTGGTCAAGGCAATCACAACCGACTGCAATGAACTTGTTCTTCATGCTAAATATGGGGAATTCAGCTAATTTAAGCGGCGGACAGTCGCTCAAAGACTCATTGCGTCTATAAGAGTAATGCTAGTCTCAACTGATCGAAACGATAACGCCCACCTCGTGATTGCAATTGACTGCAGTGAGCTGGTTCTTCGTGCTAAATATGGGGGATTCAGCTAATCTTGCCTCTTCGAGTGCTTTCCCGATGATTCAGATTGGGCCCATATGAAATCCGCGGTCGATTTGCGAGACCTCTGGTTGTGGATGGAAATCGGGGATGATAGCAGCTCGCTGAAACGGAACGAGAGTGACAAATGGGCTTGTTTAGTTCATAGTCTGATTAGTGAGTTTTGGATTTGATTAGGCTTAATAAGCTCTTGGGTTTGGTAAATTTGGATTTACTTCGGCTTTAGAGAATTCGCGCTGACTCTGGTTAGAATTAAATTGGACTTTCATAAATAAGCCCATTCCGTTTATAAAGCCTTTCTTGTTTTCCGTGACCTGGACCTTCGAGGTCCAAGCAGGGTCCACATTCAGACTAGGCCCAAGGGCCTACCCCGAGTCTCTATTTCCAGAAAATAAAAATAAAAAATTGATAAAATTGGTTAGAGAAATAGGCCTCGATTGAGTTGTTAGATTTTAGTATTAAAATTTGTTTAGTTTCATGATTTTATCCAATTTAGATTTGGTAAAATTAGTTTCTTTAGAAAATTGAATTTGATTTGAACTAAGCTCATTGGGGGTTTGTCCTAGAACTTAATAAATGATGCCATGTTATACTCTCTACCCGATTTGTGCTAGGTTATTTAACTACACTTCACCATTTTATTCACTTTTCATTTCTATTCTTGATTTGTTTGTTTCTTGCAATTGCTTTTATATTGTTTTTGTGTTGTGATTCACTTTCTTAGTTGAATAATTAGGTTATATTCTAGGACCATAATAATTATTTAAAACATTGCATTAACATTTAATGGATGAGAATCTTAGGATTCACAATTTTGTAAAAGGATTGCCTGAACATCTAAGTTGACAAATAATTAAGTTTAGATTTTGAAAATGCACTAGTTAAATAAACTAGTATAGTAAGCCCCCGACCTTAAACTAGTATAGGACCCTTTTCTCTTTTGCTCCTAAATGTCAAACCTGTTCCTTTCTCTCTTTAGTTTTGATTAGCATCTAAGAACTGATAGGATTTGGCTATTTAGATGCTCCTCCTTTGTTTAACGGCTTCCTTCAATGCCGACAAAGTTTTTAAAGTCGAACTGCCAAGATTAAAGGATCCCACTTTGCTTAATGGCTTCTGACTTAAACTCTCTTTTCTCTGTGTTGCTTTTCCACCTTCATCGATAATTTGAAGACCTAATCTAAAGTCCAATAAGGTTGTAATCGGACAACACCGGCAGTTTTCGAATGAAGACTGCCAAAATACCGAGCTATAGTTTGCTCCTCTGCCTCCACCACCTCGCTGCTTAGCATGAGATGCTCAAATTTGGTGGTGTACTCTTCCGCAGACAACTCCTCTTGCTTCATGTTGTGGAATTTATCGAAGTCATCCTGCTGCTAAGTTTCTGGCAAATGCTTTTATTTTTTGAGCTCCTTCATTTTATCCGATGTCATGATCCATCACTTTCTTTCACGAGTTCTTTGACACGTTAGATTTTCCCACCAAATTGAAGCATGCATTTTATACGTCATGAATACAAGCTTCACCTTGCGATTCTCCGCGATATTCTTATGATCGAAAATTCGCTCGATTCTATCGAGCCAATCAAAGAATAACATCGGGACCACCTTTAGGCTTACCTGGTCTGGGCAAACAAACCTGCTGTTTCCGAAGCAAAAAATTCCATAAATGAAGCTCACTAAGACTAGTCTTCTAATGACAGCTCCTCTTGCTATATTTTCCTAAGCGAACCGAATGCTGTAAAATAAAGGAAATATTTTCTTAAAAAATAGTTTCCATGAAGTGAATCCAGTCTTAAATAGAGTTAATTTGGGTGTACAATACATGTGCGGTATGATGGGAGAACAGTAATAACTCGAACAATATCGAATTAACGTGGCAGAATAAAATAATCTCTCATCTTGTGAACCTAATAGGAACCGATCTAGTAGAGTAAAATAAATACCAAGCACACAATACGGTTTTTTTACATGGAAAACCTCATCGGTGTGAGGATATCAAAAATCACGGGACCGGAGTCCACCGGAAAATCTTTATTATCAACAAAATTGGGTGAACAATGTTCTTCTCTAGCAAATACTAAAGGTACATAACAGCACCTCAAGAACATAATTCTTGGCAATACACATGAATTTCACAAGAGATCAAGGATAAATTTGACAAAAAACGCAGGTTTTGATCAATCCATGAAAAACCTGATGTGGGGAGTTTCAAACGAAAATCAAACCGTTCAGATTCGAGAAGATTGCGCTACGAACACGCTGACAAAATTTCAGCTCAATCGGACCACGAATCGACATCTAATGTCAGCTTGATGTAAATCAAACTTTGCCCCAAACCCCTAGACTTTCTGCTTTCTCTTTTTCTCTTGTTAATGCGTCTTTTGCAACTATCACTTTTGAGAAACCCTATTTCTCCATATGACTTATCATATGAACTCAAGCCCTTTTCGGCTTGCAACTCATTGGGCTTCCTCCACATAGGAGTGAACCCAGCTAACAAATAAAACATTTGACGTGTCTTTAAATTTTGTAGATATTGAGGAACATGTGGAGAATAACCCATGTGAAGGACCGTGCCATAATATTGAAGGGACTTTCCTACATGTCAAAATTGCCATAGCCTACTCTCACCACATATCCAACACTCCACCAGTGGAAGCCATTTTTTTAATTATTATTAATTTTTTTTAATTTATGAGCATAATCGTAATTAGCTGTCTAACCGGAGAAGAATTAGTACGGCAACTATCAGTTAATGAATCGAAAACATGGAAACACCCTCCCCACTGCATCTATCTCGAGGTGGGTAGTGTGTTTGACAATAGTAATAAGCATTGAATCATCCAGTGGCGAATTTAATCCAGCAAGACAAAAGAAGAAATATAGTGAAAACAAAAGGAGATAAACATTAAACAGGAGAGAGACCCCCGGAAGGAAAGAGGGGGTGGACCGTTGATGGCCAAGATGTGCTTTTTAAATTTTGGAGAACCGGAAGTGGCAATGGTGCTGCAACAAGTTAACTTCATAGATGATAAAGCGGAAGCTCGCGTGAACGTACTGGAGACTCCATCTCTCCCATTACTTTTTACCCTCCACCGACATCCCATCAATGAAACCAGCTGTTTCCATACGTGCATGTGGGAGATAAAGAGGGAAGAATGGGAAAATGAGAGTGAATTCACCATTTCTGATGGCGTAACTAGAGACTGAGAGTAGGATGGCAGGAGACACAAACTTACTCAAAAAATTGTATTTTCCTTTCTATAGACTATATATATGCATTTTGAAAAAGAATAAAGTTTAGCTTCAAAATAATTAATCAACTAGCTTCAAAGAGGTCAAATATAAACTTTTTCAATTGTTGCATTACAAAATTCAGATTTCTAAATAAGATTCCAATACATACCTTTAAATTAAGACAAGATATGTCACACATGGAATTCTTTACCTTTTTCTGTGCTAGAATTTCTAATTAATATGGATTATGGTTGATATGTATTTGTGGAGATTTATCATCACAAAGAATTTTATTTTTCCTTTAATCTAGTACCTATATTGACATATTTTGTTAAATTTTCATAATTTCAAGGAACGTCTTGTCTTGCTACCATGGCAGTAACAAAGAAATGCAATCAAGATTACCAAAAGTCATTTTGAGGTAACCAAGCTAATCGAACTAGGAGTATAATAGGGGAAAAGTATCAAAAAAGTCATAAACATTTTGCATTAGTGCCAATTTAGTCATAAACCTTTTATTGGTGCCAATTTAGTCCTAAAATTTTTGACTTGGTGCCAATTTAGTCCTAAAACTTCTAAGTTGGTGTCAATTTGGTCCTTTCGGCTAATTTTAGCCATATTTTGCTTATGTGAACGCCGGTTGGTGACGTGGACAACTTTTAATAATATTTTAATATTTTTTGAATTATTTATTCATTTATTTATTTTCTTTCATTTTTTCCTTTCCTTTCCTTTCCTTTTTTTTTTTTTTTTTCATGTACTCCTCCATCCTCCAGCCGGTCACTAGCTGGGCAGCCGACAAGGTCGACCTTGCCGGCCTCTAGTGTGCCTCGCCAGCGGCTGCGAGGGCGGGTGAGCCATGACCCTCATCGAATTTGGTGAGGGTTGAGCCTCGCCAACCATGGGCGAGGCCCAACCTCGCCAAATTCGGCGAGAAAGAAAATAAATAAATAATTCGGAAAATATTAAAATATTATTAAAAGTTATCTATATCAGCCCGCCATCTCGTGCCACGTTAGTCGCTGGCCATACCACGTCATGGACCGGTGTCCACATCAGTAAAATCCAGGCAAAATTAGTAAGAAGGATCGAATTGTTACTAAGTTAAAAGTTTTTGGATTAAATTGGTACCGATTAAAAAGTTTAGAATTAAATTGGCACCAATAGAAGGTTTAGGACTAAATTGGCACCAATAAAATGTTATGACTAAATTGGCATAAATGCAAAAGGTTTATAACTTTTTTGACACATTTCCCGTATAATAGAGTTAACAGGAAAAGTGTTAGAAAACCCCTAAAATATTTTAACGCTGTCAATTTAGTCTTAAACTTTTTCACTTAGATTTTAAGGCAATGTCTCTCCTTCCGTGAGAAAACAAAAGTCTAGTCTTCTCTTTTCCCATTTGATTTTTGATGGTTGGAATATTGGGGCAAAACTCAAAAGTTGATAGGGAAAGGAGAAGACCTGACCCTTCGTCTTTTACGAAGAAAGAGACTCATTGGTAAACTGTAAGATTCAACAATTCCAAAACATAATATTGCATTGCAACTCTTGACCATTAAACAACAATCTCTTTGTTTTCTAACGAAATTCATCAGTTGAATGACAAGAACTAATGATAACCTTAAAGATTTCTATCGACAATATCCTTAAATTTATTTATAAATCCTTTAAAGATCCCAAACTGCCTATGTATCGGACGGCGCATTGTAAATGATGTATCCCCCAAACTCATTAACTTATTAACTAGGGCTACCACTCTCACCACCGCAAGCATCTGCAAGCATTCTATTTAGTGCCCTTGGGTTTTGATTTCTTAAAATAGAAGAAAACTTCACTTATTATCTTTTCTAATAAACTCTCAATAATGAGGAGAAATTGGCTGGTGTAGAGATGAATTGTTGAGATCGTTATATGGCTGACTTCGTTCTTGGGAGGAACAGTATCATTGAGTCATGATTTTTGTACTCTAGCAACCAATTTTCTGAAAATGTGCTTTTAGGATGATCAGTGATATTCCGAGGAGTTTTAGTGGGGTCTTGCTGACTTCTGGTTGCACAACATTGGGCAGCATATCATTGTGAAAGCTATGCATTATTTGACAGTAGCACTCGATTCAATGACAACAGAATATGAAGGTGACGAGGAAATAATGCTAACGCTTTTGTTGTTTTTGGTCTAGCAACAGCTGTTTTAGTTTCCGGAGCTTGTACCCTGTTGTGCATTTAGTTGTACCATGATAGCATCAAAAAGCTGATAACTCTCTGAGATATGTTGTAACAGAATAACTGTCCAGCTGCATTTTTATCTTTTACATCAAGAAGAGTAAGCTCTGTTTTTTTTTTTTTTTGCCCCCTTGAGACATTAAGCTGTGAATTTACTTTTCTGATCTTGGTGGAGACATTACTATGTTGCTCACTCCATTGATACAGGATTCTTGTAGTGTGGTACTTCAATATTGTGGACCAAGCCTCTCAATAAGATGCAACAATGTCCATTTTATGCATGCTCTCTTTTTTACGCTCTTTGATATCTTTCCAGTTTTACGCAAATCCAACTTTTTTCTGTTGTTGGGTCTGCATTTCTTTTTGCCCCACTGAGACCCATGGCTCAGGTATATGAAAGTGAAACGGTACATGCTGTTTTGTCTGGTGAATTGTTCTCAATTGAGATCTTGTAGCTGTGCTTGTGCTTGTGGTAGCAGGGTTTTAAGCCCCCTCCTGCATTCCTTCACCTTGTGTCATGTTCTGTTTGCGGAGAAAGTTCGCTTTGTGTCCCGTCCAAGGAGTTCCCTTGACTGAAGGAACTACATTCATTATAACCCATGTCAGTGGAGAGTATAATATAAATTTTTTTCTCTAACTAATCTTTTATTTTATTTTATTGAAGTTCATTTAACGAAAGATAAAATACCGACATTCTTTTGACAGAACTCTCTAATTTATCCTTTTTCAAGTATAAACTCAACATTTTGTATACCTCCTTTTTAATTATTCTAGTTATAAGCTAAATGGAAATACTATGTCAAGTGGCACACCTAGATTTATTAAAATAGGTCATAGATCAATTTCTTTATTCATATTTGATAGGTTGAATTATTACATGCATTAATTATATTCATTAAATGGGTTTAGAATGGTAAAATTCAAAATAATATGGGTGTTAAATAAATTCATAACTTATTTAGACCCAATCCTCATTTATGGCTCACTTTTCTCCTTCTCTCGTCCTCATTTAATTTCATGCTTGTTTACTCCTTGCTCTAACTTTGTGCGGGTATAATTTTTTTTAGATTTAGTCAAATATAGAAGTGTTTTAACTATATGGATTGAGTTGAGTATAACTTAATAGATTTGCATTGTACAGAAATGGGTCAAAACATGTTAAATAGGTTAATTTGGGTCGGATCATACTTGACTTGACCCAAAACCAACTCAATTCACTCGTTTGTTTGATGGGTCTAGAAGACATCATAATTGATTAGTAGTTAATAAAATATTTCTTGGCAAGCACTTGCGTGAAGACTCAATCAACTCTAATTGCTTATTATGTATATAATGATTAGTAATTATTTCTCTATCACGCGTGCCTAATAATTATAACAAATTAATTGTGTGATGTGTATCTAATAATAGATAATTGATGAAACTATTTTTTAGTGGATCTTTTGGAGCGAATCCGGCCAAAGTACGGACATGCTAACTAGCGTTTGTATAATTCTAATGATGATAACTTGTGGATGAAGCCATCAGGAATCAGTTATACTTTCCCTTTGAAAATGTCAACCCAGCTTCAGTTATTTTTCTGCTTGTGTTAGCCCTACCGACTCGTTCCAAGTCCCGCTCCATCAGCTTTTGCTCTGGTCTGCGCTGCGTCCTGTCCTTCTCTTTACTCGTTCTACTTCGACGTTTGACACAATCAGTTCTTATTTACTCTGCCCAATTGCAGTCCTTTCTCGCGTCACCAACTGTAACATCACCTTCCCTCACCACCGCACCGTCTGCCGAGATTCCGTTCATTTCACGAAAAATATTATCTTTTAAAAAAATATTTTTCATAAAGTTATTTTTTTAGAAAAACGTAATTATTTTCTGGTGTTCAAGTGAAACTTGATTTTGAAGTGGAAAATATTTTCCGCTATTTGATTGGAAAAATATTTTACTTTATAAACTCTTTTCAATAGCTTTTTTATTATTTTATATTTTAAAATCATTATTTCTTATTTTTTAAAATCGATTATTAATTTATTTTTTTATTTTTTTTTGTGTTCTCTCTTTCCTTAGCCGGTCGTCAGCCACGCCTTGAGCTCGCCTTGTCGGCGAGGTGCGAGGCTCACCTACCTTTGGCGAGCTCGCCCGATCAGCTCACTGGCAAGGCGAGCTCGAGGTGACGAGGCTCAAGCATCGCCGTAGTTTGGTGAGGCCCGAGCATCGCAAATCTGGCGAGGCTTGAGCCTTGCTACCTCTGGCGACGCTCGGGTGTTGTTGATTTGTGACGCTCAAGCCTCGCCGTCATCTGGCAAGGCCAAATCGGTGAGCTCGGCGAGCTCACCGAGCCTGTCGTCGGTCGCCGACGGGTCGAAAAGAAAAACAGCAAAAAGAAAGACAGAAAAATAATAAATAATAAAAATTCGATTTTATTAGAAAATAACAAAAAATTCGAATTTATGAAAATTTTAAAAAAAATTAAAGAAAGAAGTTAGGACTAATAGGGGGTGTGAGATAGGAGGGAGTGGGTGTGGAAAATATCTTCCCCAACTTGAAAAGCGGAAAACATTTTTCCCTACTTTAGAAGACTTTTTTTCCTTCATGAAAAATGTTTTCCCCAATGAATTTATTTTTCATGAAACAAACATCGAAAAATCCGGAAAACATTTTCCTAAAAGTTATTTTCCGTAAAACGAACGGATAGCAAGCATATTTTTATAAAGGTTGGGCCGAGTCCACGCTGCTGTGGGTGAAAGCGCTGACATTTTGCTGTGCTCAAATCTTACGGTTGATGATTGCAAGTTTTGGATCGAACGGCTGACAACACGCACGACCCCACGGCTGACAAAAAAAAAAGCGCTTGGAACTGCTTGCGGACAAGGCCGTCCGCGATTTTCCAGTGCACGAGCTCACGGTAGGGGCATCTGGGGTTCTATGCGACTTACTTGTTTATATACTCACAGAAAACCGTTTGATTAATCACTAACTATATACTATTTGGCTTTCTAAAAGCTTTATCATCACTTATAAAGGTTGTCATCAAGCTATGAAGCTCGTGGTCTTGTTGCAAAACATCATCTCATTTCAGGAAGAATATGGGTGAATCTATGTTGCTCCATAGACTTCCCTTGAGAGTTGTACTGTTGTTGTGCACATCAGTGGCTCTATTCTCAATAGTTACGGCAGATATAGTCCAAACAACAAAGCCCGGATGCGCAAATAGATGTGGCAACCTCACCTTCTCATATCCATTTGGGATGAACAATACTGGCGACGATTGCTACTTCAAAGAAAAGTCAGATTCTTTCCTCATCTTTTGCGATGATTCAACTAATCCTCCTACTCCTTATATCTTCGATAAAAGTTCTAATATCACCATAGTCAGTACATCTATTGAGAAGCATGAGATTAGTATAATGATGTTTGTGGCCAAAGATTGTTATAATTCGTCTGGCAATTCCTCGTACAAGAATGATCCTTCGATCAATCTTCCCATATTCCCTATATCTCCTACCAAGAACAAATTTATCGCCGTGGGATGCGACACGTATGCGGTTTTCGAGGCCGATACGGAAGCCGTATGCGACAGGGTGCTTGTCCGTATGCGAGAGCATGTCGGACGTGATTTACGGGTCGTGCTCAGGCATCGGTTGCTGCGAGACTAGCATACCTCGAGACACCAACCAATACGATGTCTCTGTCAGTAGCTACTACAATCATAGTGGCGTCTGGGACTTCAATCCGTGTGGGTACACTTTTGTTGCCGAAGATGGCTTCTTTAACTTCTCTACCGACGATCTATCCAAGCCGCCATTTGGTGCGGTCCCTATAGTTGTTGATTGGTCAATTCCAAATCGAACATGCGATGATGCAAAGAAGAATACAACAACCTACATGTGCCAAGATAACTCCAATTGTACAGATGCTGAGAACGGGAATGGGTACCAATGCAACTGCCTAGAGGGTTTTCAAGGGAACCCCTATCTCCAAAATGGTTGTCAAGGTACCTTTTCTAGTCTTTTCATTAGACCTCGGCATAAGGATAATGACCTTTATCCACAAAGTGCGATGATGTATTGCAATCTCAGAAAAAGTAAATTGACTCAATTTCCTCTTAAAATTGAAGGTATTGTCAAATCATAAAATCCTGTTTACCTTTTCAAGTTTTTTTTAATGGTGACAGAATTGCTTCTTCCATTTGGAATATATTCCTACAGATATCAATGAATGTGTGATTTCACAACCCTGCATTGGTTTATGTACAAACTTGCTGGGAACGTATAATTGTTCATGTCCGAGGGATCCCAAGGAGATGGAAGAAAAGATGGTAAGGGATGTACTCCTATCATCCATGAAAAGAGGTTTCGCTCAATCGACGTCGTGCTAGGTTAGTAAGTAGTACATTGCTGAATCTTTTCATCATAACAACTTCTTTTATCCGATAAATTATTCACATTTCTTGAATGTTGCTCTCATGTCTTTGTTGTATCTTTTGTTGTTAGTTATCGAGATTTATCGGATGTATATCTTTCTCTTTGTATTAGTTGTGTCGGTGAATTAAATTGATATTATATATATATATATATATATATTATTGTCTCAAGTTATTCACTTTATATCAATAAAATCAACCTTTTTGTTCTTTTGTTGCTGGAAATGAATTAAACATGTTTTATCCCCTTTATACATTGAATCACTTCTACTATCATAAGATACTATCAGCAATATTATATGTTTAGGTTTAATTCGCTATCATCAAGGTTTGTCTCAATGAAAAAGCTTCAAGTCGATGGAGGAAAATATAAAATAGGATAGAGAAGTTAGTTAACACAAGATTGTTTGAGTAATGAAAAAGATAGAGTTAAGCATATTTCTATAACCATTTTTTTTCTTTTCTTGGTTGTATGAACCTTATTTAGTGTGATGGACAACTGATTTGTTTGTACACCGAACGTAATGTCTTTTCCTAGGTGTGAGCACAAGCTTCCTGCTGATTCTTTTGGGCGTCTCCTGGTTATATTGGGGGCTTAGAGAAAGAAAAATCAGCAGACAGAGAGAGAAGTTCTTCCTAGAAAATGGGGTCCGCCTCATGTTGCAGAGACTTCTTTCGGAGCATGAAGGCGCTCCATTGAATCAGCAAGAATATTCACCGACGAAGAGCTCAAGAAGGCCACGGACCACTATCACGAAAGCCGAATCCTAGGCCAGGGAGGCCAAGGAACAGTATATCGAGGGATCTTACCAAACAACATGGTTGTCGCCATCAAGAAGGCCAAGATTTTGGACCGAAGTCAGGTTGAAGAGTTCATCAACGAGCTGATCATCCTCTCCCAAATTAATCACCGCAATGTGGTTAAGCTAATCGGTTGTTGCTTCGAGACAGAGGTCCCGTTGTTGGTCTACGAGTTCGTGACCAATGGCACCCTTTCGATCACATACACAAGTGTGGCCACGAGTCCACATTATCCTGGAGGGCTCGTCGCGCATTGCGGGGAGACCGCAGGGCGCTCTCGTACTTGCACTCCGATGCATCCGCTCAGATTTTGCATAGGGACATAAAGAGCACAAACATATTGTTGGACGAAAACTACACCGCAAAGGTCGCCGATTTCGGGGCCTCCCGTGCTAGTCCCCCTTGACCGGACGCAGCTGACCACGCTGGTGCAAGGCACACTGGGGTACTTGGACCCTGAGTACTTCCACTCGAGCCAGTTGACCGTGAAGAGCGATGTCTATAGTTTCGGGGTTGTGCTGGCTGAGTTGCTGACTGGACTGAGGGCGTTGTCCTTCCAGCGGGCTGAGAGTGAGAGGAACCTGTCTTTGTATTTTGCTTCAGCAATAAAGGCGGAGAGGCTTTTTGAAATCATCGACCTGAGGGTACTGAACGAGGGTAATCCCGAAGAGATTAAGGAAGTTGCGATGCTGGCAAGCCGATGCCTGAGGGTGAAAGGGGAGGATCGGCCGATCATGAAGGAAGTGGCAATGGAATTGGAGGGACTGATGAGGGTGATGGACAGGCATCCATGGGTGAATCAGAGCTGTGACCTTGAAGAAACTGAGCAATTGCTTGGCGAGAGATCAAGCAAATGTGATGGCATCCTCAAAAGCAATGCATCAGGACATGATGATAGCATAAGTAACCAAGCGCCCTTCGAAATTGAAAGTGGAAGATGAGACTTCATGGCAATGTTGGCCCTCGTCCTGCTATTCGGTGCTGTTGCTGTTGTTGTTTGTTTTTTGGGTATTTCCTTGTTTTTTTTGTCTGTTTAGTTGCTTGTTCTACGTGCTCAAAGTTCAGATGCTACGTCCAAATAGAGTACCTGGCCTTCTGTTTGTGTAACACAACATTCTGACGATATTTGAATAATGGAAAATTCCAAAAACATTCTCGAGTTTTCATCTCATTCAGCGAAGTAAGGATTGGCCAGCTTTCTATTGCCTCCGTCTTGCTAAGATCTACTCTAACACCATCCTTGGAGACAATATAGCCTAAGAAAACCAGGCTACTTGTGCAAAAGTGACACCTCTTCAGGTTGACATGCAAGCGTTGTTCCATAGCACTTGAATTTGATGTTCCAAAGGCTCCACTTGCGTCTTGCTATGGTATAAATCATGATGTCATCAAAGTACACGACGACAAACTAGCCAACGAAAGGTTTAAAGACATGATTCATAAGATACATAAAAATACTAGGAGCATTAAAACGTCAAGGGGCATCAGCATGCCTTCAAGAAGGCTGTTCTTAGTTTTGAAAGCGGTCAACCTTGCGACTCTAAGTTCATCTAACTTTGACGATAGCTGCCTCCAAGATCGATCTTGGGAAAGCACAGAAGCTCCACGAAATTGATCAAGCAAGTACCAAGGCAAGGAAAAGGAAAAAAATTGATGGTTATCTTGTTCACCAATCTATTATTGACACACATTGGCCAAGAACCATTTTTTATTTGGAACTAGAAGTGCCGGGACAGCAAAAGGACTTATGATTTCTTGTATCGCTCCCTTAGCCAAGAGTTTATCAACTTGCCTTTGAAGTTCTTCGTGCTTCTCAGAGCTCATGATCGAACAGAAGCACCAAGCGCTAGATCGATATAATGTTGAATCTCTCTCATAGGAGGAAGGTTGGATGGAATTTCACTGGCATGACTTCAAAGAAATCCTCAAGCAACGGCTACAAAATGGTTGGGATCTCCTCTTTTGCTTCATTTTCTTCCACTATAACAAGAGCACAAGCTTCACAAGCATCCTCCGGTGCTTAGGAAAAGTGAGACTTGAAAAGAAGATTGCTTCCTTTCCCATGAGTTGGCTTAGGAAACGCTCTCCATCTTGCAAGGCCCCAACGTAATCTTGACACGGTCTTTGACAAAGGGATAGGTGTTATACATCAAACATAATCTCATCTTTACATCTTTTGCCAATGGAGAATGAAATCAAGCACCGGTTATTTACTTTTAACTCACTCCCTTTCTTGAGCCAAGAATGCCTGTAAAGATGTGGATGATCCGCTGCCTTGAGATGCAACTTGCCTCCAATGGAGGTCGACACAACGTTCACACAACATCCACTATCAATGACGACAGTACACGCTTGTATGGAGTAAGTTACAAAGCCAATCATCATCCTCAGATGATCAGCATGCAAGCTTTTTTGAATGACGAGCTTCTCCTTGGTCTCAATAAATGATTTGTTCGTGACTCCTAGAATCTTCTTGGAGCAAAGAGTCGTTTTGCAACTCTCCCTGCTGCTCATCTTGTACGAGAGATATGATCTTTCTATTAGGACACTCGAGGCGATGTGACCAAATCCATGACATTTCAAACAGTCTTGATTTATTGTTAGCTTCGTTTGGTTAATTGGTTTTAGATGCTCTCCCTTCGTTCAACGGTTTCCTTCGATGCTGACAAAGGTTTTAAAGTCGAACTCCCAATATCAGGGATCTCTCGTTGGTTGATGGCTTCTGACTTCACTCTCTTTTCTCTTTGAGTTGCTTTTCCACCTTCTTCGATAATTTGAAGACCTGATTAAAAGTCCAATAAGGTTGTAGTCGGACAACACCGTCAGTTTTCAAATGAAGACCGCAAAAACACCGACCTATGGTTTGCTCCTCTGCCTCCACCACATCACAATTTAGGGGTGTGCATGCTCCGGGTGGGCGGTTCTCACCCTAGAATTGGGAACCGCCCGCTAAGGACCGGTTCCAAAAATTTGGATCTGGGAACCACTCGAGAACCGGACCGCTGGTCCGGTCCAGTTCCAGGGTGGATCCATGGAACCGATCTCATAAGCGATCATGCCTACTCAATATGCATTAATGAACTGGTTTCTTGACTTTTGTTGTGCTCTTCAAGACTTCGACAATAAGAATTGCAAGGGCTATTCAACAAATAGGAAATTAGGGCTCCAAATAAAACAATAAGAATTCTAAATATGGGGCTTCAAAATTTTAATTTTTTTCAACCAATTTTTTTTTTTTTTTATAATTAAAATCAATATATTATTATTATAATACTGGTCCGGTCCGGGTGGGTGGGCAGGCAGATCCGCCCATGGAATCGGGAACCGGACCGGTACCCACCGGTTCCAATTTATTGGAACCGGGAATCGGACCAGTCCCTTTAGGAACCACCGGTTCCAGACCAATCCGGTCCGGGTGGATCTCAATTCTTTTGCACACCCTTGCAGCACATCGTAGCGCGAGATGCTCAAATTTGCTCAAATTTGGTGGTGTATTCTTCTGCTTACTACCCCGCTTGCTTCATATTGTGGAATTTATTGAAGGCATCTTGCTCATAAGTTTCTGGGAAATGCTTCTTTTTGAGCTCCATTTTATCTAATGTTACAATTCACCGCTTTCCTTCACAAGTTCTTTGACACGGTAGATTTCCCCCCCAAATCGGAGCATGCATTTTATACTTCATATACGCAAGCTTCACCTTTCGATTCTCCGCAATATTCTTATGATCAAAAGTTCGCTCGATTCTGTGAAACCAATCAACAAAGTCTATGAAAGCAAAATATTCCAGAATATGAAGCTCACTAAGACAAATTTTCTGCGGACAATTCCTCTTATTTCATTTTCCTAAGTGAATCAAATTACAGAAAATGAGAAAAATATTTTCTTGAAAATGTTTTCTGCTAAACAAATAGAGCATTAAGTAGAGTTAATTAGGGTGTATGATACAGTGTTATATGTCACATTTACACTAAGGTCCAATATGAGACACTATTTTGGGCGTACTTCGATTAGCCTAGTCTCTTCAAAATGACTTTTGGTAATAATGATTACCTTTTTCTTTGTTACCGCGATGTAGCAAGATGGGATTCTCCTCAAAATTATGGAAATGCAACGAAAGATTTATAACACGGATACCAGATGAAGGGAAAAATAAATTCCGTTAAATGATAATTCTCCACAAATACGTATCAATCACAATCCATATTTTTAATTAAACTCTTAGGCCAACAACCAAAATAAAAGATAAAAAAAACAAGCCTATGTTCCACGTATCTTGTCTTAATTTAAAAGTATATAATGGAATCTTGTCTAGAAATCTTAATTTTTGTAGCACGATAATGGAATATTTATTCTTCACATCTTTAAAACCAGTCGATTAATCACTTTGAAAATACACCTTTTTCATTTCCAGAATTCAACAAAAAATTTGCAACTAGGAGTATAAACCCCATCACCATGAAACACATATCATGCACACAATCGCTAGCTCAAACCAGTTCGCTCTTATCGATTTTTCTTCCTTGGCATTCTTTTGTTTTAGAGTTGTGATGAAGTGAGCAAAAGGAATTGCCTGGAAAGGACTAGATCGATCAGTTTTGGGCGGGTCCTGAGGGTATTAGTCCGGTTCTCAGTTCCATAAAATTGGAACCAGTGAATTTTGATATGGTTCCGAGTTCCAAGTGTGGAACCGCCCACCTGGGCATGACCAATTTTGATTTGTTTCTTTAAAATTTGTAAAAAAAACCCTAATCTATCTTATATTTCAGACTTCACTCATGCATGAGATGCACGACTCCCATCACTTACACATATGTGAGTAAGATGACAAGAACAAATCAAGCCACAAAAGGAATTGCTCATTCTAACCAATTTTTACCACAATTTTGAAAGAATTATATGAAACTTTTAATGTTATATGTATCTCACTGATTTTAGAAACACATTTATTTTCAAGAACATCTTCAATTTCATATTGAACATAAATGAAAAAAAAAATCAAACATGCCACTAGTTCCATTGCCCATCTAGAAACCAAACTAGCTCGATAGGTCTAGTTTTAAGGGGCACTAATCCGGTCCTCGATTTCATAAAAGGAGAATTGGTCCTTTTGATTCGGTTCGCAATTTCAACACGGGAATCGTAATACCTGGGAACCAATCACCCTCAGTTGCGATCTCCCACTGCATACGCATAGCACTTGCTTGACTTTTCAAGTCTTTGGCGAAATAATGCAAGCACCCTGTTTCATTTGTACTCTCTATCAATGATGCACCTTTCTCCAAAGTTGGTGGGCCAACTAGACATCGTCGTACATCATGAGAAATTGCCAAGGAAACCGACTGCCTTGACTTAGTCTTTTGTTGAAACATATAAAAATTATCTACAATAACGATTTTTGGCCAAATTTAATCAGAAAAACTAAATTGATAATTATTTTTAGAAGATTTGGGTTTTAATTAACACAATTGAAAAATTTACAATTGAATTTATACAAGTATAATTAGTTTAGAACTTTTTTGTTAATTTTCCATTATAAAACCTCTAAGGCTTCCTTGAGGTAATGAGTGTTTTAATGAATTTTAGGGTTGTGATCTCCTACTGCACACGCTGCATGCTTGCTTGACTTTTCAAGTCTTGGAAGGATAACGAAAGCACTCTAATGAGACATATTATCGTACATAAGAACTTGCTAAGAAAACTGACCGCATTGACTTAGCATTAATTGATCGAATTGACTTAGCATTTGCCCGAAACTTTACGGGCGAGTCTGAGAAAATTCCCAAAATCAATTTCGGACTCCCAAAGTCCTTTTACTTAGCAATGATCATATCTAAACACCGCAGATTTCATTCTAATATTTTCTTCTATATTTGGGTTGTTTGCTATTGTTTTGCTTTTCAAATCCAAATCCGAACCAATAGTTTCTTGCTTTATCCAATTAATCTTTAGTACTTACAAAACGTTATGTCATGACGTAGCTATACAATTTTATTCTAGTCACTTCGCCACTTGTTTTTAGACTTATTCCCAAATAATATTTGAGTGATATATGTCCGATCCGACCAAACATTTCTTTGCTGCCTCTCTCTCTCTCTCTCTATATATATATATGTATGTATCAAACCTTTCTCTACGCCATTTAAAATCTCATCTTGAGGAGATACCTAAATGTAGGAATCAAGTAAACATATCTAATACTATGATTGGATATGTGGTGTTCGCCTCATTTCTTATACACTGCATAATTACTCCTACCTGAAAAGAAATTTGAAATCTAACCGCCAACTGAATTCAACAAAAGCAAGGGGGGAAATGCCAATTTACACCCTCATGAATGTTGAAGTGTCTTTTTGCTCCTCTCGCCCAATATATATGAAGATTTATTCCTTGAAATTTGTTCCGTTCATGCAGTCTAAAAAGGCACATTTGTTCTTCGTTTTCTATTCTGTTGGCTAGGCAAGTGAAAGCGGTCTGGCATTATCCGATTAGATCATGGTGTGTTTGGGGTAAAGCGAACCAATTTCCATCTATTTTGGAAGCAAATTTCCACAAATTTGGGTACAGGAGGAAAGTCTAACTTCATTCATGGATTGTTCAATTTGGCTCCAGTCCACAAGCATGGACTTCTTACTTGCAACTACAATATCATTTGGCAAGTTCATTAGCTTTGTTCTAATTCTTCTTCTATATTTGGGTTGGTTGGTGTTGTTTCAATTTTTGAATCTAAATTTGAACCGACCCGAATTACCAGTATCTTGCTTTATCTAATTAACTTTTTTTCTTTTTCTCAAGTTTGATCTCAACGAAAAATGAAATATTAATATTTTCTTGGAAATTCTCTCACTAATTTATCCTTTTCCCAAGTGGCCCTCGTCGCGTAACCCACCGTAACATAGCCATCTATCACCATTGCACTGCCAGCGAGTTTCTTTGTTAGCTGGTCCTAAAGAACGAGAATGATAGATGTTGAAGTACCGGAATTGATTACTAATGATGTAATCACCGCAAAGACAATCAATATAGTGGGGACTATGGAATGATGCATACACTATTCAGCTTTCTAGAAGCTCCATCGTCACTTATAAAGGTTGTCATCAAGCTATGAAGCTCGTGGTCTTGTTGCAAAACATCTCTATCCTAGCCTAGTCAACACTCAATACTTATTCCTACGTGAATTAGGTGGACTTCTTATTTGGATAACCACAACCACAATTATTTTTTCTTATTTGAAAAAACAAAAATGGGATAGTTTAGTTTGAAATTCGAATGCAAATTGGTCAACACACATACATATCATATGGACAATGTGATTGGTCCATGATATCACATTAGCCGTGCTACAGACTCTTTCAAGACGAGGAAGTGTCGCATAATTTGAGAAGGGGACCTCTTGTTAATGACATTTTTTTTAAGCATATTTCTGGCCATCGTTTTCGGGTGGAATGACCTTTCTTAGTCTAAATACTTCAAATCATGCGTTCAGAAATTATCAAGAAAAGCGACCTATCTTAGTCTAGTCAATACTCAACATTTATTGCAATTTGCAACGTGGACCAGGTATGTCGACTTCTTATTTGGGCAACCATAACTATAATTACATTTTTATTTATTTATAAAAAGACCATCTTTCTTCTATTTATGTGTATGCCCGCGATCCCATCCTGTTCATTTATCAAAAAATATTCGAAGAGTAGAAGAACCATGTTCATCCATGAGCTTCTCTCGCAAGTCGTGGTGCTTGGGACCATCGTATTGGGTGCGTACCACGTCCCCAGAGCAGAAGCTCATGTTTCAAGGACGAAGCCCGGATGCCGAAGTACTTGCGGAAACATCTCGATTCCATATCCTTTTGGATCGAGTGACAGTGATCCCTACTGTCGTATCCGTCCTTCCTCATTTACAGTCGATTGTGATGACTCCGATGACTCTGCTTCTCCTTCTGTGCCTTATATGGGGAATAAAAGTGAGGACTTTCGAATACTCAACATCTCTCTTGAGGATCATGAGATATGGGTAACCATGTATATTGCCCGAGACTGCTATAAGCATACAGGGTATGAAGCTGAGTCAAGCAACTATCCCACGCTCACCCTTGCTGAATTCCCCATATCCAACACCAAGAACAAGTTCACTGCTATCGGTTGCGATACGGTGGCGTCCTTCTTGGACCGCCAGGGCAAGTTTTCCTTTGGATGCATGTCGACATGCAATGACATTTCCGAAGTCACTAACGGCTCATGTTCAGGTATCGGTTGCTGTGAGACGAGCATACCTAGTAGCTCATATGACTACAATATCTCCATTCATAGCTATTCAGACCATGCAGAAGTCCTGGATTTCAACCCTTGCAGCTATGCTTTCGTTGCAATGAGCGGTTTCTACAACTTCAGTTCTGGTGATCTTTGGGGACTTGAACTTAAGGAGGTGCCCATTGTTCTCAACTGGGCAATAGGGGATACAAAATGCGAGGTTGCCAACAACAGTTCGGACTACATGTGCACCGAGAACACCCGTTGTACCGATGCTGAAAATGGATCGGGGTACAAGTGTACTTGTTTAGATGGTTTCCACGGCAATCCGTATCTCACAGATGGTTGTCAAGGTATTTTCGCATTGATATCCTTTACTTTGTCCTTACTACCGATATCACCCGAGAAGATTAAAATCAATTATTGCTATCCTTTCCGTTTCTTCTTAAGTTCATCACTTTGGATATGTGTGTGCTTATTGTAGATATTGATGAATGTGCTGATCCAAATAAGAACCAGTGCACCGGAATTTGCCATAACTTTGATGGGAGTTATAATTGTTCATGCCCGAAGGGTTATTATGGTGATGGCTGGAAGCATGGGCAAGGATGCACTGCCAATGCTAGACCATCACATTTGGTGCAGATACTTGTTGGTATGTTCTGTGATTTTATTTTGGTGTCTGCCTCAAACAATACTATTTTAAATTAGCTGATTTTAATGATAATCTAATGGCTCTATTACAATAAAAAGAACTGAAAACTCAAAAGAGGGATTAAAAAAAAACACTTGAAAACAGAAACTAAGAGAGAGCTGGCTAGAAATAGAGAAAGAGAATGATGAGAGAATGGTGACTCAGACGACCATATGCCACGGTGGTTCCTGTTGCCTAGGGAGTGCGACACTACGATGGTCGCATGACCTAAAATCTATAGAGAGAGAGAGAGACAGTGAGAGAGAGAGTCCCTCGACGATGTTCCCCGAGAGTCTCAACCACCATGGGACTTCTCTTGAGAGGAGTAACCGTCGTCCGGTGGTCACAACTGGCGACACCAACAGTATTTATGGGGCACAGCTCAGATCGAAAAGGAACAATCCTTTCCTAGTTTTTTTTTTTTAATTTTATTTGTGCAATCCAGATGTCTTATTTCCTTGGTCCAGTGTAGTTATCCAAAATTTTACGATGTTCCATCCGATCCAAAGTTCATCACCATATACCATGTAGATAGTTCTCGTCTTGTGACGATTCTAGATGGAGATTGCAAACACCACAACAAAATAAAGTAGTTCGATTCTCAAAAACCGAGCATATATATCGTAAAATAAATAATTTTATACAAAAGGGATAGGCTTCTCGTATATGCGGTTATTCAAACTCCATTGATAACAGAAACTTGTTCACCGCCCAGAGATTTTTAAAAATTTACTTAAGTCTCTCTAATAGCTTAGTTCCCTTTTCAATAAGGAAGATGTATAATGTTGTCTAAAGAAAAGTTTTAAAATTATAGCTTCCTCCACATGGTGCGTTCATAAAATTTAGATTTATCAATGGGTTTTATGAAAGAATTGGTTATGTCATGCAGGTGCTGGTGCAGGGTTAATGGTGCTGCTACTCAGTGTCGGCTTTCTGTATCTGGGAATCAAGAAAAGGAAGCTCATCACACTCAAAGAAAAGTACTTCAAGCAAAATGGTGGTCTACTTTTGCAGCAACAGTTACATGAACGTGATAGAACCACCAACACCACGAAAATCTTCAGAGCTGAAGAGCTAGAGAAGGCCACCAACAATTATGACGAGAGCAGAATAATTGGCCGAGGTGGATATGGTACGGTGTACAAAGGGTTGTTGCCAAATGACATGGTTGTTGCGATCAAGAAGTCCAAACTCGTGGATAAGACCCAAATTGATCAGTTTGTCAATGAAGTGATAGTGCTTTCTCAGATTAATCATCGTAATGTGGTCAAGCTTTTGGGATGTTGTTTGGAGACCGAAGTACCTTTGTTAGTGTATGAGTTTGTGAATAATGGAACTCTGTTTGACCACATCCACAACCACAACATGTCCTTCAAGATGTCTTGGGATACCCGATTGAGAATTGCTTCAGATACTGCTGGTGTCCTGTCATACTTGCATTCTGCAGCTTCCATTCCCATAATCCATCGTGACATCAAGTCAACAAACATCCTACTGGATGACGATTACACCGCAAAAGTTTCTGACTTTGGAGCTTCAAGATTAGTCCCACTTGATCAAACTCAGTTGTCTACTCTAGTTCAGGGGACATTGGGATACTTGGACCCTGAATACTTGCATACAAATCAATTGACAGAAAAAAGTGATGTTTATAGCTTTGGGGTTGTGCTAGTTGAGCTGATAACTGGGAAGAAGGCACTTTCTTTTAACCGACCTGAAAAAGAGAGGAGCTTGGCAATGCATTTTCTTTTGTCATTGAAAAACAATCAATTGTTCGAAATAGTTGACGAAGTAATTGCAAAGGAAGGGAACAACGAGCAAGTGAGGGAATTCGCCAATGTTGCAAAGAAATGCTTGATAGTAAAAGGTGAGGAGAGGCCAACCATGAAGGAAGTGGCAATTGAATTGGAGGGACTGAAAGCGTCTTCTAACCATCCCTGGATGCATAGTGTCGATTTGATAGGAGAAGAGGCAATTCATTTGCTAGGAGAGACGATTGACCCCACCGTGTACATGGATGGTACCGATACCACAAACACTGAGCCCTCGGATAGCATGAAAAATCATGTCATGTCACCAGTTAATAGTGGTAGATGAGAGCAACAATGGGTTGTTTCTTCTTGATCAAGAGATTTTTAGGCGTGTAAGAAAACTCTTGATTACCAATATACCATAGATGCTAGGAGACCTCGTACTATAGATATACTATTGGTGATGGCATATAGCCTACAGGGCGAGTTACGTTTTAGCTGCCGTGGTTGAGTCTTTTTCTGTACTTTGGATCTAGAGTACCTATACATTGTAATGAAGTCGGTGCTGTGATTCATAAGTGGAAATCGTATGGTTCTTTACATTATCAGGGCAGGATCATTTAGCTGCGACCCGGGAGCATTGGATCTACTCTGACCTAATGTAGAAACGGTTTCCACCTCTTTTCTCCGAGTGTCGTCATCAACTAGTCCGAATGGCACGCTACTGCAAATTTGAGTTTGTTTGAGAGTTTGTCCAACTTTGACGAAGCTTTTTCTTGGCGGAAAAGTACTGGGGACACGTTTTAAGTACCACATGGATTCACAGTGATACGACGAGGAATTCTCGCATTCTAGTCCAGAGGCAAAACTGCAATAAACTGTCCTTGAATTACTATTTTGCCCTCGCTGACCCACAGTGAAAAGAATGAAAATGAAAAGAAAAGAAAAATATAAAAGAAAAATTATCTATGTTAATACCAACCGTGTCACATAGGACAAAAACCATTCATGTAAGTGATTGCTGACTAAATTTGGTTGAAATGATTATATTGGCAAATTGCTAAAAGATTTACGATTAAATTAACCAAATTTAAAAGTTGAGAAATGAATTTCCATCCGTGCTTAGGACTTTTTAAGTAAGTTTTCTCTTTTCAAACAGTCCATCAAAAGAAATTTAAGGATATTGTTGAGACAAATTTCTATGGTTATTATACATTGCTGTCTTTCGACTGATGAAAGTTATTAGCTTGTTAGCTTTTTCATGAATCACTATCATTTAATGACCAAGAGTTAAATGGGAATCGTCAGGCCTTAACAATCGAGATTGCTCCAATTGTTGTTGGAGATGTTGCACTTGTCTTCTCAAATTGGCTGTTTCGACATTCGTTCAAGACAATAGCGACCAGCCATATCTAGGCTCTGTTACCAACTGATACAATTTTACTATTGCCAAAGGAAACAATCCAGGTGATGTCGATTTTCTTACTGATAGATTTAGATTATTGGTGTGATTCGACCTGCACATGTAAGCATCATGTGTCAATTTGTCAGTGTTAATTCATTTTCTGCGGCCAGATTGCTATTGGAAATTTGAAAAGGGGATTTGTATTATTAGTTGGCAAACGGCCCATTTGAAAAGTTTGTACATACTTTGAGCGTCGAAGCCCTAATTAATAAGTTATTGAGTTGGTACGCACCTGATTTATCAACGCATCATCCAATTACGTCAGCAGCTGAGATTTTCAATTAGTCTCTCAAAAGAAATATAAGGATTTGTTGAGAGAAATTGCTAAGATAATGATACCTTATTGTAATTTAATTGACGGAATTTGTTAACTAGTTGGCCTTCTTCATCTATCATTGCCACCTAATGACCGAGAGTTATGGTGCAATATTAAGTTTTGGAATCTTTCAAATATAGAGTTCAACAAGAAGTCTCTTTCATCGTAAAAAAGAGAGGTTAGGTCTTCCCCTTTCACTATCAACTTTCAATTTTTGCATTGATCAACGCCCCAAAAGAAAATTTTGCCAGGCACAGAAGTAACATCTCCAATGTACCGAAGTATAAAAATCGATTGGGAAAGGAGAAGGCCAAGACTTTTTGTTCCCCACGGATTATTTGGGAAGTAAGAGCAGCTCTTCTGTGACGATTGTACACCATTCTCTGGCCTACAATGGCCTGTTTTTCTCAATGAGTGGCAACGAAAGATTCAAAGAAATAAGATTACTTTCGTTTCGCGGAAAATATAGTGCGTTTGAAAAATATTTTAAAAAAAATCATTTTTTTGGAAAATATAATTATTTTCTGGTGTTCGGCTCAAACTTAAAAATGGAGCGATTGCTATTCGATAAGAAAAATCGTTTTCTTCCTTTATTATTTTTATTTTATTCAAAAAAAAGATTTTTATTTTTAAAAATTGTGTTTTATATTATTTATTTTTTTCTTATTTTCTTTTTCTTTTCATCATCTTCTTGGGATGGCCCTCCCCGCCGCCTATGTCTATGCCCTTTGCTCCCACATTGTCCCTCGCCGCCTCTCTACCGTTGACCTTTGCGGCGTCCGCCATGCTGCCGTTGTACCTACCCTCCTCCGCTCGCAGTCCCTCCGTGTGACCACACCAACATTCCGATGCAATCACCGTGGACAGTGTTGAAGTGATGGTTCTTGGGGTTTTCTATAGTCGCAATGTGGTGGTGCATGGCTCTACAATGCTTTGAGCTTTCGACCTTAGTCAATTGACGGTGGTGCTCTTCCTCAATGCTTCAGTGAGGTCGAAAGTCACCCGATTAGGTGAGGTCAAGCTTGTTCGACGCCGGCAAGCTGAGCCTCGCCAAATCTAATGACCTGGGTGAGGCTTAAGCCTCGCCGAGGTCGCTAGAGGTTTGCCAACCTCGATGACCTCGGGCAAGGCTCGAGGTCCACCCCAGGTCGTTGACTCGAACTTTGTTAAATTGAGTGAGGCTCAAGTTCACCTTTGGCCAATTGCTGATTGCCGCCGTGACCGGCGACCAGCTAAGGTAGAAGAAGATGAAAAAGAAAAAAAAAAAGGGAAAAAAAAAAAAAGAGAAATGAAAAGGAAAAAATAATTGAAAATTTGATTTTAAAAAAAATAAAGGTATTTGGTAAAAGAAAGTGAGGCGAAAGAAGAGATGGAAAATATTTTCTCCAACTTGAAAAGTGAAAAATGTTTTTCCTAATTTTAGAAGACTTTTTTTCCTTTCATTGGAAAATGTTTCCCCCAATCAATGCATTTTCCATGAAACGAACACCA
Organism: Angophora floribunda; assembly: GCA_014182895.1. Lineage (NCBI taxonomy): Eukaryota > Viridiplantae > Streptophyta > Magnoliopsida > Myrtales > Myrtaceae > Angophora > Angophora floribunda. The sequence continues at coordinate 32,277,339 of CM024710.1, read as the reverse complement.
AAAAAATTCGGAAAATATTTTCTAAAAGTTATTTTTCATAAAATAAACGGAACTTAAATGTCAAATAAATAGTCCATTTGGAAAATTTAAACGTGCGCTGCCCCGCACCGCACCGCACAAAAACTTCGTCACACGAGGAACTGTTGTGGAATCATCTCATGCAAGTCTCCAGGACCAGCTGATGTTAACTCCACAGCTTGCACTAAGCCAATAACTACAGTTACTTGACCAGAAAAAGGAAAAGGAAAAATAAAATTCTTGACGATGATAATTCTCCGTGAATACGTATCAACCGCATAACTAAATAGTTGGAAATTTAGCCTAGAAAGGGGAAAAAAAGATTTACATGCAACGTATCTTTGTCTTAATTTGAAAGCCTATAATGGAATCTTATTTAGAAATCTTAATTTCATACACAATTGAAAAAGTTTATATTTGACCACTTTGAAGCTAATGCATTAATTATTTTGAAGCTATACGTTATTCTTTTTCAGAAAGCATATATATAGTCTGTAAACAGAAAAAAAAAAATTTCAAGCATAAACCCATCCACCCTAAAACACATTTCATGCTTACAATCACCCTCTCAAACCAGTATGCTCTTGTTGACTTTCTTCTTTCTCATTCTCCTATTTTGGAATTGTGATCTCCCAATGCATACGCTTACTACTTTTTTTGCTCGACTTCTCAAGTCTTTGCAATGTAATGAAAGCAGACCGCATGATTGATATCAATGATGCATTCAAAGCTTATTAGAAAAGATAATAAGTGAAGTCTTGTTCTATTTCAAGAAATCAAACCTCAAGGGCCCAATTGAAAAGCTTGTAGATGCTCGAGGAGGTGAGAGTGGGAGCCCTAATTAATAAGTTAATGAGTTGGGACCCTCATAATTTACCGATGCATCATCTGATACATGGGCAGTTTGGGATTTTCAAAAGGTCTATAAAGAAATTTAAGAATATTCTGGAGAGAAATTTTTGAGGTTATTATTAGCTCTTGTCATTCAACTGATGAAATTCAAGAGATTGTCGTTTAACAATTGAGAGTTATGAAGCAATAGCTTTGGAATTTTTGTACGTTAGAGTTAACAAAGGAGTCTCTTTCTTAGTAAAAGACGAAGGGTCAGGTTTTCTTTTTCCCTGTCAACTTTTATGTTTTGCCCCATATTTCAACTATTGAACCTGAGTAAGTCCTTAAACTACTTCATCTAAACTATAGGATGTAAAATACAAGAGTACTTCCACCTTATTGAGGAAGAAAAACATACTACTTGGAATAAGAGTGCGAGGTGTATGGGCACCGGCACATAAAAATAAAGAACATGGTTTAGGTTGGGCGACTTCACTGGAGGGACAATTGCCGGTGGCCTTCGTAGGTGAAAATACTCCTGAAAGAGGGTAGGCCGGTGAAGACGACCTTAACCTATAAAAAATCAATTGGAAAAGGAGAAGACTGGACTTTTGTTTTCCTACGAAGGGAGAGACATTGCCATAAAATTCTACCTAAAAAAGTTTATAGCTAAATTGACACTATTACATAGTTTAGGAGCAATATAATTTTTCTAGCACTTTTCCCGTCAGCTCTATTATGCTTGTAGTTCAATTAGCTTTGTTTCTTCAAAATGACTTTTGGTAATTGCAATTGCGTTTTTCTTTTTTTTGTTATCGTGATGATAGCAAAATGGGATGTTCCTCGAGATTATGATAATTTAACAAAATATATATAATACAGGTACTAGATTAAAGGAAAAATAAAATTCTTTGCGATGATAATTCTGCGCACATACATATTAACCATAATCCATATTAATTAGAAATTGTAACCCAGAAAAAGGCAAAAAAAGTCCACGTGTGATGTATCTTGTATTAAATTAGAAGTATATAATGGAATCTTATCTAGAAATCTGAATTTTGCAACGCAATAATTGAAAAAATTGACATTCAACCTCTTTGAAGCTAATTGATTACTTATCTTGATGCTACACATTATTCTTTTTCAAAATGCACATATATATAATATATATTCATAATTATACAATTTTTCGAGTATAAATTCATCGACCTTGAAACCCATTTTCATGCATACAATCAATAGCTCAAATCAGTATGCTCTTGTTAATTTTTCTTCTTTTCTCATTCTCCTGTTTTGGGGCTGTTATCTCTCGCCCTCTGCATACGCTTACTCTTGTTTTGCTTGACTTATGAAGTCTTGGCACTTTAATGAAAGCAGCCTGCATTATTGATGTTATTTGTCAATGACGCAGTCAAAGTTGGCGGGCAGTGACAAATATTTTCTCAATGAGACATATCGTTGTGCATGAAAAATTGTCCAGAAACCGACCGGTTGACTTGGCATTTACCTGAAACTTTATGGATGGCCCTCAATAAATTCCCGAAAATCAATTTCGGACTCCCAAAGTCCTTTTTACTTAGCAACGATCCGATGTCGGACCATATCTATGGCTTTACTCTGAGCTGGAAGATGTAATTTGGTTTGAGGATTATTTTTTCTATTTTGCAGATTTAGACACTGCAGATTTCGTTCTTCTTCTATATATAGGTTCGTTAGTTCTTGTTCTTTGACATTTCAAATGGAAACCCAAACTGATCTCAATCAACAATTTTTTAATGGGTGAGTCAACCGGCTCGCGCAATTTAATTTGTCAATGGACTATCGCATTTGTTATATCTAATTGAAGCTCTGCCATACTACCCTTATGACAACGTATTCAAAGATATTACATTCATTAATTCTATCTATTCTAGCGTTTATTTATCGAAAAGAAACATTATATTTATTTATGCGTGCTATAATTGTTAGAGTACAGGTAAGCTCTCAAAATGGCAACACAATACTGTTGTTAAATTTCCCATCCCATAATTTTTTTATTTGTAACATAAAAAATTCAAAATATGCCTATCGTGACATATTTATCCTAAATTTTTTCTTTTTACATTAAAATCCCAAATTTTTACCCACATGATACATTAATCCACCGTCAAGATTCCTTCAGATGATTTTCCAATCAAAATGGCATCATTTTTATTTTACTTAAGCCATATGGGTGCTCTATCAACATTGTTTGCCTTTCGTTGTTCATGTAGGCAAATTCTTATTAGCGCTCATTGATGAAACCTTGATGGAGGGTAAATGTGTTACATTAATACAGGTTTCACATTTTTTGTAACACAAAAAAAAAATTTATAATAAATATGTCACAGTTGACATAATTTGGACTTTTTAATGACTCTTTCCCATGATTTTAACTCTTTACTTGTCATTTTTTCAAAGCTTTGCCAAAATTTTATGAGGCAAAATTCTTAAAAATATTTTTTGAAACATAGCAATTTAATGCAGGATGTATGTAATTTCTAATAATATTTTCAAAATTGGACAATTACTTTGAGTTTATTGGGAAAGAAAATAATTGAAGTTTTGTTCTATGTTAAGAAATCAAAACCCAAGGGCTTTGTAAAAAGCTTGTAGATGCTTGTGGTGGTGAGAGAGTGAACCCTAATTAATTAATTAATGAGTTGGTACACACAACATTTGCCAATGCCTAAGGCAGTTGGGGATTTTCAATGGGTCTATCAATAAATTTAAGGATATTGTGGATAGAAGTTATCATTAATTCTTATTGTTCAACTGATGAAATTCGTTAAAAGAAAAGGAAAGAAATTGTGTCTATACACAAGCCCCTCAATCAGCCGATTTCCTCAATAGTCATCCAAATATATTAAGCAAGGTTAATATACATCCTTCACCCATCGAGCACACAATCCTACTGCCCTCAACGATGTGCTCTAACACTATCCGATCAATGGCAATAAAGGTGCCATAACTAGGGACCTGAAAAATTATTAATAATAACTAGTGAGATATAAATTTCAGTGAGTTACAATCTTAAGTCTCAGTTAGGATATCAACTTGTCTCGGGGTTCCTAACAAGCATATTCCTCATTATTACAGCAGATTAATTGCAAGCAACCCTTGTTTGCCTTAATTATAAACGTGATCTATCCAGTAAACCCCAAAATAAACAATCAGAAGTCAATCAACTCGCAGGTAACCTTATCTCACCATTGACATACCCTACACGGTATAAATGTTTATGCATGCCATAAACAATGAAACAACATTTTCATCAGCACAATAACCAATCACAATCAAATCGAATGGCAAGCAACCTTACATTGCCATTGATATACCCTACATGGTATCAATTTCACGCATGCCATAGTCAATGCAAATAAGCACGTGCATACTTAGAACACATAACAATATGTTTCACGTGCACCCTTGCATTCACACGTGTTCTGATTATTATGTCCTCACCAGGGGCCACAACCAAACTCTCGTCGATGTCTTCTAGCTTAGCCAGGTATCGTCCCGCCCTATCGGGCATGGCTATGTCTGGAACTCCCACCCGACAGCATTCCTGAATGAGCATAAATCCGGCATCTACCGTGACCAGTATCTGGACTCTCGTTGGGATTTCCAATAAATCGGACTTCATCCCCAAAACTCCCATTGGGGTGACAAGTTATTTATGTGACCACCACAATAATCCATTTTGATTCATTTCCATGTATTAGCCAATGCAAACGTGGTATATGCTCAGGATAATAAATCACTGCATATTTTTCATGTAAAATTACAGAAAAATAATTACACGTTGTTACATATTTGAGTGATGTATGTCCGATCCGACCAAACATTTCTTTGCTCTCTCTCTCTCTCTCTCTCTCTCTCTCTCTCTCTCTCTCTCTCTCTCTCTCTCTCTCTCTCTCTCTCTCTCTCTATATATATATATATATATATCAAATCAAACCTTTCTCTATGCCATTTAAAATCTCGTCTTGAGGAGATACCTAAATGTAGGAATCAAGTAAACATATCTAATACTATGATTGGATATGTGGTGTTCGCCTCATTTCTTATACACTGCATAATTACTCCTACCTGAAAAGAAATTTGAAATCTAACCGCCAATTGAATTCAACAAAAGCAAGGGGGGAAATGCCAATTTACACCCTCCTAAATGTTGGAGTGTCTTTTTGCTCCTCTCGCCCAATATATATGAAGATTTATTCCTTGAAATTTGTTCCGTTCATGCAGTCTAGAAAGGCACATTTGTTCTTCGTTTTCTATTCTGTTGGCTAGGCAAGTGAAAGCGATCTGGCATTATTTGATTAGATCATGGTGTGTTTGGGGTAAAGCAAACCAATTCCCATCTATTTTGGAAGCAAATTTCCACAAATTTGGGTACAGGAGGAAAGTTTAACTTCATTCATGGATCGTTCAATTTGGCTCCGGTCCACAAGCTTGGACTTCTTACTTGCAACTACAATATCATTTGGCAAGTTCATTAGCTTTGTTCTAATTCTTCTTCTATATTTGGGTTGGTTGGTGTTGTTTCAATTTTCGAATCTAAATTTGAACCGATCCGAATTACCAATATCTTGCTTTATCTAATTAACTTTTTTTTATCTTTTTCTCGAGTTTGATCTCAACGGAAGATGAAATATTAATATTTTATTGGAAATTCTCTCTCTAATTTATCCTTTTCCCAAGTGGCCATCGTCGCGTCACCCACCATAACATCGCCTTCTGTCACCACTGCACTGCCAGCGAGTTTCTTTGTTAGCTGGTTTTAAAGAACGAGAATGATAGAATGTTAAAGTACCGGAATTGATTACTAATGATGTAATCACCGCAAAGACAATCAATATAGTGGGGACTAGGGGTCCAAAAACCTTATTTGACCTGACTTAAACATGATTCGAACCCGAAATAAATATGATACATATTTCGAATCTTAATAATGTTCGGATCACAATTATAAAATAAGTAAGTAGTTATCTTTTGAGTCGGGTTAGGCTTAGAACATTATTCGGCTCATGAACAAATAAACAAACTCTCACTCAAACCCTTCTCTCGAACGCGGAGAGGGCAGAGAGAGGGCGAAGAGAAAGGCACTGAGGATCGGAAAAAGAGAAGGTGAGTGAGAGCGAGAGCGAGAGCGGAGAGCGAGAGAGAGGCCCCACGGCCACCGTGCCTCGAACGCGGTTGACGAATCGCGGACACATTTTCTCCACCTTTGCCGAAGTTCTTTGATCCGAGAGAGAAAACACCTTTCCTCGGAGCTGCACGTGCCGGACGCGTCACACTGAGCTGGCCCCCGGCCCACGTGGCACCACCCTACCGGCCGCTCGCCCCCCTCCAGGGGAAGATCCCATCCCGGCCGTCCACCTGTCCCTCGCGGGAACAATCCCATTGCTTCTGCTGACCGTTCGTGGAAGTTAAAGAGCGAGTGAGTAGAGAGAGAAAAACAAAAGTCTCGTCTCGTCTCTCTCTCCTTTCTCTCCTCTCTTTCTCTCTCTAAGATCGCGAGCTCTGCAGCTATGCCCGGCTCTGCTGCTCGTCCGAATTCTCCCTCCGGGCCCATCTCCGCTCCTCCGTCGCTCCCTGCTTCGTGGTTCAGCGCGTGATCGCGTCTTCTTCGTGGGGAGTTTCAGCTCCTTGTCGGGACTGTGTAGCTGTCGTATGAATTCCTCTCTCTCTCTCTCTCTCGCTCGCTCTAGCTCGGAGGAGCGAGCATGAGCTGCTGCATAATTCATGCTTCCCGTGACGTCCTCTCGCTCTGCTCACTCGGAGCTGCAGTTGTTTTCGGTCGTCTTTGGTTGGGTTCGCCTTCTTTAGTGGCGTCGACGACTTTGGTTTGACTTGCGTGCTCTGGCCGTTCGCTCTTCTGTCGGTGTTTCATGTTTGATTGTGTTTTAGATATTGGATGATGGAGAATCTTTGAGTTTTTGATTTAATGGTATGCGTATAATTGGATTTAACTTGTTGATTCAAAATCCGACCCGACTTGTTTTCCTTTTTCTTGTTTCATGCCTTCCGGATCGGGTCGGGTCGGGTCGCGTGAGCTTTATTGTTTGGGTCGGGTCGGGTAACATCAAGGCCCGACCCAACCCAACCCATTGACACCCTAGTGGGGACTATAAATGATGCATATACTATTCAGCTTTCTAGAAACTCCATCGTCACTTATAAAGGTTGTCATCAAGATGTGAAGCTCATCATCTTGTTGCAAAACATCTCATTTCAGGAAGAGTATGGGTGAACCCATGTTGCCCCACGGACTTCCCTTGAGAGTTGTGCTGTTGTGCTCATTGGTGGCTCCACTCTCAATAGTTACGGCGGATGTAGTCCAAACAACAAAGCCCGGATGCGCAAATAGATGTGGCAACCTCACCTTCTCATATCCATTCGGGATGAACAACACTGGCGACGATTGCTACTTCAAAGAAGAGTCAGATTCTTTCCTCATCTTTTGCGATGATTCAACTAATCCTCCCACTCCTTATCTCTTCAATAAAAGTACTAATATCACTATAGTCAGTACATCTATTGAGAAGCATGAGATTAGTATAATGATGTTTGTGGCCAAAGATTGTTATAATTCGTCTGGCAATTCCTCGTACAAGAATGATCCTTCGATCAATCTTCCCATATTCCCTATATCTCCTACCAAGAACAAATTTATCGCCGTGGGATGCGACACGTATGCGGTTTTCGAGAGGCCGATACGGAAGCCAGTATGCGACAGGGTGCTTGTCCGTATGCGAGAGCATGTCGGACGTGATTTACGGGTCGTGCTCAGGCATCGGTTGCTGCGAGACTAGCATACCTCGAGACACCAACCAATACAATGTCTCTGTCAGTAGCTACTACAATCATAGTGGCGTCTGGGACTTCAATCCGTGTGGGTACGCTTTTGTTGCCGAAGATGGATTCTTTAACTTCTCTACCGACGATCTATCCAAGCCGCCATTTGGTGCGGTCCCTATAGTTGTTGATTGGTCAATTCCAAATCGAACATGCGATGATGCAAAGAAGAATACAACAACCTACATGTGCCAAGATAACTCCAATTGTACAGATGCTGAGAACGGGAATGGGTACCAGTGCAACTGCCTAGAGGGTTTTCAAGGGAACCCCTATCTCCAAAATGGTTGTCAAGGTACCTTTTCTAGTCTTTTCATTAGACCTCGGCATAAGGATAATGACCTTTATCCACAAAGTGCGATGATGTATTGCAATCTCAGAAAAAGTAAATTGACTCAATTTCCTCTTAAAATTGAAGGTATTGTCAAATCATAAAATCCTGTTTACCTTTTCAAGTTTTTTAATGGTGACAGAATTGCTTCTTCCATTTGGAATATATTCCTACAGATATCAATGAATGTGTGATTTCACAACCCTGCATTGGTTTATGTACAAACTTGCCGGGAACGTATAATTGTTCATGTCCAGAGGGATCCCAAGGAGATGGAAGAAAAGATGGTAAGGGATGTACTCCTATCATCCATGAAAAGAGGTTTCGCTCAATCGACGTCGTGCTAGGTTAGTAAGTAGTACATTGCTGAATCTTTTTCATCATAACAACTTCTTTTATCTGATAAATTATTCACATTTCTTGAATGTTGCTCTCGTGTCTTTGTTCTATCTTTTGTTGTTAGTTATCGAGATTTATCGGATGTATATCTTTCTCTTTGTATTAGTTGTGTCGGTGAATTACATTGATATTATATATATATATATATATATATATATATATATATATATTGTCTCAAGTTATTCACTTTATATCAATAAAATCAACCTTTTTGTTCTTTTGTTGCTGGAAATGAATTAAACATGTTTTATCCCCTTTATACATTGAATCACTTCTACTATCATAAGATACTATCAGCAATATTATATGTTTAGGTTTAATTCGCTATCATCAAGGTTTGTCTCAATGAAAAAGCTTCAAGTCGATGGAGGAAAATATAAAATAGGATAGAGAAGTTAGTTAACACAAGATTGTTTGAGTAATGAAAAAGATAGAGTTAAGCATATTTCTATAACCATTTTTTTTTTTCTTTTCTTGGTTGTATGAACCTTATTTAGTGTGATGGACAACTGATTTGTTTGTACACCGAACGTAATGTCTTTTCCTAGGTGTGAGCATAAGCTTCCTGCTGATTCTTTTGGGCGTCTCCTGGTTATATTGGGGGCTTAGAGAAAGAAAAATCAGCAGACAGAGAGAGAAGTTCTTCCTAGAAAATGGGGGCCGCCTCATGTTGCAGAGACTTCTTTCGGAGCATGAAGGCTCCATTGAATCAGCAAGAATATTCACCGACGAAGAGCTCAAGAAGGCCACGGACCACTATCACGAAAGCTGAATCCTAGGCCGGGAGGCCAAGGAACAAGTATATCGAGGGATCTTACCAAACAACATGGTTGTCGCCATCAAGAAGGCCAAGATTTTGGACCGAAGTCAGGTCGAAGAGTTCATCAACGAGCTGATCATCCTCTCCCAAATTAATCACCGCAATGTGGTTAAGCTAATCGGTTGTTGCTTCGAGACAGAGGTCCCGTTGTTGGTCTACGAGTTCGTGACCAATGGCACCCTTTCTAATCACATACACAAGTGTGGCCACGAGTCCACATTATCCTGGAGGGCTCGTCTGCGCATTGCGGGGGAGACCGCAGGGGCGCTCTCGTACTTGCACTCCGATGCATCCGCTCAGATTTTGCACAGGGACATAAAGAGCACAAACATATTGTTGGACGAAAACTACACTGCAAAGGTCGCCGATTTCGGGGCCTCCAGGCTAGTCCCCCTTGACCGGACGCAGCTGACCACGCTGGTGCAAGGCACACTCGGGTACTTGGACCCTGAGTACTTCCACTCAAGCCAGTTGACCGTGAAAAGCGATGTCTATAGTTTCGGGGTCGTGTTGGCTGAGTTGCTGACTGGACTGAGGGCGTTGTCCTTCGAGCGGGCCGAGAGTGAGAGGAACCTGTCTTTGTATTTTGCTTCTGCAATAAAGGCGGAGAGGCCTTTTGAAATCATCGACTTGAGGGTGCTGAACGAGGGTAATCCCGAAGAGATTAAGGAAGTTGCGATGCTAGCAAGCCGATGCCTGAGGGTGAAAGGGGAGGATCGGCCGACCATGAAGGAAGTGGCAATGGAATTGGAGGGACTGATGAGGGTGATGGACAGGCATCCATGGGTGAATCAGAGCTGTGACCTTGAAGAAGCTGAGCAATTGCTTGGCGAGAGATCAAGCAAATGTGATGGCATCCTCAAAAGCAATGCATCAGGAAATGATGATAGCATAAGTAACCAAGCGCCCTTCGAAATTGAAAGTGGAAGATGAGACTTCATGGCAATGTTGGCCCTCGTCCTACTATTCGGTGCTGTTGCTGTTTGTTTTTTGGGTATTTCCTCGTCGTTTTTTTTGTCTGTTTAGTTGCTTGTTCTACGTGCTCAAAGTTCAGATGCTACGTCCAAATAGAGTACCTGGCCTTCTGTTTGTGTAAAATAACATTCGACGATATTTGAATAATGGAAAATTCCAAAAACATTCTCGAGTTTTCATCTCATTCAGCCAAGTAAGGATTGGCCAACTTTCTATTGCCTCCATCTTGCTAAGATCTACTCTAACACCATCCTTGGAGACAATATAGCCTATGAAAACGAGGCTACTCGTGCAAAAGTGACGCTTCTTCAGGTTGGCATGCAAGCGTTGTTCCATAGCACTTGAATTTGATGTTCCAAAGGCTCCACTTGCGTCTTGCTATGGTATAAATCATGATGTCATCAAAGTACACGACGACAAACTATCCAATGAAAGGTTTAAAGACATGATTCATAAGATGCATAAAAATACTAGGAGCATTAATAACGATGTCAAAGGGCATCGGCATGCCTTCAAGAAGACTGTTCTTAGTTTTGAAAGCGGTCATCCTTTCAACTCCTAATTTCATCTGACTTTGACGATAGCTGCCTCCAAGATCGATCTTGGAATAGCACAGAAGCTCCATGAAATTGATCAAGCAAATACCAAGGCAAGGAAAAGGAAAAAAATTTGATGGTTATCTTGTTCACCAATCTATTATCGACACACATTGGCCAAGAACCATTTTTCTTTGGAACTAGAAGTGCCGGGACAGCAAAAGGACTTGAGATTTCTTGTATCGCTCCCTTAGCCAAGAGTTTATCAACTTGTCTTTGAAGTTCTTCGTGCTTCTCGAGCTCATGATCGAACAGATGCACCAAGCGCTAGATCAATATAATGTTGAATCTCTCTCATAGGAGGAAGGTTGGATGGAATTTCACTGGCATGACTTCAAAGAAATCCTCAAGCAACGGCTGCAAACTGGTTGGGATCTCCTCTTTTGCTTCATTTTCTTCCACTATAACAAGAGCACAAGCTTCACAAGCATCCTCCGGTGCTTAGGAAAAGTGAGACTTGAAAAGAAGATTGCTTCCTTTCCCATGAGTTGGCTTAGGAAACGCTCTCCATCTTGCAAGGCCCCAACGTAATCTTGACGCGGTCTTTGACAAAGGGATAGGTGTTATACATCAAACATAATCTCATCTTTACATCTTTTTCCAATGGAGAATGAAATCAAGCACCGGTTATTTACTTTTAACTCACTCCCTTTCTTGAGCCAAGAATGCTTGTAAAGATGTGGATGATCCTCGGCCTTGAGATGCAACTTGCCTCCAATGGAGGTCAACACAACGTTCGCACAACATCCACTATCAATGACGACAGTGCACGCTTGTATGGAGTAAGTTGTTACAAAGCCAATCATCATCCTCAGATGATCAGCATGCAAGCTCCTTTGAATGACGAGCTTCTCCTTGGTCTCAATAAATGATTTGTTCGTGACTCCTTGAATCTTCTTGGAGCAAAGAGTCGTTTTGCAACTCTCCCTGCTGCTCATCTTGTACAAGAGACATGATCTTTCTATTAGGACACTCCAAGGCGATGCGACCAAATCCATGACATTTCAAACACTGTCTTGATTTATTGTTAGCTTCGTTTGGCTAATTGGTTTTAGATGCTCCCACTTCGTTCAACGGTTTCCTTCGATGCTGACAAAGGTTTTAAAGTCGAACTCCCAAGATTAGAGGATCCCTCTTTGGTTGATGGCTTCTGACTTCACTCTCTTTTCTCTTTGAGTTGCTTTTCCACCTTCAATAATTTGAAGACCTGATTAAAAGTCCAATAAGGTTGTAGTCTGACAACACCGGCAATTTTCAAATGAAGACCGCAAAAATACCGACCTATGGTTTACTCCTGTGCCTCCACCACATCACATCGTAGCACGAGATGCTCAAATTTGGTGGCGTATTCTTCTGCTTACAACCCCCCTTGCTTCATATTGTGGAATTTATCGAAGGCATCTTGCTCATAAGTTTCTGGGAAATGCTTCTTTTTGAGCTCCATTTTATCTAATGTTACAATTCACCGCTTTCCTTCACAAGTTCTTTGACACGGTTGATTTTCCCCCCAAATCAGAGCATGCATTTTATACTTAATATATTCAAGCTTCACCTTTCGGTTCTCCACAATATTCTTATGATAAAAAATTTGCTCGATTCTGCGAAACCAATCAACGAAGTCTTCCAAAGCAAAATATTCCAGAATATGAAGATAACTAAGACAAATTTTCTGCGGACAATTCCTCTTATTTCATTTTCCTAAGGGAATCAAATGACGGAAAATGAGGAAAATATTTTCTTGAAAATGTTTTCCTCGAAACAAATAGAGCACTAGCTAGAGTTAATTAGGGTGTATGATACATGTGTTATATGTCACATTTACACTAAGGTCCAATATGAGACACTATTTTGGGCGTACTTCGATTAGCCTGGTCTCTTCAAAATGACTTTTGGTAATAATGATTACATTTTTCTTTGTTATCGCGATGGTAGCAAGATGGGATTCTCCTCAAAACTTTGGAAATGCAACGAAAGATTTATAACACGGATACCAGATGAAGGGGAAAATAAATTCCTTTAAATGATAATTCTCCACAAATACGAATCAATCACAATCCATATTTTTAATTAGAACTCTTAGGCCAACAACCAAAATAAAAGATTAAAAATCAAGCCTATGTTCCACGTATCTTGTCTTAATTTAAAAGTATATAATGGAATCTTGTCTAGAAATCTTAATTTTTGTAGCACAACAATGGAAAATATTTATTCTTCACCTCTTTAAAACCAGTTTATTGATCACTCTGAAAATACACCGTTTTTTTTTCCAGAATTCAACAAAAATTTCGCAACTAGGAGTATAAACCCCATCACCACGAAACACATTTCGTGCACACAATCGCTAGCTCAAACCAGTTCGCTCTTATTTATTTTTTCTTCCTTGGCATTCTTCTGTTTTAGAATTGTGATGAGGTGAGCAAAATGAATTGCCTGGATAGGACTAGATTGGTTAATTTTGGGTGGGTCCCAAGGCCATTAGTTCGGTTCTCAGTTCCATAAAATTGGAACTAGTGAATTTTGATTTGGTTCCAAGCGGGACCAATTTTATTTCTTTCTTTAAAATTTGTAAAAAAAGCCCTAATCTATCTTATATTTCAGACTTCACTCATGCACGAGATGCATGGCTCCCATCACTTACGCACATGAGTAAGATGACAAGAACAAATTAAAACACAAAAGCAATTGCTCATTCTAACCAAATTTTGCCACAAACTAGAAAAAATTATATGAAACTTTTAATGTTATACGTAACTCACTGATTTTAGAAATGCTTGATTTTCAAGAACATCTTCAATTTCATATTGAACACTGGACAAGAAGCCAAATGAGAAAGGTGAAGAGGATGCGGACAAAGGTAGAGGTGGAATGGACATGCTTTTAATTGCAGCCAACACTCTCAATAATGAGGAGAAATTGGCTGGTGTAGAGATGAATTGTTGAGAACGTTATATGGCTGACTTCGTTCTTGGGAGGAACAGTATCATTGAGTCATGATTTTTGTACTCTAGCAACCAATTTTCTGAAAATGTGCTTTTAGGATGATCAGTGATATTCCTGAGGAGTTTTAATGGGGTCTTGCTGACTTCTGGTTGCACAACATTGGGTGGCATATCATTGTGAAAGCTGTGCATTATTTGACAGTAGCTCTCGATTCAACGGCAACGGAATATGAAGGTGACGAGGAAATATTGCTAACGCGTTTGTTGTTTTTGGTCTAGCAACAGCTATTGTAGTTTCCGGAGCTTGTGCCCTGTTGTGCATTTAGTTGTACCATGATAGCATCAAGAAGCTGGTGAATCTCTGATATGTTGTGACAGAATAACTGTCCAGCTGCATTTTTTTCTTCAACATCAAGAAGTGTAAGCTCTCTTTTTTCTTTTTTTCCCCCTTGAGACATCAACCTGTGAATTCACTTTTTAGATCTTGGTGGAGACATTGCTTTGTTGCTCACTCCATTGATTCAGGATTCTTGTAGTGTGGTACTTCAATATCATGGATCGAGTCTCTCAATAAGATGCAGCAATGTCCATTTTATGCGTGCTCTCTTTGTTACGCTCTTTGATATCCTTCCAGTTTTATGCAAATCCAACCTTTTTCTGTTGTTGGGTCTGCGTTTCTTTTTGCCCCACTGAGACCCATGGCGCAGGTTTGTGAAAGTGAAACGGTGCATACTGTTTTGTCTGGTGAATTGTTCTCAATTGAGATCTTGTAGCGGTGCCGGTGCTTGTGCTTGTGGTAGCAGGGTTTTAACCCCCTCCTGTTTACCTTAATTGATTAGTGGTTAATAAAATATCACGACGGCCGCATGTGCCAAGACTGATGCATGTGCGAAGACTCTGATGCATGTGCGAAGACTCCATCAGTTTTGGTTTCTTACAATGTACATAACGATTAGTAATTACTTCTCTATCATGGGTCCCTAATTGTTATAACAAAATTACTGTGTGATGAGTATCTAGTAATAGATAATTGATACCTATTATACCTAAACAAATTTTTAATGGATCTTTTGGAGTGAATCTGGCCAAAGCACATGCATGATAACTAGCGATTGCATAAATCTAATGACGAGAAATTGTGGATGAACCCACCGGCAATCAGTTAAATTTTCCCTTTCAAGATGTCAACCCAGCTTCTGTTATTATTCTGCTTGTGCCGGCCTCGTTGATTTACCGAGGCCGGCGAGATTCTCTGTTAGCTGGTCCTCAAGAACAAGAATGATAGAATGTTGAAGCTCCAGAATTGATTTGGCAGACGTATTTTTATAAAAGGTTGGCCGAGTCCACCCTGCCGTGGGCGAAAGCGCTGCAAATTTGCTGTGCTTAAATCTTACGGTCGATGATTACAGGTTTTGGATCGAACGGCTGACAACACGCACGATCCCAAGGCATACCCAAAAAAAAAAGAAGGAAAAACGCTTGGAACTGTTTGCGGACAAGGCGGTCCGCAATTTTCCAGTGCACGAGCTCACAGCAGGGGGATCTGTGGTTCGTACGCGACTTACTTGTTTATATACTCACCGAAAACCCTTTGATTAATTACTAATTATATACCATTTGGCTTTCTAGAAGCTCCATCGTCACTTATAAAGGTTGTCATCAAGCTGTGAAGCTCATCATCTTGTTGCAAAACATCTCATTTGAGGAAGAGTATGGGTGAACCCATGTTGCCCCACGGACTTCCCTTGAGAGTTGTGCTGTTGTGCTCATTGGTAGCTCTTTTCTCAATAGCTACGGCGGATGAAGTCCAAACAACAAAGCCTCGATGCTCGAATAGATGCGGCGACCTCACTTTTTCATACCCTTTCGGGATGAACAACACCGGTAATGACTGCTATTTTGAAGAAGAATCTCATAATTTTCTTATATTTTGTGATAACTCAACCGATCCTCACACTCCTTATATAAATGACGAAAGTTCTAATGTTAAAATACTCAATATATCTATTGAGAATCACGAGATTAGTATAATGGTATTTGTGGCCAAAGATTGTTATGATTCGTCTGGTGGAACCTTATACAACAATGATCCTTTTCTCACTCTTTCCAAATTCCCCATATCTTCTGCCAAGAACAAATTTATCGCTGTGGGATGCGACACGTACGCGACTTTTACAGGCCGACAAGGAAGCATGTCTGTGACGGGGTGCTTCTCCTCGTGCGACAGCATCTCGGACGTGATCAACGGGTCGTGCTTGGGCATCGGTTGCTGCGAGACAAGCATACCTCGAGACGCCTACCGATTCAACATCTCTGTCACTAGCTACAACAATCATAGGGGCGTCTGGGGATTCAATCCGTGCGGGTACGCTTTCGTTGCCGAAGACGGCTTCTTTAGCTTCTCTACCGACGATCTGTACAAGCCGCCATTTTATGAGGTCCCTATAGTTCTCGATTGGTTAATTCCAAATGAGACATGCGACGATGCAAAGAAGAATCGAACGACCTATATGTGCCGAGAGAACTCCAATTGCACAGATGCTGAGAATGGAAATGGGTACCAGTGCCACTGCTTAGAGGGTTTTCAAGGGAACCCCTATCTCCAAAATGGTTGTCAAGGTACCTTTTCTCGTCTTTTCATTAGACCCACCTCACATTCGAGCAAGTGTTCATGTTGTGGATCATTATATCAATAAGGGCGAGCATGTTAAATGGATCCAATCACGTAAAAAACCTAGAGAAAGAAATTGTTAGAAGCCTTTAAGTTAGAGGACCAAGTTTTGACTTGATCAATGGTACTTGTTTTAAACGATTCTCGAAATAATCACATAAAATTTATAATCTTAAAAATATAACGATCTAAGCCGTAGAACGCAATCATTATTCTTCTTTTAGTAGCACGAATTTTCATTGCTTGAAATTTAATATAACCTATGAATCACTTAGCAATAATATGTAAATTTTCACAGTAATCAATCCTCATATAGCCATTCTTCTCTCTTAAGTTTAGTCCGTACAATTGCTTTACAAACTATAGTGGTCAACTGCAATTGAGTTTATAGACAAATGATCCATACTGAACCCTCAATTTGAGTCGGTCAAAGTAGCTTGGAAATCAATTTAATATACCGATGTTAATACATCCAGCATTGTTCTGTATTCATAGACGATTATTTTTGAATTGTTACCTATATTCTCATTGGTAATGGCAGAATTTTGTTGGATAATTCTTAAATCTTCTATTCTAAACAAAGATTAAGTGCTTGGTTAAACTGAGGCTCTTGGGATAACGACCTATCACTTAAAAAGTGTGGTGAGGTATCGCGACCTCAGAAAAATCTAATTGACTTGATATGTCCTCTCAAAATTGAAAGTGTTGCCAAATCATGGAATTCTATTTACTTTTTCAAGTTCTTCCAAGTAAAATGTTGTCAGGTTTGCTTCTTATATCTGGAATATATTCCTATAGATATCAATGAATGTGTGATTTCACAACCTTGCATTGGAATATGTACAAACTTGCCGGGAACATATAATTGTTCATGTCCAGAGGGATCCCAAGGAGATGGAAGAAAAGATGGCAAGGGTTGTATTGCTATCATCCATGAAAAGAGTTTTCACTCAATCGAGCTCGTGCTAGGTTAGTAAGTGGTACACATTGCTCAATGTTTTTCATTATAAACTTCTTTTATCTTATAAATTATTAACATTTTTTAAATGTTGTTCTTGTGTCATTGTTCCATCTTCTGCTATTAGTTATCGAGATTTATTAGATGTAAATTTTTCTCTTTGAATTACTTGTGTCCATGAATTACATCGATATATATATTGTCATCTCAGGTTATTCAATTTGATATTAATAAAATCAGCCTCTTGTTCTTTTGTTGCTGAAAAAGAATTAAACATGTTTCATCCCATTTATACATTTAATCATTTCTATTATAATAAGATACTCTCAGCATAATTTATATTTAGGTTTAATTCGCTATTATCAAGATTTGTCTTAATGAAAAAGCTTCAAATCGATGGAGAAAAAAAGAGGAAAATAGGACAAAGAAGTTAATTAACACAAAATTGTTTGAGTAATGAAAAAGAAAGAGTTAAGCATATTCTATAACAAAAATATTTCATTTTTTTTTTCATTTCTTGGGTGTGTGAACGTTATGTAGGGTGATGGACGACTAAGTCGTTCGTAGATCGATCATAATGTCTTTTCCTAGGTGTGAGCATAAGTTTTATGCGAGTCTTTTGGGTGTTTCTTGGTTATATTGGGGACTTAGACAGAGTAAAATCAATAGACAGAGAGAGAAATTTTTTCTATTAAAAGATTTAGAACTAAATTGGTACGATTGAAAATTTTATGATTGAATTGACTACCGTATAATAGGTTTATGAGTTTTTGGATAATTTTTTCTATATTTTCATAGTCTATGCATTTAACAATTTGATTGTATCTTGTTTTCTCACCAATAAATGGTGCATAATATTTTCGAATTATTTTGTGGAGCTAATCCTCCTCCTTTTTGTTTTTCTCTCTTCGAAGGATGAAAGTACTTGTTCAAATTAGCAGCTAATTTGTTGACGATGAAGGGGAAGTTGGTTACCTAACTATTCGCGTTGACATTTTCTGAGACAGGGCTGGGCACAGGAATCGGAGCCATAGTGTTCCTTTTGCTATGTTGGTGGTCATACAAGTACATCGAAAGAAGGCGCAAGGCAAAGCTCAAACAAAAGTTCTTCAAACGTAACGGCGGAATTCTGTTGCAACAACACTCATTTCCTGTTGAAGACAATCATATGGAGAAAGGCAAGTTATTCACCTCAATGGAATTAGACACGGCTACGGACCATTTCAATGAGAACCGAATATTGGGTCAAGGTGGTCAAGGAACTGTTTACAAGGGAATGTTGATAGACGGAACAATAATTGCAGTCAAGAAATCCAAAGCTATTGATATAGGACAAGTTGAACAATTTGTCAATGAGATCATTGTTCTCTCTAAAATCAATCATAGAAATGTAGTCAAGCTATTAGGATTTTGTCTAGAGAGTGAAGTCCCTCTATTGGTATATGAGTTTATCCCCAATGGGACTCTATACCAATATCTTCATGATCCAGACAGAGAATTTCCAATCTCCTGGGAAATGCGATTAAGAATTGCCAATGAAGTTGCAGGAGCTCTTTCATATTTGCACTCTGCTGCAGCCATACCAGTTTATCATCGTGATGTTAAGTCGTCAAATATACTTTTGGATGAAAATTATCGAGCCAAAGTGTCGGATTTTGGAGCTTCCGGATCGATTACCATCGACCAAACACACTTGACCACAATGGTGCGAGGAACCATTGGATACTTGGACCCTGAGTACTACCAAACAAGTCAATTTACGGACAAGAGCGATGTCTATAGCTTTGGGATTGTCCTTGTCGAGCTACTAACTAGAGCAAAGCCAATTTCTCAACTAAGGGCAGAAGGGGATAGAAATCTAGCCTCATACTTCATCATTTCGATGGAGGAGAATCGCTTGTTCGATGTTCTTGATAAGGAGGTATTGGACCATGGTGAGGATGAAGAAATTATTGCAGTGTCCAACTTGGTGAAAAGATGCTTAGCACTTCATGGAAGATACAGGCCTACAATGAAAGAAGTGGTAATGGAATTGGAGCGATTACGATCATTACGAAATCCCAGGATCATTCGGCAAAATGAAGAAGAGATCGATTGCATTAGAACTGGATCTATCTGTGTAACGACTACGATTCCCATGTTGATGCAATTGGAAGCCGGAGTAGAGTTGACTTCAATGGAGAAGGATCAGTCACTCTTATTGCCGAGATGAAGATGCATTCGATTGTCTCAGTCTATACATGTGATATGAGACACCGCAATCTCTTTATTTGCCTTTAAACTTGAGTTGCATAATAATGTTGACGAAGTGCCAGAAACAATATAATAGATTCATGAACCCTTTGATGTAAATGTCTTGTATCAGTGATGAATATATTGTCTCTTTTTGATTTCTGGTTAATTTGCTTTAGCTTTTCACTGGGGTTTACTATCATATCAAGAAAATAGCCCCTTACCAAAACACCCCAGATTAGTCGTTTTAGAAATATTCTGTGGATGCTTTATGAGCCATGTACTTTAATCTTGAGATATTGGTCTCTTTCCACGTATTTGTGTTTTCCATTGATCGATAATCCAAATATTTTGCAATAAGGAGATTTAAAAAAAAAATCTCTAATTTCGATTCCTATATAAACGCGAGGTGTGCGCACTTTAACGCGAGGTGTGCGCACTTTAACTGGTCTATATAAATCAATAAGCATAAGGAATATGTTTATATGGCTTTTACAAGGAAAATGTTGATGTGATTATTTAAACAATTGTACTTCATACTACTTCAACTGATTTCTTTCGTCCACTTGTTGTCTTTTGCAGTTCCCCAACTCAATTCCATTGGTCTTGTAATATGTATTATGTTATGCTTATTAATAGCTAAGTTTTTTTCTAATACAAAAGAACTTATTGTACATTGAAAGTACTTTACATGTGCTTTTACCGACTCCATCAACGAGCTCAAGTTCCCCAGTGCATATCCGCTGTTAAATTTATGTATTGTTTCACTCATTTCAATGCATCCATAATGATTCGCTTAGATTGTAGCAAACACAAAATTGACGCGCATATTTCTTTTACTTTTACGATGATTCTCATATACTTATCGTGTAAACTCAATACATCATAAACATAAACGCGAATCGACTTTGTAAGTGATGTCCTCATCATGTTTTATCCAAATTTATATTAGGTCGGGAACAATATATAAGTTCAAGAGACATAGCATACCTGTGCCTTGCATTCCAGTATCCATATTGGACTCATCATGCACATATTGTATTCATTATAAGATCTTCAAAATTTTTGAACTATTTATTTCATATTAGGTCTCAACAATAGATATGTACACAATATTTAAGTGCCAATATCTGCACATTGTTTTGCAACGGATCTATTGTTATCCACATTAAGCTCGTCATGGGTAGATTGTGCTTGTGAGTGCTCTTACAAAAGTTTCAAACTATAGTTTCAAATTAGGTCTTCGTGTAGACATGTGTGAAGTTTTTAGTGCAAAATATAATATGTATGAACTTTCTAAGTGCAAAATTAGTCAATAATGTCAAATACTACAAATATATTGGTTGAGAAATTACAAAATAATTAAGTAATTGAGTTGGAATTTCTTTTTTCAAATATATATACTGGTCCGGCGGGTGGAGTTCCACATTCGGAATTAGTACTCACCGATTCTAGTAAATTGGAATCAGAAACTGGACCTATCCCATGGAAACTGCTAGTTCCGAGTCGGTCCTATATGGATATAGACGGTTCCTCATTCTTTTGCATAGCCCTTAGTGCCGCAAAGCCTCCATTGGATCAAGGCTAGGTTGTCCGCCCTCACTATGGCTAGTGTGGGCCGCAACACCCTCGCCTTGCCAAATTTAGTAAGGACGTTGTGACCCTCAACCAAGCCTTCACGGCCAATAGCGAGGGCATTGACCCTTGCTCATGTTTGTCCTTGCCCCATGGTTGGGGAGGTCGCCAACCCTCAACTGGTAGCCGATGACCTTGTGAAGGAAAAAAAAAAAAAAGAAAATATAAATTAATTGAAAATTGGGAAAATTTTTAAAATAAAATTAAAAAATTATCTATGTTAACCCAGACGGCACCACTTGGACAATTAGTGTTAACTAGGTAGCCATATCAGTGATTTCCAGTTGAAATTAGTTGGAATGACTACATTGATAACTCATTAAAATGTTTATTACTAAATCGACACAATCGAAAATTTATGATTTTATTGGTAATGTGTCAAAGGTTTAGGACTAAATTGGCATAATCGAAAAAGTTTAAGACTCAATTGATCGCCATACAATAAATTTAGGATTCTTTGGATAATGTTTTTTTACTTCTAAAAGTCAAACTTGTTCCTTTCTCTCTCATGTTTTGATTACCATCTAAGAACCGATAGAAATGGTTTAATGGGTTTTTTTAATGTGTGATACACGACCTATGCAACTTATTTTATTTTTTGCACAAGCCATATTTCATGCTAGAGAAATTGATAATATGAAAGCTAAGGTTTTGGTGCCATCAAAACTACTATTTACGCATTGTTACTTTACACCTAATTCTACATTGCTTATCTCATTTTAACAGGTGGCTGTTTTTTGGTTTCTAAGCAGGATACTCAGTTGAAAGATCAGCATAGGTTGGGCACCTCTACCCAAGCTGCAGGGGTGCAGAATGAAATTGCTGCCAACGGCGCTGACCCTACATCTAAGGCCTCTATGAATGGATCTAACCATGAGATGATCACCAAATTGAGTCAATTTGCATTTTACAACATAATAATTTCAGTAAAATTCAGCCAATCATGCAAGCTTCTTTGTGAAAACTTTCCAGAAACCAAGATTGACAGAGTGTTGGATTTTCGCCTCATTAACTCACGGATGAAAGAGGGAGCTTATGAACAATCCCGATTGCTTTTCTCTTCAGACATATTACAGGTATAATGTCATTGGTAGAACAGATGTGTTGCTGATTGTAGTAAAGTATCTTGACATGGATGTGTTGACAAGGTTCATGTGAGACTGTTCAATATATCTGTTGGCAAAGTGATTTGCAGTCTCATGCTATACAATGGGAAGTCCTTCAATTGTTTATAATTGTGCTCCTTCGGTTATATCTATTGGTTATTTTATATAACTGAAAGAAGTTCCATTTTATATGCTCTGTCACATTGACTTTGGATGACCAGCGACTACTGTTGGATGACCAGCAACTACTGTGCATGTAGTTGATTGAAATGTCAAATTTGGAGAGGAATTTGCACTTCTTTTGGTTTTCTTTCTCTTCTGTGAGTAGTGCTCAAAGCAGATTTAGGATGGATTATTTCTGCTGGCCAACAGCTGAAAAGCTTAGACAGCTACTTGTCATTATCATGTACATCCACTCCTTTTGTTTTCTAAAACTACATAAACATTTGATCATTCATTCTTTACCTTAAATTCCATTTGATTCTTGATCTTGGGAAAACTCTCTTTTTGCATAAGAATTTGTTGGATAGAAATATTTTTCTTTCTCCTTCCCTTCTTACTAGATAGAATGGTCAATGTTTTTTTAACTGGCAGAATAACAGTAAAATCCAGATATGCCTTATAAATATCTGTTGTCTTCTAAAGAATCACTTCTCCAATTCTCTAGGGCCTTTGTAACTGCGGTGCCAACATGCGATAGCTGGGACGTTCATTGTTGATGTTTTTCTCATGATGAAACCCTTCTTCGCAATCTTCAATCCAATGTGTTACTTTTTTCTCTGATGTCCAAATTGAGTTATATCTAGATTTAAGTAAATTGTCAAGCTTTTGTCTATGGTTTAACATTCTTAAATCTCTGTCTCAACTGCTGGCTCAAGTCTCGAGCTTAAAGGGTTAATTTGTATAGGTCAACATAAATGTATTCTTTGTCAGACCTTCTGCTCTGTAGAATTGTAGGGTATCTTACATTGATCCCAATGGATTGCATTTTTCCATGTCTCTTTCAAAAATTCGAAGCATATTTTCAATCCCTTAATGTTCTTGTAAACCTAAGTTGCAGTTCTATAAAACAAACTGAAGGTCCCATGTTGGATATAGATGAATGTCCAGTGTAAAATAATCGATGATTTTGTCTAAGAATGCAACTTTTTTAGGTACAACTTTCATAGAGAATCTACTCATGAAATATACATAGTTTCATTTTGACTGGGCTATGACTTCAGATTTGTTATAGTATTTTCTTTACTGCTGTAGGGTTAGATTTAAATTGAATCTTTGAGAAGTCGTTTGAAGGTAATGCCTTGGTATTCTAGCTTTAATGATGTTGCTGGGATGTATAGGAGAATGGAAGGTAATTGTAGTGAGTTGTGTTGATCTAAAGGGCGGGAAAGCTTCCGGTTGGAAATGTGCTATACATGGAGGAGCTATGTGGAAGAGTCTGGTGGAAATCGAACTTTTACGTCATGTTATAGTCCCATTCATGTTGTTGTTTAGTCTGTTGAGTTAGATCAATAAGGATCTGCTCTATGTTAGAAACAGTGTAAAAACTCTTCTTTCCTAGTTACATTCTGTAAATCTTTTGCCTGAGAGTGTCTGAACTCCAAAGGGTTTTGCCTCGCTAGTCGTGGGTGAGGTTGCCTCAAACCTGGGCGAGGCTTGGGGGCTGCAATGAGGCGGCTTCCCCAAGATCTAGGTGAGGCCAGCCTTGCCATGGCTTGGTCGCGAGCAAAGGCAACCACGACTGCAGTTGGTGATGCCATAGCGGGCTTTGGCGAAGGTCACCATTGCCTCGCTAGTCGCGGGTGAGGTTTCCTTTGCCCACAACTTGGCCATGGTTGGGCTGGCCTCGCCCAGATCTTGGTAAAGCCGCCTTACCGCGGCTCTCAAGTCTCGCTCAGGTCTGAGCGAAGCTACCAGTGAGGGTGGACAGTCCAATGGGGGCCGCGACCCTCGCACAGTGGTCGGCAAGCCTCGTTGGAGCTGGCCAGTCATTGCTGTTGGGGTGGGGGAGGGCAAGGGAGGAAGGAGACAAAAAAGAAAAATTAATTAAAATATTATTAAAATATTGTTGCCGGTATTGGTTGGCCAAATCTGGCCGGATGGATTGAATTGGCATAATTATAAAAGGTTTAGGATTGAATCAACAAAAAAGAGAGGCTTAGGATTGAATTTACATAAATACAATAGGTTTAAGAATTTTTGGATAATTATCCTCACATTAATCTCGTTAAATTGATGACATTCTTTATAGGCCGTGGAACGTGTGCTTTTCGATTTTTATTTTGGTAGATTAACTTAACCAAATCCATTATCTTGATTCTACGTTAGTGATTTATAGCTTAATTTGATTAGATCGACTGAATTTCTATCAATGTGAAAAGATTTAGTAATAAATTAATCCAATTAATCCAATTAAATAATTTATGACTGAATTGATATTAATATAATAGATTTATGATTTTTTGGGTACTTTTCCCCTATAATAGTGTTGCTATTTGGTATATGATTTCTATGATTAGGACACAAGAAAACGAAGCTTAGTAGACTTAAAGAATAATACTTCAAGCAAAATGGGAACTTGCTTTTGTAGCAATAGTTAGATGAACCAGGTAGGACCATCAAAGCTGCGAAAATCTTAACACTAAGAGCTAGAGAAGGTCTCCATCAATTATAATGAGAGCATAATAGTTGGCCAAGGATGATATGGTATCGTTTGCAAAGGATCATTGTCAAGTGATTTGGTAGTTGTGATTCATAAGTCCAAGCTCGTGGATCGAAGCCAAATCGAACAATTCATTAATGAAGTCCACTTGTACCCAAATTTGTGACGATTTGCTCCCTAAAGCGATGCAAACTGGTTCGCTTTGCCCCAAACTCACCATGATCTAATCGAATAATGCCAGACCGCTTTCACTTGCCTAGCCAACAAGAAGAAAAAAATCTACCTTTTTAGACTGCATGAACGAAACAAATTTCAAGGAACAAATCTTCATGCATATTGGGTGAGAGGAGGAAAATGACACTTCAGCATTTCGGAGGCTGTGAATTGGCATTTCCCTTCTCGCTTTAGTTGAATTCAGTTGGCGGTTGGATTTTAAATTTCCTTTTCATGTAAGAGTAATTATGCAATGTATAAGAAATGAGGAAAACACTACATATCCAATTATAGTATTAGATATTTTACCATACTCAAGTACTATATTTAGGTATCTCCTTGAGACCAGATTTATATATGGAGTACAATGAAGAGAAAGGTTTGATTTTTTTTTTTTCGGGCAGTGAAGAAATGTTTGGTTGGATTAGACATATATAACTCCAATATTACTTGGGAATAGGATTTAACATATAAGTAGCAAAGTGATTAGAATAAAATTTTTATTGCCACATCATGACATTGCTTTATTCTCACTATTGTTTACGTTAATTAGAGAAAAGGAACTTGTCATGCTAATAGTAACACTACTTTACTAGGTGAATACTCATATTAATTTGTGTATTGTTTACTAACTTAGACATACTTTGCTGTAGTTGTTAATAAAACTAAATAGATCATTTGATTTGTTTTCTCTCACTTAGTAGCTGTCCTTGATTTTAACCAAGTAACTCTAGGAAAAATTTATAACACCTAAATTTTGATGACCAATTTAATCCTTCATTAATCGTATAGAAAATTAGGAATTAATTTTAACCCCTAGCAAAAATAATTTTCATTAAATTTACATCGCATATAGATATTAGGAACACTTGCATTACTAGTATTAATTGTTGAAAAAATATATTTTTAAAAAGTTATAATTTAAAAAATATATTACATATGTAAAAAAAAAAGAAAACGCAGCCGAGCCGGGCTAAGGCTACCCTTGGCTGGCCCCTTCTTCTTTTCCTCTTTTCTCTCCTCCTTTTGCGCCTCGGCTGGTCCATGTCCCTTCATTTCGGCCCGCCCTGTCTGTGAGTCTTCTTCTCCCTCAGGTCGGTCACGCCCCTGCAGAAAAAGAACGGTGCAAGCCTGAGTAGGCAGGAGGTACGCAGGGCAACTGGCTGCAGCGCGATCCCAGGGTTGGGGATCAAGCCGGCTGGCAAGCCGGCAGTGGCAGAAGCCATGCGCGCCTGCTGGTCGTCTTTAAAAGCGCTCGCTTATTTGAGAGGGGGCATTGAGATGCGAGAGAGAGACTGAGAGAGTTGAGTAAGAGTGAGAGAGCGAACCAGAGAGAATGAGGAGCTCTAGAGGGTTGTAGCCGAGGGTCAGTCCGCTAGCCGTCGCCCGTCGCAGCTCTTTCCCGAACAGGTGTGCCTCTCTTTCGAGCACTGTTTGCTCTGTTTTTGCAGGGCGTTGGGCCGGAGGTCGCGCCGATCAGTTCGCGCGAATTTTGATCCAAGCCGGTCCTCCTTGAAAGCTGCAAGACGTCCTTGTATTCTTTGTTAGGAGTTTAGATTTGTGCCCGTGTCGGCATCAAGCCCAAAGTCCCCCGTTTCGATAGTGTCATCAACTGTTTGTTAAAACGCCCGAATGAGATCTGGGCTTCGTTGGTTTGTTATGGCCGAGATCTAATGTTGTCGTTCATATACAAGTTAAACGCGGATGATTTATCTCTGGGTTGGTCTGGAATGATTTCCATATCTCGTGTATTAGTCTTGGCCCAAACCCAAGCCTCGAACCCGAGCCTTGAACGACTCTATATCCCTCTTTTAGCCGATACACACTGTGTGTTTGACAAAATGTCTTAGAGAAAACCGAAAGCCAGTTCACGTTTTAGCTCGAGGTTAATTCGTGTTTGTGTCTTTTTCCGTTGAATCATGTTCGCTTTTTGCGTGTCTGTCGTGTTTTGGCGTAATTTTCGCAGAATAATGCCATATAGTCAAGTTGGCGCGGGTTTTCCTCTATTCCCTTAGTGGTCGCCGAAGCATGTGGCCGGCGGTGGCCGATGGTGGTCGGAGTAAGTGAATGGCTGGCGAGTGATGGTGGTTCAATGATGGAAGGGATACCGGTTGATTCGGCTGATGTTGTTGTTTTGGTGAGATTTCGGTGAGGAAGCAGCTTCGGCAAGCAGTGTCGCTTGGGCAAGAAGAAGATGCGCGTGGGGGAAGAAGAAGACGACCAGAAAAATAATATAGAAAAGAAAAAGAACAAGAAAAAGAAAAGAATTAAAAGGAAGAAAAGCCAAAATAGAAAAATGGAAGTAGGGAAATGGGCTGCATTTTGGTCTTGGGCTAGAATACATGGATTTTTATTCATAGTGGACTTTGGGCGTCGCGGGCCGATTGTGTGAATATGAGAATTGTGAGCGGGCTGAGTAGTCCACCTTTAAAAAATTTTCATGGGCTAGTTCTATTAATTTGGAGCGGGCTTCAGGGCTGGTCTGGTTTTTAGTTTAACTCGGACCAATAGGGTTCGGGTCGGTTTAATCAAGCCGGGTCTTTCGACTTGGTCCGAATTCCTTTTTTTTCTTAAATTAAAATTCAAAAAAATATATTAACTAAGAAGCCATTAAAAAATCATTAAGAACATAAACGACTTCAGAAAATTCTAAAAACCATTAAACATTCAGAAAATTCTAAAAAATATTAAGAATCCTGAAAGAAAATCTTTAAAATTCCAAATATTCCAAAGAAATTAAAATTCCTTAAAAGATTTAAAATATATAGTTTTTGGGTAATATTTTCTTCAAAGTGAGAGCTTTTTGATCTAACACTGTGCTCGACTTTGAACAAATCCTTAGGGCTCTACCTTAGGGTTTCAATTGTCCTTAAATATAAATGTCTTTATTTGTGCACTTTCAATAGGATGATTATGGCTTATTTTTAGCCTTTTCCCTAGCAATTTATTTAATGTTTTCTTGGTTGCTATTTTTTATTTTAATGATTGCGTACTTGTATGATTATCTCACATGTTAGTGGATAAGTCTAAAAATCAATTCAAACTGCTTGGCAAAAACCTTTTTCTAAAATGAACAGGATTATGTATCAAAATAGCACTAATTGTTTAATAAGTGTAATCAAGTTCACGCCCTTATATTCCTTGCTTACGTAGGAAGTGAAGCACAATCTTTTGCCTTACTTGATTTATAACCAATCCCAATAGGCTAGTAACAACTCATCATTAGAAAATTCCTATAATGTCAATTTGAATACTCAATGTTACATAGGGTATGGGTTTGAGAGAGCCTGCGTTTAATTGAGGTCCTAGGCTCATCATTTAGATAATATTTCTAAACCTATATCTTCTTTCCTCTGGATGAAAAAGTTAGGTCGTGACAAAATTAAAGTAGAAATTTCTATCACTATTTCTCATGATTTAGACTCTCCAAAGAAAAGCAATTTTCTTTGCTCTTTTAGCTTATACCAAAGATGCATTCAGTCCCAAGCATAAGATGCAACTGACATCCACTCTCTCATGCTCTTCACTAAAGAAACCTTGACGAGACCTTTGTGATTCACTTGTGATGTCGCAATCAATTGTCGACTTGCAAATAATAAAAATAATAAAAGTCGTAGAGAACGGGGAATGCCACCGGACAAGGAGCCAAATGAGAAAGGCGAAGAGGATGCGGACAAAGGTAGAGGTAGAATGGACATGCTTTTAATTGCGGCCAGCACTCTCAATAACGAGGAGAAATTGGCTGGTGTAGAGATGAATTGTTGAGAACATTATATGGCTGACTTCGTCTTGGGAGGAACAGTATCATTGAGTCATGATTTTAGTAACTCTACCAGCCCAATTTTCTGAAAATGTGCTTTTAGGATGATCAGTGATATTCCGAGGAGTTTTAGTGGGATCTTGCTGACTTCTGGTTGCACAACATTGGGCAGCATATCATTGTGAAAGCTATGCATTATTTGACAGTAGCTCTCGATTCAATGACAACGGAATATGAAGGTGACGAGGAAATAATGCTAACGCTTTTGTTGTTTTTGGTCTAGCAACAATAGTTTCCGGAGCTTGTACCCTGTTGTGCATTTAGTTGTACCATGATACCATCAAAAAGCTGATAACTCTCTGAGATATGTTGTAACAGAATAACTGTCCAGCTGCATTTTTTTTCTTTAACATCAAGAAGAGTAAGCTCTGTTTATTTTTATTTTTTTTATGCCCCCTTGAGACATTAAGCTGTGAATTTACTTTTCTGATCTTGGTGGAGACATTGATATGTTGCTCACTCCATTGATACAGGATTCTTGTAGTGTGGTACTTCAATATTGTGGACCAAGCCTCTCAATAAGATGCAACAATGTCCATTTTATGCATGCTCTCTTTTTTACGCTCTTTGATATCTTTCCAGTTTTACGCAAATCCAATTATTTTCTGTTGTTGGGTCTACATTTCTTTTTGCCCCACTGAGGCCCATGGCTCAGGTATATGAAAGTGAAACGGTGCATGCTGTTTTGTCTGGTGAATTGTTCTCAATTGAGATCTTGTAGCGGTGCTTGTGCTTGTGGTAGCAGGGTTTTAAGCCCCCTCCTGCATTCCTTCACCTTGTGTCATGTTCTGTTTGCGGAGGAAGTTCGCTTTGTGTCCCGTCCAAGGAGTTCCCTTGACTGAAGGAACCACATTGATTATAACCCATGTCAGTGGAGAGTATAGTATAATTTTTTTTCTCTAACTAATCTTTTTTTATTTTATTGAAGTTCATTTAACGAAAGATAAAATACCGATATTCTTTTGACAAAACTCTCTAATTTATCCTTTTTCAAGTATAAACTCAACATTTTGTATGCCTCCTTTTTAATTATTCTAGTTATGAGTTCAATGGCAATACTATGTCAAGTGGCATACCTAGAGTTATTAAAATAGGTCATATATCAATTTCTTTATTCATATTTGATAGGTTGAATTATTACATGCATTAATCATATTTATTAAATGGGTTTAGAATGGTAAAATTCAAAATAATATGGGTGTTAAATAAGTTCACAACTTACTTAGACCCAATCCTCATTTATAGCTCACTCTTCACTTTCTCTTGTCCTCACTTGATCTTGTGCTTGTTCACTCCACGCTCTAACTTCGTTTGGGTATAATTTTTTTTAAATTTGTTTAAATATAGAAGTGTTTTAACGATATAGGTTGAGTTAAGTATGACTTATTAGATTTGTATTGTATAGAAATTGGTCAAAAGATATTAAATAGATCAATTTGGGTTGAACCATACTCAACTTGACCCAAAACCAACTCAATTCACTCGTTTGACATGTCTAGAAGACATATCATAATTGATTAGTAGTTAATAAATTATTACTTGGCAGACACATGCATGAAGACTCCGTCAGCTTTAATTGCTTATTATGTATATAACAATTAGTAGTTACTTCTCTATCACGGATGCCTAACTATTATAACAAATTTATTGTGTGATGAGTATCTAATATTAGATAATTGATACCTATTATAATTAAACAATTTTTTAATGGATCTTTTGGAGTGAATCCGGCCGAAGTACGAGCATGCTAACTAGCGTTTGTATAAATCTAATGATGATAACTTGTGGATGAAGCCACCAGGAATCAGTTATACTTTCCCTTTCAAGATGTCAACCCACCTTCAATTATTTTTCTGCTTGTGTCAGCCCCGTTGACTTACCGACTCGTTCCAAGTCCCGCTCCATCAGCTTGCTTCTGCTCTGGTCTGCGCTGCGTCCTGTCCTTCTCTTTACTCGTTCTACTTCGACATTTGACACAATCAGTTCTTGTTTACTCTGCCCAATTGCAGTCCCTTCTCGCGTCACCAACTGTAACATCACCTTCCCTCACCACTGCACCGCTGGCGAGATTCTCTATTAACTGGTCCTCATGAACAAGAATGATAGAACGTTGAAGTTCCAGAATTGATTTAGCAGACATATTTTTATAAAAGGTTGGGCCGAGTCCACGCTGCCGTGGGTGAAAGCGCTGCAAATTTCCTGTGCTCAAATCTTACGGTCGATGATTGCAAGTTTTGGATCGAACGGCTGACAATACGCACGACCCCACGGCTGACAATACGCACGACCCCACGGCTGACAAAAAAAACGCTTGGAACTGTTTGCGATTTTCCAGTGTACGAGCCCACGGTAGGGGGATCTGGGGTTCGTATGCGACTTACTTGTTTATATACTCACAGAAAACCGTTTGATTAATTACTAATTATATACTATTTGGCTTTCTAAAAGCTTTATCATCACTTATAAAGGTCGTCATCAAGCTATGAAGCTCGTGGTCTTGTTGCAAAACATCATCTCATTTCAGGAAGAATATGGGTGAATCCATGTTGCTCCATAGACTTCCCTTGAGAGTTGTGCTATTGTTGTGCTCATCGGTGGCTCTGTTCTCAATAGTTACGGCGGATGTAGTCCAAACAACAAAGCCTGGATGCACGAATAGATGTGGCAACCTCACCTTTTCGTACCCATTCGGGAGGAACAACACCGGTAATGACTGCTATTTTAAAGAAGAATCAGATTCTTTCCTCATCTTTTGCGATAACTCGACTGATCCTCCCACTCCTTATATGTCCGGTAGAAGTTCTAATTTCCAAATACTCAATATATCCATTGAGAATCATCAGATGAGTGTAACGACATTTGTGGCTAAAGATTGTTATACTTCATCCGGCCTATCCTCACAAAAGAATGATCCTTCGCTCACTCTTGCCATATTCCCCATATCTCCTGCCAAGAACATATTTGTCGCCGTGGGATGCGACACATATGCGACTTTTAGAGGCCGACAAGGAAGCGCGTACACAACAGGGTGCTTGTCCTCGTGCGACAGCATCTCGGATGTGATTAATGGGTCGTGCTCGGGCATTGGTTGCTGCGAGACTAGCATACCTCGAGACGCCCGCCGATACAACATCTCTGTCAGTAGCAACAACAATCATTCCGGCATCTGGGGATTTAATCCGTGTGGTTACGCTTTCGTTGCCGAAGACGGCTTCTTTAGCTTCTCTACCGGCGATCTGTACAAGCCGCCATTTGATGTGGTCCTTATAGTTCTTGATTGGTTGATTCCAAATGAAACATGCGATGATGCGAAGAAGAATACAACGACCTACATGTGCCAAGAGAACACCAATTGCACAGATGCTGAGAACGGAAACGGGTACCGGTGCAACTGCTTGGAGGGTTTTCAAGGGAACCCCTATCTCCGAAATGGTTGTCAAGGTATCTTTTCTAGTCTTTTCATTAGACCCCAGGATAATGGTAACGACTTATTACCCAAAAAGTGCGGTGCGGTGGTGTATTGCGATATCGAAAAAGCAAATTGCCTCGATGTCCTCTCAAAATTAAAAGTATTATCAAATCATGGAATTCCATTTACCTTTTCAAGTTTTTTTAATGGTGATAGAATTGCTTCTTCTATTTGGAATATATTCCTACAGATATCAATGAATGTGTGATTTCACAACCCTGCATTGGTCTATGTACGAACTCGCTGGGAATGTATAATTGTTCATGTCCAGAGGGACTCCAAGGAGATGGAAGAAAAGATGGCAAGGGTTGTACACCTATCATCCATGAAAAGAGTTTTCACTCAATCAACGTCGTGCTAGGTTAGTAAGTAGTACACATTGCTCAATCTTTTTCATCATAAAAATTTCTTTTATCCAATAAATTATTCACATTTCTTAAATGTTGTTCTCCTATCATTGTTCCATCTTCTGCTATTAGTTATTGAGATTTATCAGATGTAAATCTTTCTCTTTGATTTAGTTATGTCTGTGAATTACATTGATATTATATATATACATATATATATATTATATTGTCATCTCAAATTATTCAATTTATATTAATAAAATCAACCCCTTGCTCTTTTGTTGCTGGAAAAGAATTAAACAGGTTATATCCCCTTTATATATTGAATCATTCCTATTATCATAAGATACTCTCAGCAAAATTATATGTTTAGGTTTAATTCACTATTATGAAGGTTTGTCTTAATGAAAAAGCTTCAAGTTGATGAAGGAAAATATAAAATAGAACAGAGAAGTTAATTAACACAAAGATTGTTTGAGTAATGAAAAAGAAAGAGTTAAGCATATTTCTATAACAATTTTTCTTTTCTTTTCTTGGTTGTATGAACCATTTTTAGTGTGATGGACACCTGATTTGTTTGTACACCGAATGTAATGTCTTTTCCTAGGTGTGAGCATAAGCTTCTTGCTGATTTTTTTGGTCATTTCCTGGTTATATTGGGGGCTGAGAGAAAGAAAAATCAGCAGACAGAGAGAGAAGTTCTTCCTAGAAAATGGGGGCCACCTCATGTTGCAGAGACTTCTTTCTGAGCACGAAGGTTCCATTGAATCGGCAAGAATATTCACTGACGAAAAGCTCAAGCAGGCCACGGACCATTACCATGAAAGCCGAATCCTAGGCCAGGGAGGCCAAGGAACAGTATATCGAGGGATCTTACCAAACAACATGGTTGTCGCCATCAAGAAGGCTAAGATTTTGGACCGAAGTCAAGTCGAAGAGTTCATCAACGAGTTGATCATCCTCTCCCAAATTAATCACCGCAATGTGGTTAAGCTAATCGGTTGTTGCTTCGAGACAGAGGTCCCGTTGTTGGTCTACGAGTTCGTGACCAATGGTACCCTTTCTGACCACATACACAAGTGTGGCCACGAGTCCACATTATCCTGGAGGGCTCGTTTGCGCATTGCTGGGGAGACCGCAGGGGCGCTCTCGTACTTGCACTCCGATGCATCCGCTCAGATTTTGCATAGGGACATAAAGAGCACAAACATATTGTTGGACGAAAACTACACTGCAAAGGTCGCTGATTTCGGGGCCTCCAGGCTAGTCCCCCTTGACCGGACGCAGCTGACCACGCTGGTGCAAGGCACACTCGGTTACTTGGACCCTGAGTACTTCCACTCGAGCCAGTTGACCGTGAAGAGTGATGTCTATAGCTTCGGGGTCGTGTTGGGCTGAGTTCTTGCCGACCGGGGTGAGGGCATTGTCCTTCGAGCGGGCTGAGAGTGAGAGGAACCTGTCTTTGTATTTTGCTTCTGCAATAAAGGGGGAGAGGCTTTTTGAAATCATCGACCTGAGGGTGCTGAACGAGGGTAATCCCGAAGAGATTAAGGAAGTTGCGATGCTGGCAAGCCGATGCCTGAGGGTGAAAGGGGAGGATCGGCCGACCATGAAGGAAGTGGCAATGGAATTGGAGGGACTGATGAGGGTGATGGACGGGCATCCATGGGTGAATCGAGCTGTGACCTTGAAGAAGGCGAGCAATTGCTTGGCGAAAGATCAAGCAAATCGATGGCATCCTCAAAAGCAATGCATCGGGAAATGATGATAGCATAAGTAACCAAGTGCCCTTCGAAATTGAAAGTGGAAGATGAGACTTCATGGCAATGTTGGCCCTCGTCCTACTATTCGGTGCTGTTGCTGTTGCTGTTTGTTTTTTGGGTATTTCCTCGTCGTTTTTTTTTTGTCTGCTTGTTCTACGTGCTCAAAGTTCGATGCTACGTCCAAATAGAGTACCTGGCCTTATGTTTGTGTAACATAACATTCGACGATATTTGAGTAATGGAAAATTCCAAAACATTCTCGAGTTTTCATCTCATTCAGCGAAGTAAAGATTGGCCAACTTTCTATTGCCTCCGTCTTGCTAAGATCTACTCTAACGCCATCCTTGGAGACAATATAGCCTAAGAAAACCAGGCTACTTGTGCAAAAGTGACACTTCTTCAGGTTGGCATGCAAGCGTTGTTCCATAGCACTTGAATTTGATGTTCCAAAGGCCCCACTTGCGTCTTGCTATGGTATAAATCATGATGTCATCAAAGTACACGACGACAAACTAGCCAACGAAAGGTTTAAAGACATGATTCATAAGATGCATAAAAATACTAGGAGCATTAAAACGTCAAGGGGCATCAGCATGCCTTCAAGAAGACTGTTCTTAGTTTTGAAAGTGGTCAACCTTTCGACTCCTAATTTCATCTAACTTTGACGATAGCTGCCTCCAAGATCGATCTTGGGAAAGCACAGAAGCTCCATGAAATTGATCAAGCAAGTACCAAGGCAAGGAAAAGGAAAAAATTTGATGGTTATCTTGTTCACCAATCTATTATTGACACACATTGGCCAAGAACCATTTTTTATTTGGAACTAGAAGTGCCGGGACAGCAAAAGGACTTATGATTTCTTGTATCGCTCCCTTAGCCAAGAGTTTATCAACTTGCCTTTGAAGTTCTTCGTGCTTCTCAGAGCTCACGATGGAACAGAAGCACCGAGCGCTAGATCGATATAATGTTGAATCTCTCTCATAGGAGGAAGGTTGGATGGAATTTCACTGGCATGACTTCAAAGAAATCCTCAAGCAACGGCTGCAAAATGGTTGGGATCTCCTCTTTTGCTTCTTTTTCTTCCACCATAACAAGAGCACAGGCTTCACAAGCATCCTCCGGTGCTTAGGAAAAGTGAGACTTGAAAAGAAGATTGCTTCCTTTCCCATGAGTTGGCTTAGGAAACGCTCTCCATCTTGCAAGGCCCCAACGTAATCTTGATGCGGTCTTTGACAAAGGGATAGGTGTTATACATCAAACATAATCTCATCTTTACATCTTTTGCCAATGGAGAATGAAATCAAGCACCGGTTATTTACTTTTAACTCGCTCCCTTTCTTGAGCCAAGAATGCTTGTAAAGATGTGGATGATCCTCTGCCTTGAGATGCAACCTGCCTCCAATGGAGGTCCACACAACGTTCACACAACATCCACTATCAATGACGACAGTACACGCTTGTATGGAGTAAGTTGTTACAAAGCCAATCATCATCCTCAGATGATCAGCATGCAAGCTCCTTTGAATGACGAGCTTCTCCTTGGTCTCAATAAATGATTTGTTCGTGACTCCTTGAATCTTCTTGGAGCAAAGAGTCGTTTTGCAACTCTCCCTGCTGCTCATCTTGTACGAGAGATATGATCTTTCTATTAGGACACTCCGAGGCGATGTGACCAAATCCATGACATTTCAAACAGTCTTGATTTATTGTTAGCTTCGTTTGGTTAATTGGTTTTAGATGCTCTCCCTTCGTTCAACGGTTTCCTTCGATGCTGACATAGGTTTTAAAGTCGAACTCCCAATATTAGAGGATCTCTCTTTGGTTGATGGCTTCTGACTTCACTCTCTTTTCTCTTTGAGTTGCTTTTCCACCTTCTTCGATAATTTGAAGACCTGATTAAAAGTCCAATAAGGTTGTAGTCGGACAACACCGTCAGTTTTCAAATGAAGACAGCAAAAACACCGACCTATGGTTTACTCCTCTGCCTCCACCACATCACAATTTAGGGGTGTGCATGGTCCGGGTGGGCGGTTCTCACCCTAAAACTGGGAACCGCCCGCTAAGGACTGGTTCCAAAAATTTGGATCTGGGAACCACTCGAGAACCGGATCGCTGGTCCGGCCCAGTTCTAGGGTGGATCCATGGAATCGATCTCATAAGCGATCACGCCTACTCAATATGCATTAATGAACCGGTTTCTTGACTTTTGTTGTGCTCTTCAAGACTTCGACAATAAGAATCGCAAGGGCTATTCAACAAATAGGAAATTAGGGCTCCAAATAAAACAATAAGAATTCTAAACATGGGGCTTCAAAATTTTAATTTTTTTCAACCAAAATTTTTTTATTTTTTATAATAAAAATTAATATATATTATTATTATAATACCAGTCCAATCCGAGTGGGCGGGCAGGCAGATCCGCCCATGGAACCGGGAACCGGGAACCGGACCAGTCCCTTTAGGAACCACCGGTTCCAGACCAATCCGGTCCGGGTGGATCTCGATTCTTTTGCACACCCCTGCATCACATCGTAGCATGAGATGCTCAAACTTAGTGGCGTATTCTTCTGCTTACAACCCCCCTCGCTTCATATTGTGGAATTTATCGAAGGCATCTTGCTCATAAGTTTCTGGGAAATGCTTCTTTTTGAGCTCCTTCATTTTATCTACTGTTACAATTCACCGCTTTCCATCACAAGTTCTTTGACACGGTAGATTTCCCCCCCTAATCGGAGCATGCATTTTATACTTCATATACACAAGCTTCACCTTTCAATTCTCCGCAATATTCTTATGATCAAAAGTTCGCTCGATTCTGCGAAACCAATCAATGAAGTCTTCGAAAGCAAAATATTCCAGAATATGAAGCTCACTACGACAAATTTTCTGCGGACAATTCCTCTTATTTCATTTTCCTAAGTGAATCAAATGACAGAAAATGAGAAAAATATTTTCTACGAAACAAATAGAGCACTAAGTAGAGTTAATTAGGGTGTATGATACATGCGTTATATGTCACATCTACAATAAGGTCCAATATGAGACACTATTTTGGGCGTACTTCGATTAGCCTAGTCTCTTCAAAATGACTTTTGGTAATAATGATTACGTTTTTCTTTGTTACCGCGATGGTAGCAAGATGGGATTCTCCTCAAAATTATGGAAATGCAACGAAAGATTTATAACACGGATACCAGATGAAGGGAAAAATAAATTCCTTTAAATGATAATTCTCCACAAATACGTATCAATCACAATCCATATTTTTAATTAGAACTCTTAGGCCAACAACCAAAATAAAAGATAAAAAAAACAAGCCTATGTTCCACGTATCTTGTCTTAATTTAAAAGTATATAATGGAATGTTGTCTAGATAGGTCTGGTTTTAAGGGGCACCAATCCGGTTCTCGATTTCATAAGAGGAGAATTGGTCCTTTTGATTGGGTTCGCAATTTCAACACAGGAATCGTAATACCTGGGAACCAATCACCCTCAGTTGCGATCTCCCACTGCGTACGCATAGCACTTGCTTGACTTTTCAAGTCTTTGGCGGAATAATGCAAGTTCCCTGTCTCATTTGTACTCTCTATCAATGATGCCCCTTTCTCCAAAGTTGGTGGGTTGACCAGACATCGTCGTACATGAGAAATTGCCAAGGAAACCGACTACTTTGACTTAGTCTTTTCCTGAAAATTATAAAAATTATCTACAATAACGATTTTTGGCCAAATTTAATCAGAAAAACTAAATTGATAATTTTTTTTAGAAGATTTGGGTTTTAATTAACACAATTGAAAAATTTACGATTGAATTTATATAAGTATAATAAGTTTAGAAATTTTTTGTTAATTTTCCATTATAAAACCTCTAAGGCTTCCTTGAGGGCCATGAGTGTTTTAACGAATTTTAGGGTTGTGATCTCCTACTGCACACGCTGCATGCTTGCTTGACTTTTCAAGTCTTGAAAGTATAACGAAAGCACTCTAATGAGACATATTATCGTACATGCATGAGATGCACGGCTCCCATCACTTACACATGTGAGTAAGATGACAAGAACAAATCAAAACACAAAAGCAATTGCTCATTCTAACCAAATTTTGCCACAATTTTGAAAGAATTATATGAAACTTTTAATGTTATACGTAACTCATTGATTTTAGAAACGCATTGATTTTCAAGAACATCTTCAATTTCATATTGAACATAAATGAAAAAAAAAAAAAACGGGACATGCCACCAGTTCCATTGCCCATCCAAAACCAAACCAGCTCGATAGGTCTGGTTTTAAGGGGCACCAATCCGGTCCTCGATTTCATAAAAGGAGAGTTGGTCCTTTTGATTCGGTTTGCAATTTCAACACGGGAATCGTAATACTTGGGAACCAATCACCCTCAGTTGCGATCTCCCATTGCATACGCATAGCACTTGCTTTACTTTTGAAGTCTTTGGTGGAATAATGCAAGCACCCTGTCTCATTTGTACTCTCTATCAATGATGCACCTTTCTACAAAGTTGGTGGGTTGACCGGACACCGTTGTACATGAGAAATTGCCAAGGAAACCGACTGCCTTGACTTAGTCTTTTCCCGAAAATTTTAAAAATTATCTACAATAACGATTTTTGGCCAAATTTAATCAGAAAAACTAAATTGATAATTTTTTTAGAAGATTTGGGTTTTAATTAACACAATTGAAAAATTTACGATTGAATTTATACAAGTATAATAAGTTAAGAACTTTTTTTGTTAATTTTCCATTATAAAACCTCTAAGGTTTCCTTGAGGGCAATGAGTGTTTTAACGAATTTTAGGGTTGTGATCTCCTACTGCACACGCTGCATTCTTGCTTGACTTTTCAAGTCTTGAAAGGATAACAAAAGCACTCATTAGAGACATATTATTGTACATAAGAACTTGCTAAGAAAACTGACCGCATTGACTTAGCGTTAATTGATCACATTGACTTAGCATTTGCCCGAAACTTTACAGGCGAGTCTAAGAAAATTCCCAAAATCAATTTCAGACTCCCAAAGTCCTTTTACTTAGCAATGATCATATCTAAACACCACATATTTCATTCTAATATTTTCTTCTATATCTGGGTTGTTTGCTATTGTTTTGATTTTCAAATCCAAATCCGAACCAACAGTTTCTTGCTTTATCCATTTAATCTTTAGTACTTAACATCGGTGTACCTATTTTTTTTTTTTTAATTGTACATAGCGTCAATTGAAACATCAATCTGCACATAAAAATTTAAATACGATGTTGATATTTGTACAAATATTTAAGGAGTACGCGACGTGCACGCAATAATTTATGAGCATCACCCATCGAAACTGATTCATCTTGTGGATAGGAGATTGAAAAGAAACAAAATATCCATCTATTCACGATTTTTATTATTTGCAAGTCATTTTGGAAATTCCTAGGATAGATTGCGACATCACAATGTGAATCGCGACCGTCTTGTCGAGGCTTCTTTAGTGAAGAGAGAGAGAGAGAGTGGATGTCAGTTGCATCTGATACATTAGACAAGGAATGGGACCGAATGCACCTTTGGTTTAAGCGAAGAGCAAAGAAATTTGCTGTTATTTGGAGAGTCTAAGTCAAAAGCAATAGTGATAGAAATTTCCACTTTAATTTTTCCTAGAGTTACTTAGTTAAAA
This sequence comes from Angophora floribunda, assembly GCA_014182895.1. Lineage (NCBI taxonomy): Eukaryota > Viridiplantae > Streptophyta > Magnoliopsida > Myrtales > Myrtaceae > Angophora > Angophora floribunda. The sequence goes on along the minus strand of CM024710.1, from coordinate 32,237,002 downwards.
TCAGGAATAGTACTCAGCGAGAAAAAAATCGAAGGATCTATTTAGGTTTATTAACTGCAACCAAGAACAAGTTCACTGCTATCGGTTGCGATACGGTGGCGTCCTTCTTGGACCGCCAGGGCAAGTTTTCCTTTGGATGCATGTCGACATGCAATGACATTTCCGAAGTCACTAACGGCTCATGTTCAGGTATCGGTTGCTGTGAGACGAGCATACCTAGTAGCTCATATGACTACAATATCTCCATTCATAGCTATTCAGACCATGCAGAAGTCCTGGATTTCAACCCTTGCAGCTATGCTTTCGTTGCAATGAGCGGTTTCTACAACTTCAGTTCTGGTGATCTTTGGGGACTTGAACTTAAGGAGGTGCCCATTGTTCTCAACTGGGCAATAGGGGATACAAAATGCGAGGTTGCCAACAACAGTTCGGACTACATGTGCACCGAGAACACCCGTTGTACCGATGCTGAAAATGGATCGGGGTACAAGTGTACTTGTTTAGATGGTTTCCACGGCAATCCGTATCTCACAGATGGTTGTCAAGGTATTTTCGCATTGATATCCTTTACTTTGTCCTTACTACCGATATCACCCGAGAAGATTAAAATCAATTATTGCTATCCTTTCCGTTTCTTCTTAAGTTCATCACTTTGGATATGAGTGTGCTTATTGTAGATATTGATGAATGTGCTGATCCAAATAAGAACCAGTGCACCGGAATTTGCCATAACTTTGATGGGAGTTATAATTGTTCATGCCCGAAGGGTTATTATGGTGATGGCTGGAAGCATGGGCAAGGATGCACTGCCAATGCTAGACCATCACATTTGGTGCAGATACTTGTTGGTATGTTCTGTGATTTTATTTTGGTGTCTGCCTCAAACAATACTATTTTAAGTTAGCTGATTTTAATGATAATCTAATGGCTCTATTACAATAAAAAGAACTGAAAACTCAAAAGAGGGATTAAAAAAAAAACACTTGAAAACAGAAACTAAGAGAGAGCTGGCTAGAAATAGAGAAAGAGAATGATGAGAGAATGGTGACTCAGACGACCATATGCCACGGTGGTTCCTGTTGCCTAGGGAGTGCGACACTACGATGGTCGCATGACCTAAAATCTATAGAGAGAGAGAGAGACAGTGAGAGAGAGAGTCCCTCGACGATGTTCCCCGAGAGTCTCAACCACCATGGGACTTCTCTTGAGAGGAGTAACCGTCGTCCGGTGGTCACAACTGGCGACACCAACAGTATTTATGGGGCACAGCTCAGATCGAAAAGGAACAATCCTTTCCTAGTTTTTTTTTCTTAATTTTATTTGTGCAATCCAGATGTCTTACTTCCTTGGTCCAGTGTAGTTATCCAAAATTTTACGATGTTCCATCCGATCCAAAGTTCATCACCATATACCATGTAGATAGTTCTCGTCTTGTGACGATTCTAGATGGAGATTGCAAACACCACAACAAAATAAAGTAGTTCGATTCTCAAAAACCGAGCATATATATCGTAAAATAAATAATTTTATACAAAAGGGATAGGCTTCTCGTATATGCGGTTATTCAAACTCCATTGATAACAGAAACTTGTTCACCGCCCAGAGATTTTTAAAAATTTACTTAAGTCTCTCTAATAGCTTAGTTCCCTTTTCAATAAGGAAGATGTATAATGTTGTCTAAAGAAAAGTTTTAAAATTATAGCTTCCTCCACATGGTGCGTTCATAAAATTTAGATTTATCAATGGGTTTTATGAAAGAATTGGTTATGTCATGCAGGTGCTGGTGCAGGGATAATAGTGCTGCTATTCAGTGTCGGCTTTCTGTATCTGGGAATCAAGAAAAGGAAGCTCATCACACTCAAAGAAAAGTACTTCAAGCAAAATGGTGGTCTACTTTTGCAGCAACAGTTACATGAACGTGATAGAACCACCAACACCACGAAAATCTTCAGAGCTGAAGAGCTAGAGAAGGCCACCAACAATTATGACGAGAGCAGAATAATTGGCCGAGGTGGATATGGTACGGTGTACAAAGGGTTGTTGCCAAATGACATGGTTGTTGCGATCAAGAAGTCCAAACTCGTGGATAAGACCCAAATTGATCAGTTTGTCAATGAAGTGATAGTGCTTTCTCAGATTAATCATCGTAATGTGGTCAAGCTTTTGGGATGTTGTTTGGAGACCGAAGTACCTTTGTTAGTGTATGAGTTTGTGAATAATGGAACTCTGTTTGACCACATCCACAACCACAACATGTCCTTCAAGATGTCTTGGGATACCCGATTGAGAATTGCTTCAGATACTGCTGGTGTCCTGTCATACTTGCATTCTGCAGCTTCCATTCCCATAATCCATCGTGACATCAAGTCAACAAACATCCTACTGGATGACGATTACACCGCAAAAGTTTCTGACTTTGGAGCTTCAAGATTAGTCCCACTTGATCAAACTCAGTTGTCTACTCTAGTTCAGGGGACATTGGGATACTTGGACCCTGAATACTTGCATACAAATCAATTGACAGAAAAAAGTGATGTTTATAGCTTTGGGGTTGTGCTAGTTGAGCTGATAACTGGGAAGAAGGCACTTTCTTTTAACCGACCTGAAAAAGAGAGGAGCTTGGCAATGCATTTTCTTTTGTCATTGAAAAACAATCAATTGTTCGAAATAGTTGACGAAGTAATTGCAAAGGAAGGGAACAACGAGCAAGTGAGGGAATTCGCCAATGTTGCAAAGAAATGCTTGATAGTAAAAGGTGAGGAGAGGCCAACCATGAAGGAAGTGGCAATTGAATTGGAGGGACTGAAAGCGTCTTCTAACCATCCCTGGATGCATAGTGTCGATTTGATAGGAGAAGAGGCAATTCATTTGCTAGGAGAGACGATTGACCCCACCGTGTACATGGATGGTACCGATACCACAAACACTGAGCCCTCGGATAGCATGAAAAATCATGTCATGTCACCAGTTAATAGTGGTAGATGAGAGCAACAATGGGTTGTTTCTTCTTGATCAAGAGATTTTTAGGCGTGTAAGAAAACTCTTGATTACCAATATACCATAGATGCTAGGAGACCTCGTACTATAGATATACTATTGGTGATGGCATATAGCCTACAGGGCGAGTTACGTTTTAGCTGCCGTGGTTGAGTCTTTTTCTGTACTTTGGATCTAGAGTACCTATACATTGTAATGAAGTCGGTGCTGTGATTCATAAGTGGAAATCGTATGGTTCTTTACATTATCAGGGCAGGATCATTTAGCTGCGACCCGGGAGCATTGGATCTACTCTGACCTAATGTAGAAACGGTTTCCACCTCTTTTCTCCGAGTGTCGTCATCAACTAGTCCGAATGGCACGCTACTGCAAATTTGAGTTTGTTTGAGAGTTTGTCCAACTTTGACGAAGCTTTTTCTTGGCGGAAAAGTACTGGGGACACGTTTTAAGTACCACATGGATTCACAGTGATACGAGGAATTCTCGCATTCTAGTCCAGAGGCAAAACTGCAATAAACTGTCCTTGAATTACTATTTTGCCCTCGCTGACTAGACCCGTCAAATGGGTGGGTCGGGTCGGGTTTGGGTCGGGTCGAAAATGGTCCGACCCATATTGACCCATTTAACCCGTTTTGACCCAAATTCATGTAATGTAAATCTAATGACCCATACCCAACCCGACCCACACCCGACCCATACCCGACCCGACCCGTATTGCTAAAAGCCATTATTATTGTAGAAAAACCCAAACTCACTCGAAACTCTATGTTAAATGACTCACTCAACCCATATTTGACATATATTTAACTTTTACTTAACTCACATTTGACCAATATTTAATTTTCACTTGACCCATATTTGACCCATATTCAACTTTCACTTGACCCATATTTGACCCATATTTAGCTTTCACTTGACCCATATTTGACCCATTTAACTAAAAGTGGGTCATAATATGGGTTTATGACCCATTTTAACACCTCTATCGCTGACCCACAGTGAAAAGAATGAAAATGAAAAGAAAAGAAAAATATAAAACAAAAATTATCTATGTTAATACCAACCGTGTCACATAGGACGAAAACCATTCATGTAAGTGATTGCTGACTAAATTTGGTTGAAATGATTATATTGGCAAATTGCTAAAAGATTTACGATTAAATTAACCAAATTTAAAAGTTGAGAAATGAATTTCCATCCGTGCTTAGGACTTTTTAAGTAAGTTTTCTCTTTTCAAACAGTCCATCAAAAGAAATTTAAGGATATTGTTGAGACAAATTTCTATGGTTATTATACATTGCTGTCTTTCGACTGATGAAAGTTATTAGCTTGTTAGCTTTTTTCATGAATCACTATCATTTAATGACCAAGAGTTAAATGGGAATCGTCGAGCCTTAACAATCGAGATTGCTCCAATTGTTGTTGGAGATGTTGCACTTGTCTTCTCAAATTGGCTGTTTCGACATTCAGTTCAAGACAATAGCGACCAGCCATATCTAGGCTCTGTTACCAACGATACAATTTTACTATTGCCAAAGGAAACAATCCGGGTGATGTCGATTTTCTTACTTGATAGATTTAGATTATTGGTGTGATTCGACCTGCACATGTAAGCATCATGTGTCAATTTGTCGGTGTTAATTCATTTTCGCGGCCAGATTGCTATTGGAAATTTGAAAAGGGGATTTGTATCATTAGTTGGCAAACGGCCCATTTGAAAAGTTTGTACATGCTTTGAGTGTCGAAGCCCTAATTAATAAGTTATTGAGTTGGTACGCACCTGATTTATCAACGCATCATCCAATTACGTCAGCAGCTGAGATTTTCAATTAGTCTCTCAAAAGAAATATAAGGATTTGTTGAGAGAAATTGCTAAGATAATGATACCTTATTGTAATTTAATTGACGGAATTTGTTAACTAGTTGGCCTTCTTCATCTATCATTGCCACCTAATGACCGAGAGTTATGGTGCAATATTAAGTTTTGGAATCTTTCAAATATAGAGTTCAACAAGAAGTCTCTTTCATCGTAAAAAAGAGGGGTTAGGTCTTCCCCTTTCACTATCAACTTTCAATTTTTGCATTGATCAACGCCCCAAAAGAAAATTTTGCCAGGCACAGAAGTAACATCTCCAATGTACCGAAGTATAAAAAATCGATTGGGAAAGGAGAAGGCCAAGACTTTTTGTTCCCCACGGATTATTTGGGAAGTAAGAGCAGCTCTTCTGTGACGATTGTACACCATTCTCTGGCCTACAATGGCCTGTTTTTCTCAATGAGTGGCAACGAAAGATTCAAAGAAATAAGATTACTTTCGTTTCGCGGAAAATATAGTGCGTTTGAAAAATATTTTAAAAAAAAAATCATTTTTTTGGAAAATATAATTATTTTCTGGTGTTCGGCTCAAACTTAAAAATGGAGCGATTGCTATTCGATAAGAAAAATCGTTTTCTTCCTTTATTATTTTTATTTTATTCAAAAAAATGATTTTTATTTTTAAAAATTGTGTTTTATATTATTTATTTTTTTCTTATTTTCTTTTTCTTTTCATCATCTTCTTGGGATGGCCCTCCCCGCCGCTTATGTCTATGCCCTTTGCTCCCACATTGTCCCTCGCCGCCTCTCTACTGTTGACCTTTGCGGCGTCCGCCATGCTGCCGTTGTACCTACCCTCCTCCGCTCGCAGTCCCTCCGTGTGACCACACCAACATTCCGATGCAATCACCGTGGACAGTGTTGAAGTGATGGTTCTTGGGGTTTTCTATAGTCGCGATGTGGTGGTGCATGGCTCTACAATGCTTTGAGCTTTCGACCTTAGTCAATTGACGGTGGTGCTCTTCCTCAATGCTTCAGTGAGGTCGAAAGTCACCCGATTAGGTGAGGTCGAGCTTGTTCGACGCCGGCAAGCTGAGCCTCACCAAATCTAATGACCTGGGTGAGGCTTAAGCCTCGCCTGAGGTCGCTAGAGGTTTGCCAACCTCTGATGACCTCGGGCAAGGCTCGAGGTCCACCCCAGTCGTTGACTCGAACTTTGTTAAATTGAGTGAGGCTCAAGTTCACCTTTGGCCAATTGCTGATTGCCGCCGTGACCGGCGACCAGCTAAGGTAGAAGAAGATGAAAAAGAAAAAAAAAGGGAAAAAAAAAGAGAAATGAAAAGGAAAAAATAATTGAAAATTTGATTTTAAAAAAAATAAAGGTATTTGGTAAAAGAAAGTGAGGCGAAAGAAGAGATGGAAAATATTTTCTCCAACTTGAAAAGTGAAAAATGTTTTTCCTAATTTTAGAAGACTTTTTTTCCTTTCATTGGAAAATGTTTCCCCCAATCAATGCATTTTCCATGAAACGAACACCAAAAAATTCGGAAAATATTTTCTAAAAGTTATTTTTCATAAAATAAACGGAACTTAAATGTCAAATAAATAGTCCATTTGGAAAATTTAAACGTGCGCTGCCCCGCACCGCACCGCACAAAAACTTCGTCACACGAGGAACTGTTGTGGAATCATCTCATGCAAGTCTCCAGGACCAGCTGATGTTAACTCCACAGCTTGCACTAAGCCAATAACTACAGTTACTTGACCAGAAAAAGGAAAAGGAAAAATAAAATTCTTGACGATGATAATTCTCCGTGAATACATATCAACCGCATAACTAAATAGTTGGAAATTTAGCCTAGAAAGGGGAAAAAAGATTTACATGCAACGTATCTTTGTCTTAATTTGAAAGCCTATAATGGAATCTTATTTAGAAATCTTAATTTCATACACAATTGAAAAAGTTTATATTTGACCACTTTGAAGCTAATGCATTAATTATTTTGAAGCTATACGTTATTCTTTTTCAGAAAGCATATATATAGTCTGTAAACAGAAAAAAAAAATTTCAAGCATAAACCCATCCACCCTAAAACACATTTCATGCTTACAATCACCCTCTCAAACCAGTATGCTCTTGTTGACTTTCTTCTTTCTCATTCTCCTATTTTGGAATTGTGATCTCCCAATGCATACGCTTACTACTTTTTTTGCTCGACTTCTCAAGTCTTTGCAATGTAATGAAAGCAGACCGCATGATTGATATCAATGATGCATTCAAAGCTTATTAGAAAAGATAATAAGTGAAGTCTTGTTCTATTTCAAGAAATCAAACCTCAAGGGCCCAATTGAAAAGCTTGTAGATGCTCGAGGAGGTGAGAGTGGGAGCCCTAATTAATAAGTTAATGAGTTGGGACCCTCATAATTTACCGATGCATCATCTGATACATGGGCAGTTTGGGATTTTCAAAAGGTCTATAAAGAAATTTAAGAATATTCTGGAGAGAAATTTTTGAGGTTATTATTAGCTCTTGTCATTCAACTGATGAAATTCAAGAGATTGTCGTTTAACAATTGAGAGTTATGAAGCAATAGCTTTGGAATTTTTGTACGTTAGAGTTAACAAAGGAGTCTCTTTCTTAGTAAAAGACAAAGGGTCAGGTTTTCTCTTTTCCCTGTCAACTTTTATGTTTTGCCCCAATATTTCAACTATTGAACCTGAGTAAGTCCTTAAACTACTTCATCTAAACTATAGGATGTAAAATACAAGAGTACTTCCACCTTATTGGGGAAGAAAAACATACTACTTGGAATAAGAGTGCGAGGTGTATGGGCACCGGCACATAAAAATAAAGAACACGGTTTAGGTTGGGCGACTTCACTGGAGGGACAATTGCCGGTGGCCTTCGTAGGTGAAAATACTCCTGAAAGAGGGTAGGCCGGTGAAGACGACCTCAACCTATAAAAAATCAATTGGAAAAGGAGAAGACTGGACTTTTGTTTTCCTACAAAGGGAGAGACATTGCCATAAAATTCTACCTAAAAAAGTTTATAGCTAAATTGACACTATTACATAGTTTAGGAGCAATATAATTTTTCTAGCACTTTTCCCGTCAGCTCTATTATGCTTGTAGTTCAATTAGCTTTGTTTCTTCAAAATGACTTTTGGTAATTGCAATTGCGTTTTTCTTTTTTTTTGTTATCGTGATGATAGCAAAATGGGATGTTCCTCGAGATTATGATAATTTAACAAAATATATATAATACAGGTACTAGATTAAAGGAAAAATAAAATTCTTTGCGATGATAATTCTGCGCACATACATATTAACCATAATCCATATTAATTAGAAATTGTAACCCAGAAAAAGGCAAAAAAAGTCCACGTGTGATGTATCTTGTATTAATTTAAAAGTATATAATGGAATCTTATCTAGAAATCTGAATTTTGCAACGCAATAATTCAAAAAAATTGACATTCAACCTCTTTGAAGCTAATTGATTACTTATCTTGATGCTACACATTATTCTTTTTCAAAATGCACATATATATAATATATATTCATAATTATACAATTTTTCAGTATAAATTCATCGACCTTGAAACCCATTTTCATGCATACAATCAATAGCTCAAATCAGTATGCTCTTGTTAATTTTTCTTCTTTTCTCATTCTCCTGTTTTGGGGCTGTTATCTCTCGCCCTCTGCATACGCTTACTCTTGTTTTGCTTGACTTATGAAGTCTTGGCACTTTAATGAAAGCAGCCTGCATTATTGATGTTATTTGTCAATGACGCAGTCAAAGTTGGCTGGCAGTGACAAATATTTTCTCAATGAGACATATCGTTGTGCATGAAAAATTGTCCAGAAACCGACCCGTTGACTTGGCATTTACCTGAAACTTTATGGATGGCCCTCAATAAATTCCCGAAAATCAATTTCGGACTCCCAAAGTCCTTTTTACTTAGCAACGATCCGATGTCGGACCATATCTATGGCTTTACTCTGAGCTGGAAGATGTAATTTGGTTTGAGGATTATTTTTTCTATTTTGCAGATTTAGACACTGCAGATTTCGTTCTTCTTCTATATATAGGTTCGTTAGTTCTTGTTCTTTGACATTTCAAATCGAAACCCAAACTGATCTCAATCAACAATTTTTTACTGGGTGAGTCAACCGGCTCGCGCAATTTAATTTGTCAATGGACTATCGCATTTGTTATATCTAATTGAAGCTCTGCCATACTACCCTTATGACAACGTATTCAAAGATATTACATTCATTAATTCTATCTATTCTTGAGTTTATTTATCGAAAAGAAACATTATATTTATTTATGCGTGCTATAATTGTTAGAGTATAGGTAAGCTCTCAAAATGGCAACACAATACTGTTGTTAAATTTCCCATCCAATAATTTTTTATTTGTAACATAAAAAATTCAAAATATGCCTATTGTGACATATTTATCCTAATTTTTTTTCTTTTTACATTAAAATCCCAAATTTTTACCCACATGATACATTAATCCACCGTCAAGATTCCTTCAGATGATTTTCCAATCAAAATGGCATCATTTTTATTTTACTTAAGCCATATGGGTGCTCTATCAACATTGTTTGCCTTTCGTTGTTCATGTAGGCAAATTCTTATTAGCGCTCATTGATGAAACCTTGATGGAGGGTAAATGTGTTACATTAATACAGGTTTCACATTTTTTGTAACACAAAAAAAAATTTATAATAAATATGTCACATTGACATAATTTGGACTTTTTAATGACTCTTTCCCATGATTTTAACTCTTTACTTGTCATTTTTTCAAAGCTTTGCCAAACTTTTATGAGGCAAAATTCTTAAAAATATTTTTTGAAACACAGCAATTTAATGCAGGATGTATGTAATTTCTAATAATATTTTCAAAATTGGACAATTACTTTGAGTTTATTGGGAAAGAAAATAATTGAAGTTTTGTTCTATGTTAAGAAATCAAAACCCAAGGGCTTTGTAAAAAAGCTTGTAGATGCTTGTGGTGGTGAGAGAGTGAACCCTAATTAATTAATTAATGAGTTGGTACACACAACATTTGCCAATGCCTAAGGCAGTTGGGGATTTTCAATGGGTCTATCAATAAATTTAAGGATATTGTGGATAGAAGTTATCATTAATTCTTATTGTTCAACTGATGAAATTCGTTAAAAGAAAAGGAAAGAAATTGTGTCTATACACAAGCCCCTCAATCAGCCGATTTCCTCAATAGTCATCCAAATATATTAAGCAAGGTTAATATACATCCTTCACCCATCGAGCACACAATCCTACTGCCCTCAACGATGTGCTCTAACACTATCCGATCAATGGCAATAAAGGTGCCATAACTAGGGACCTGAAAAATTATTAATAATAACTAGTGAGATATAAATTTCAGTGAGTTACAATCCTAAGTCTCAGTTAGGATATCAACTTGTCTCGGGGTTCCTAACAAGCATATTCCTCATTATTACAGCAGATTAATTGCAAGCAACCCTTGTTTGCCTTAATTATAAACGTGATCTATCCAGTAAACCCCAAAATAAACAATCGAAAGTCAATCAACTCGCAGGTAACCTTATCTCACCATTGACATACCCTACACGGTATAAATGTTTATGCGTGCCATAAACAATGAAACAACATTTTCATCAGCACAATAACCAATCACAATCAAATCGAATGGCAAGCAACCTTACATTGCCATTGATATACCCTACATGGTATCAATTTCACGCATGCCATAGTCAATGCAAATAAGCACGTGCATACTTAGAACACATAACAATATGTTTCACGTGCACCCTTGCATTCACATGTGTTCTGATTATTATGCCCTCACCAGGGCCACAACCAAACTCTCGTCGATGTCTTCTAGCTTAGCCAGGTATCGTCCCGCCCTATCGGGCATGGCTATGTCTGGAACTCCCACCCAGACAGCATTCCTGAATGAGCATAAATCCGGCATCTACCGTGACCAGTATTTGGACTCTCGTTGGGATTTCCAATAAATCGGACTTCATCCCCAAAACTCCCATTGGGGTGACAAGTTATTTATGTGACCACCACAATAATCCATTTTGATTCATTTCCACGTATTAGCCAATGCAAACGTGGTATATGCTCAGGATAATAAATCACTGCATATTTTTCATGTAAAATTACAGAAAAATAATTACACGTTGTTACATATTTGAGTGATATATGTCCGATCCGACCAAACATTTCTTTGCTGCCTCTCTCTCTCTCTCTCTCTCTCTCTCTCTCTCTCTCTCTCTCTATATATATATATATATATATATATATATATATATATGTATCAAACCTTTCTCTACGCCATTTAAAATCTTGTCTTGAGGAGATACCTAAATGTAGGAATCAAGTAAACATATCTAATACTATGATTGGATATGTGGTGTTCGCCTCATTTCTTATACACTGCATAATTACTCCTACCTGAAAAGAAATTTGAAATCTAACCGCCAACTGAATTCAACAAAAGCAAGGGGGGAAATGCCAATTTACACCCTCCTAAATGTTGGAGTGTCTTTTTGCTCCTCTCGCCCAATATATATGAAGATTTATTCCTTGAAATTTGTTCCGTTCATGCAGTCTAGAAAGGCACATTTGTTCTTCGTTTTCTATTCTGTTGGCTAGGCAAGTGAAAGCGATCTGGCATTATTTGATTAGATCATGGTGTGTTTGGGGTAAAGCAAACCAATTCCCATCTATTTTGGAAGCAAATTTCCACAAATTTGGGTACAGGAGGAAAGTTTAACTTCATTCATGGATCGTTCAATTTGGCTCCGGTCCACAAGCTTGGACTTCTTACTTGCAACTACAATATCATTTGGCAAGTTCATTAGCTTTGTTCTAATTCTTCTTCTATATTTGGGTTGGTTGGTGTTGTTTCAATTTTCGAATCTAAATTTGAACCGATCCGAATTACCAATATCTTGCTTTATCTAATTAACTTTTTTTTTATCTTTTCTCGAGTTTGATCTCAACGGAAGATGAAATATTAATATTTTATTGGAAATTCTCTCTCTAATTTATCCTTTTCCCAAGTGGCCATCGTCGCGTCACCCACCATAACATCGCCTTCTGTCACCACTGCACTGCCAGCGAGTTTCTTTGTTAGCTGGTTTTAAAGAACGAGAATGATAGAATGTTAAAGTACCGGAATTGATTACTAATGATGTAATCACCGCAAAGACAATCAATATAGTGGGGACTAGGGGTCCAAAAACCTGATTTGACCTGACTTAAACATGACTCGAATCCGAAATAAATATGATACATACTTCGAATCTTAATAATGTTCGGATCACAATTATAAAATAAGTAAGCAGTTATCTTTTGAGTCGGGTTAGGCTAAAATTATTCGGCCTATGAACAAATAAACAAACTCTCACTCAAACCCTTCTCTCGAACGCGGAGAGGGCAGAGAGAGGGCGAAGAGAAAGGCATTGAGGGTCGGAAAAAGAGAAGGTGAGTGAGAGCGAGAGCGGAGAGCGAGAGAGAGGCCCCACGGCCACCGTGCCTCGAACGCGGTTGACGAATCGCGGACACATTTTCTCCACCTTTGCCGAAGTTCTTTGATCCGAGAGAGAAAACACCTTTCCTAGGAGCTGCACGTGCCGGACGCGTCACACTGAGCTGGCCCCCCGGCCCACGTGGCACCACCCTACCGGCCGCTCGCCCCCCTCCAGGGGAAGATCCCATCCCGGCCGTCCACCTGTCCCTCGCGGGAACAATCCCATTGCTTCTGCTGACCGTTCGTGGAAGTTAAAGAGCGAGTGAGTAGAGAGAGAAAAACAAAAGTCTCGTCTCGTCTCTCTCTCCTTTCTCTCCTCTCTTTCTCTCTCTAAGATCGCGAGCTCTGCAGCTATGCCCGGCTCTGCTGCTCGTCCGAATTCTCCCTCCGGGCCCATCTCCGCTCCTCCGTCGCTCCCTGCTTCGTGGTTCAGCGCGTGATCGCGTCTTCTTCGTGGGGAGTTTCAGCTCCTTGTCGGGACTGTGTAGCTGTCGTATGAATTCCTCTCTCTCTCTCTCGCTCGCTCTGGCTCGGAGGAGCGAGCATGAGCTGCTGCATAATTCATGCTTCCCGTGACGTCCTCTCGCTCTGCTCACTCGGAGCTGCAGTTGTTTTCGGTCGTCTTTGGTTGGGTTCGCCTTCTTTAGTGGCGTCGACGACTTTGGTTTGACTTGCGTGCTCTGGCCGTTCGCTCTTCTGTCGGTGTTTCATGTTTGATTGTGCTTTAGATATTGGATGATGGAGAATCTTTGAGTTTTTGATTTAATGGTATGCGTATAATTGGATTTGACTTGTTGATTCAAAATCCGACCCGACTTGTTTTCCTTTTTCGTGTTTCATGCCTTCCGGGTCGGGTCGGGTCGGGTAACATCAAGGCCCGACCCAACCCAACCCATTGACACCCTAGTGGGGACTATAAATGATGCATATACTATTCAGCTTTCTAGAAACTCCATCGTCACTTATAAAGGTTGTCATCAAGATGTGAAGCTCATCATCTTGTTGCAAAACATCTCATTTCAGGAAGAGTATGGGTGAACCCATGTTGCCCCACGGACTTCCCTTGAGAGTTGTGCTGTTGTGCTCATTGGTGGCTCCACTCTCAATAGTTACGGCGGATGTAGTCCAAACAACAAAGCCCAGATGCGCAAATAGATGTGGCAACCTCACCTTCTCATATCCATTCGGGATGAACAACACTGGCGACGATTGCTACTTCAAAGAAGAGTCAGATTCTTTCCTCATCTTTTGCGATGATTCAACTAATCCTCCCACTCCTTATCTCTTCAATAAAAGTACTAATATCACTATAGTCAGTACATCTATTGAGAAGCATGAGATTAGTATAATGACGTTTGTGGCCAAAGATTGTTATAATTCGTCTGGCGGATCCTCGTACCAGAATGATCCTTCGATCATTCTTTCCATATTCCCCATATCTCCTGCCAAGAACAAATTTATCGCCGTGGGATGCGACACGTATGCAGTTTTTAGAGGCCAACAAGGAAGCATGTATGCGACTGGGTGCTTGTCCTCATGCGGGAACATCTCGGACGTGATTAACGGGTCGTGCTCAGGCATCGGTTGCTGCGAGACTAGCATACCTCGAGACGCTTACCAATACAACATCTCTGTGACTAGCTACCACAATCATGTCGGCATCTGGGAATTCAATCCGTGCGGGTACGCTTTTGTTGCCGAAGACGGCTTCTTTAGCTTCTCTACCGGCGATCTGTTCAACCCGCCATTAAACATGGTCCCTATAGTTCTTGATTGGTTGATTCCAAATGAAACATGCCATGATGCAAAGAAGAATACAACGACCTACATGTGTCAAGAGAACTCCAATTGTACAGATGCTGAGAACGGGAATGGGTACCAGTGCAACTGCTTAGAGGGTTTTCAAGGGAACCCCTATCTCCAAAATGGTTGTCAAGGTACCTTTTCTAGTCTTTTCACTGACCCACCTTGCATCAGAACAAGTGCTCATGTATAGAATAGTGGATCATTATTTCAATAAGGGGGAGCATGTTAAACGGATCCAATAGCATAAAAAACCTAGTGAATGTAATTCTTAAGAGTCAGAGGACCAATTTTTGACTTGACGAATGATACATGGTCCAAACAATTTCGTAGTAATCAAGTAAAATCTATACTGTTCGAAATAGGAACAACTTAGGCTGTAGAATTTGATTATATATATTTCGTAAGCGAATTTTCATTGCTTGAAAATTAATATGACATATGAAGCGCTTAGCAATAATCTGTTAATTTTCACAGTAATCATTCCTCCTATAGCTAGACATTCTTCTCTCTTAAGTTTAGTCCTCACAATTGTTTTACGTTTAACAAACTAAAGTGGTCAACTGCGATTGAGTTTTTAAACAAATGGTCCATATTGGATACTCAATATGAGTCGGTCAAATTAGTTAGTAAATCAATTTCGTGTACCGATATATATACATCTAGCATTATTTTGTATATATAGACAATTATATTTGAATTGTTTTCTATTTGATATGTTATTCTTGTTGGTAATGGCACAATTTTGTTGGATAATTCTTAAATCTTCTATCCTCAACAAAGATCAAGTGATTGGTTAAATTTAGGCTCTCGGGATAATGACCTATCACCCAAAAATACAGTGACGTATCGTGATCTCAAAAAAAGCAAATTGACTCAATATGTTCTCTTGAAAGTATTTCCAAATCATGGAATTCTATTTACTTTTTCAAGTTTCTTCCGGTTGAAATGGAGTCAGATTTGCTTCTTATATTTGGAATGTATTCCTACAGATATCGATGAATGCGTGACTTTACAACCTTGCAGTGGAAAATGTACAAACTTGCCCGGAACTTATGATTGTTCATGTCCAAGGGGATACCGAGGAGATGGAAGAACAGGTGGTAAGGGCTGTACTCCTATCATCGATCGCTCAACCCGAGTTGCACTAGGTTAGTAAATTGTGCACATTGCTCGAGCTTTTTCATCATATGAATCCTTCTTTTATCTCATAATTTATTCACAGTCCTTAAATGTTGTTCTTACGTCATTGTTTCATCTTCTGCCGTTAGTTATCGAGATTTTTCGAATGCAAATCTTTCTCTTTAAATTAGTGGTGTCTGTGAATTGAGTTGATATTATATACATGCATTGTCATCTCAAGTTATTCAATTCGATATTAATAAAATCAACCACCCGTTCTTCTGCTGCTGAAAAGAATCAAGCTCGTTTTATCCACGTGATACATTAAATCATTCCTATGATCATAAGATACTCTCAGCATAATTATCTATTTAGGTTTAATTCGCTATTATCAAGGTTTGTCTAAATGAAAAAGCTTCAAGTTGATGGAGGAAAAAGAAGAAGAAAATAGGACAGAGAAGTTAATTAACACAAGATTGTTTGAGTAATGAAAAAGAAAGAGTTAAGCATATTTCTATTACAAAAATATTTCATTTTTTTTTTTATTTCTTGGTGTGTGAACCTTATGTAGGGTGATGGACAACTGATTTGTTTGAACACCGAATTTACTGTCATTTTCTAGGTGTGAGCATAAGCTTCCTGCTGATTCTTTTGGGTGGTAATTGGTATTATTGGGGGTTTAGACAGAGAAAAATCAAGAGACAGAGAGAGAAGTTCTTCCTAGAAAATGGGGGCTGCCTCATGTTGCAGAGACTTCTTTCTGAGCACGAAGGCTCCATTGAATCGGCAAGAATATTCACCGATGAAGAGCTCAAGAAGGCCACGGACCACTACCATGAAAGCCGAATCCTAGGCCAGGGAGGCCAAGGAACAGTATATCGAGGGATCTTACCAAACAACATGGTTGTCGCCATCAAGAAGGCCAAGATTTTGGACCGAAGTCAGGTGGAAGAATTTATCAACGAGCTGATCATCCTCTCCCAAATCAATCACCGTAACGTGGTTAAGCTAATCGGGTGTTGCTTTGAGACGGAGTTCCCGTTATTGGTCTATGAGTTCGTGACCAATGGCACCCTTTCAGACCACATACACAATTGCCGCCACGAGTCCACATTGTCCTGGAGGGCTCGTCTGCGCATTGCGGGGGAGACCGCAGGTGCGCTCTCGTACTTGCACTACGATGCATCCACACAGATTTTACACAGGGACATGAAGAGCACAAACATATTGTTGGACGAAAACTACACTGCAAAGGTCGCCGATTTCGGGGCCTCCAGACTAGTCCCCCTTGACCGGACGCAGCTGACCACGCTGGTGCGAGGCACACTTGGGTACTTGGACCCCGAGTACCTCCAGTCAAGCCAGTTGACCAAGAAGAGCGATGTCTATAGTTTTGGGGTGGTGCTGGCTGAGTTGCTGACTGGACTGAGGGCATTGTCCTTTGAGCGGGCTGAGAGTGAGAGGAACCTGTCTTCGTATTTTGCTTCTGCAATAAAGGGGGAGAGGCTGTTCGAAATCATCGACTCGAGGGTGCTAAACGAGGGTAACCCCAAAGAGATTAAGGAAGTTGCGATGCTGGCAAGCCGATGCCTGAGGGTGAAAGGGGAGGATCGGCCAACCATGAAGGAAGTGGCAATGGAATTGGAGGGATTAATGAAGGTGATGAACAGCCATCCATGGGTGAATCAGAGCTGTGACCTTGAAGAAGCTGAGCAATTGCTTGGCGAGAGACGAAGCAAATGTGATGGCATCCTCAAAAGCAATGCATCAGGAAATGATGATAGCATAAGTAACCAAGTGCCCTTCGAAATTGAAAGTGGAAGATGAGACTTCATGGCAATGTTGGCCCTCGTCCTACTATTCGGTGCTTTTGCTGTTTGTTTTTTGGGTATTTCCTCGTCATTTTTTTTGTCTGTTTAGTTGCTTGTTCTACGTGCTCAAAGTTCAGATGCTACGTCCAAATAGAGTACCTGGCCTTCTGTTTGTGTAACATAACATTCTGACGATATTTGAATAATGGAAAATTCCAAAAACATTCTCGAGTTTTCATCTCATTCAGCGAAGTAAATATTGGCCAACTTTCTATTGCCTCCGTCTTGCTAAGATCTACTCTAACACCATCCTTGGAGACAATATAGCCTAAGAAAACCAGGCTACTTGTGCAAAAGTGACACTTCTTCAGGTTGGCAAGCAAGCGTTGTTCCATAGCACATGAATTTGATGTTCCAACGACTCGACTTGCGTCTTGCTACGGTATAAATCATGATGTCATCAAAGTACACGACGACAAACTAGCCAACGAAACGTTTAAAGACATGATTCATAAGATGCATAAAAATACTAGGAGCATTAAAACGTCAAGGGGCATCAGCATGCCTTCAAGAAGACTGTTCTTAGTTTTGAAAGCGGTCAACCTTTCGACTCCTAATTCCATCTAACTTTGACGACAGCTGCCTCCAAGATCGATCTTGGGAAAACACAGAAGCTCCATGAAATTGATCAAGCAAGTACCAAGGCAAGGAAAAGGAAAACAATTGATGGTTATCTTGTTCACCAAATTATTATCGACACACATTGGCCAAGAACCATTTTTCTTTGGAACTAGAAGTGCCGGGACAGCAAAAGGACTTGAGATTTCTTGTATCGTTCCCTTAGCCAAGAGTTTATCAACTTGCCTTTGAAGTTCTTCGTGCTTCTCAGAGCTCATGATCAAACAGAAGCACCGAGCACTAGATTGATATAATGTTGAATCTCTCTCATAGAAGGAAGGTTGGATGGAATTTCACTGGCATGATTTCAAAGAAATCCTCAAGCAACGGCTGCAAAATGGTTGGGATCTCCTCTTTTGCTTCATTTTCTTCCACCATAACAAGAGCACAAGCTTCACAAGCATCCTCCGGTGCATAGGAAAAGTGAGACTTGAAAAGAAGATTGCTTCCTTTCCCATGAGTTGGCTTAGGAAACGCTCTCCATCTTGCAAGGGCCCAACGTAATCTTGACGCGGTCTTTGACAAAGGGATGGTGTTATACATCAAACATAATCTCATCTTTACATCTTTTGCCAATGGAGAATGAAATCAAGCACCGGTTATTTACTTTTAACTCACTCCCTTTCTTGAGCCAAGAATGCCTGCAAAGATGTAGATGATCCTCTACCTTGAGATGCAACTTGCCTCCAATGGTGGTCGACACAATGTTCGCACAACATCCACCATCAATGACAACAGTACACGCTTGTATGGAGTAAGCGTAGAATAAATTCTCTACATAAATAATTAATTAATCACGAATAATTAGATCAATATATGAATGTAAAACACCAAAATCGATACATACAATGGAATTAAAACATACCTGTTTGAGTCATAGTCTCGCTTGATGAAAAACAGATCAAACTGACGGTATCAGTGATCTATTGGAATGCCAAATCTTCTTCTCTATGACCTATTTCAGTATAATAGCTTTTAATGGAACAAAGTGATTAATAGGTATAACCTACCCTTTTATAGGCTAGAGAGGGGACTTAGCAAACCCTAATCAATAGCGTGTTAACTGGGCCCCTCATATTACGGGTTTCGGTTAAACACAATTGCCTACATTTTGCTATTCAACTAAGCCTGTTAGTAATAGATGCCATAACCCAATTCAATAAGATCACTCAAGGATTTAACATATATTGGAATATCCATTAATCCGATTATTTAAAATAGAAAATTGATTAATTAATGTAAGCCCATTATAGAAAATTTCCAATAGTAAGTTGTTACAAAGCCAATCATCATCCTCAGATGATCAGCATGCAAGCTCTTTTGAATGACGAGCTTCTCCTTGGTCTCAGTAAATGATTTGTTCGTGACTCCTTGAATCTTCTTGGAGCAAAGAGTCGTTTTGCAACTCTCCCTGCTGCTCATCTTGTACAAGAGACATGATCTTTCTATTACGATACTCCGAGGCGATGCAACCAAATCCATGACATTTCAAACACTGTCTTGATTTATTGTTAGCTTCGTTTGGCTAATTGGTTTTAGATGCTCCCTCTTCGTTCAACGCTTTCCTTCGATGCTGACAAAGGTTTTAAAGTCGATCTCCCAAGATCAGAGGATCCCTCTTTGGTTGATGGCTTCTGACTTCACTCTCTTTTCTCTTTGAGTTGCTTTTCCACCTTCTTCGATAATTTGAAGACCTGATTAAAAGTCCAATAAGGTTGTAATCGGACAACACCGTCAGTTTTCAAATGAAGACCACAAAAATACCGAGCTATGGTTTTACTCCTCTGCCTCCACCACATCACATCGTAGCATGAGATGCTAAATTTTAGGGGTGTATTCTTCTCCGTACAACCCCCCTTGCTTCATATTGTGGAATTTATCGAAGGCATCTTGCTCATAAGTTTCTGGGAAATGCTTCTTTTTGAGCTCCTTCATTTTATCTAATGTTACGATTCACTGCTTTCCTTCACGAGTTATTTGGCACATTAGGTTTTCCTGCCAAATTGAAGCATGCATTTTATAGATTTTGGACACAAGCTTCACCTTTCGATTCTCCACGATATTCTTATGATAAAAAATTTGCTCGATTTTGTCAAGCCAATCCATGAAGTCTTCCGAAGAAAAACATTCCATAATACGAAGCTCACTAAGACAAGTCTTGCAGACAACTCCTCTTGCTTGATTTTCCTAAGAGAATCGAAAGTCGGAAAATGAGAAAAATGTTTTCTCCGAAACAAATAGAGCCTTAAATAGAGTGGTACGTGTGTTGTATGTCACATTTACACTAAGGTCCAATATGAGACACTATTTTACTCGTAATTCAATTAGCCTGGTTTCTTCAAAATGACATTTGGTAATAATGATTCCATTTTTCTTTGTTACCACAATGGTATCAAGATGGGATTTTCCTCCAACGCAACATAAGTTTTACAACATGGATACCAGATGAAAGGAAAAATAAATTCCTTGGAATGATAATTCTTCACAAATACGTATTGACCGCAATTCATATTTTTAATTAGAAATCCTAGGCCAACAACCAAAATATAAAAATATGAAAACAAACCTATGTTCGACGTATTTTGTCTTAATTTAAAATTATATCATGAAATCTTATCTAAAAATCTTAAATTTTCTTAGCACGACAATGGAAGATGTTTATTCTTTACCTCTTTGAAACAAGTAGATTAATCATCGTGAGGATACAAAATACAACAGAAATTTCACACCTAAGAGTATAAATCCCATCACCATGAAACACATTTCGTGCACACAACCGCCAACTCAAACAGTCCGCTCTTATTGGTTTTTCTTCTTTGGCATTCTTCTAAAATATTAGGGGTAAGCAAAAGGAACTATCAAGATTGGATCGGATTGGTCAGTTTTGTGCGGTTCCCAAAGGCACTAGTTTGGTTCTCAATTCCATAAAATTGGAATCAGTGAATTTCAATTCAGTTTTGATTCTAAGTGTGGAACTACCTACTCGGGTTGGATCCTTTTTATAATATTTTTTATTTCTTTAAAATTTGTAAAAAAATCCTAATTCATCTCACATTTCAAACTTTACTCACGTGTGTGGACACGTACGAGTCGCATGACTCCCATTTCACTCACGCATGTGAGTGAGATGACAAGGACAAATCAAAATACAACAGTGGTGGCTCATTCTAACCAAATTTTGCCACAAATTGGAAAATTTTAGTGAAACTTACAATGTTACACGTAAATCATTGAGTGTAGAAATGCCTCAATTATTAATGCCTCAATTATTAATGCCTCAATTATTAAAAACATTTTCAACTTCATATTGAACATTAATCACAAAAATAAGAAAAAATTGAACATGTTACCGATTCCATTGCTCATTCGAAATTGAATTAGATCGGTCAGTCCGGTTCTTAATTTTAGAAATAGGGAATTGATCCTTCTGATCCAATTCTTAGTTTCGGGGGGACCGATCACCCTAGTTATGATCTCCGACTGAATCCTCTTGCTTGACTTTTCAATTCTTGGTGGAATAATGAAAGCACCCTGTCTCAATTTTACTCTATCAATGGGGCCCCCAAAGTTGTCCGGCAATGATTGCACCTTGTCTTCTTTATAAATGATGCACCAAATGTTGGCAGGCAAAAACTCCTAGGAAATATATTGCCGTACATGAGAAATTCCCTAGGAAATTGGCTTGGCTTAGCCTTTTCTTGAAAATTATAAAAAATACCTACGTTAATAATTTCCGATTAAATTTGATCAAAAAGATGAATTTTAGGGCTGTGATCTCCCACTGCACATGCTTCATACTTGCTTGACCTTTCAAGTCTTGGTAGGATAATGAAAATACTTTGATGAGACATACTGGCATGCATGAGAAATTGTCAAGAAAACCGACTACATTGACTTGGCATTTACCCGAAACTTTACAGGGAAGCCTGAGAAAATTCTCGAAATAAATTTCAGACTCCTGAAGTCCTTTTACTTAGCAATGATCGTATCTAAACACTGCAGATTTCATTCTAATTCTTCTTCTATATTTGGTGCTGTTTTGATTTTCAAATCAACGATTTCTTGCTTTATCTAATTAATCTTTATTACTTATCATCGATGTACCTATTTTTTTCAATTGTACATGGCATAAATCGAAATATTAGTCTACACATAAAAATCTAAATACAATGTTGATATTTGTATAAATATTTAAGGAATTCATACATTAGAGACCTGTACGCAATAGTTTGGGAGCACCACCCATCAAAACTGATTCATCTCATGGGTAGGAGATTGAAAAGAAAAAAACATCTATCTATTCAAGGTTTTTATTATTTGCAAGTCATTTTGAAAATTCCTACAATTGCGACGTCACAATATGAATCACGACGGTCTTGTCAAAGCTTCTTTAGTGAAGAGCGAAAGAGAGTAGATGTCAGTTGCATATGATGCTTTGGACAAGGAATGGTGCTGAATGCGTCTTTGGCTTAAGCTAAAAGAGCAAAGAAAGTTCCTTTTCTTTGGAGAGTCTAAATCGAGAGCAATAGTGATGGAACTTTCTACTTTAACTTTTCCTAGAGTTACTTTGTTAAAATCAGGTATGGCTGCTCAGCAAGAAAAAAAATAAATCAAATGATCTCTTTAGTTTTATTAACTACTACAGCAAAGTATGTCTAGGTTAGTAAACAATACACAAATTAATATTTAAGTATTTGCCTAATGAATTAGTGTTACTATTAGCAGGACTAGTTCCATTTTTCTAATTAATGCAAGCGATAGTGAGAATAAAGGTATGTCGTGACATAGCTATATAGTTTTATTTTAGTGACTTCACCACTTGTATTTAGACCTATTCCCAAGTAATATTGGAGTTGTATATGTCCAATCCGACCAAACATTTCTCTGCTACCTGAAAAAAAAAAATCAAACCTTTCTCTACTTTGTACTCCATATATATATATCTCGTCTTGAGGAGATACCTATATGTAGGAATTAAGTATGGTAACATACCTAATACTGTGATTGGATATGTGGTGTTCGCCTCATCTCTTATACATTGCATATTTACTCTTACATGAAAAAGAAATTTAAATCCAACCGTCCACCGAATTTAACAAAAGCGACAAGAGAAATGCAATTTGCACCCTCAGATATGTTCAAGTGTCTTTTTCTCCTCTCGCCCAATATGTACGAAGATTTAGTCCATGAAATTTGTTCCGTCCATGCAGTCTAAAAAAGGTAGATTTGTCCTTCGTTTTCTATTCTGTTGGTTAGGCAAGTGAAAGCGTTTCTGGCATTATTCGATTAGATCATGGTGTGTTTGGGGTAAAGCGAACCAATTCCCATCGGTCTTGGAAAGCAAGTTGCCACAAATTTGGGCACATGCGGACAGTTTAACTTCATTGATGAACTATTGAACGTGACTACGGTCCACGAACTTGGATTTCTTATTAGGGATGTAAATGATTTGATTTGATTCGATTTTTCTAAAAAACCGAATTGAATCGAATCAATAAGAAAATTCACCGAACCAAACTAAAATCCATCTCTAACCGAATTCGGTTCGGTTTGATTTTTCTGTTTTTGCTTTTATTATATAATTTTTTTCACTTTCATTTTTTTGCTGTCATCACCGTCGCCTCCTCCACTTCTTGCCGCTATCTCTGTCATCCACGATCATCCTTGCTTTCTCTATTTGCTGACCCGGAACAGTCTCACCCCTCACTCTCTCTTCTCTCGCAGCCAATTCTCCGTGAGGTCTCGGCACCGCCATTAATGACCTGATCTGTCCATGGCCTTTGAGATCTCACCGAAATCTTAATGGACAGACCAGATATGGAGGAGGCATCCCCGGATCTGGAGATGAGAGGAGCTCGACGCGAGGTCTTGAGACCCGCCAAAGGCATGGACCGGCGAACCGAGAAACCGAGGAGAGGACTGTTCAGAGGAAACCCACGAAAGAGAATCGAGGGCAGAACGCAAGAAACTGGAAAAGCAGGGCGGAAATTGAGAAACTTCCACGGGAAAAAAACAGAGAGGAAAACTTCCACGGTTGCAGGAATCGACAGAGAAACAGAGGAAGGGGCTCTGCGCTCCTGCGCCGAAGGAGAAGAAGACGCGAGGGAATCAGCGGAGAAACAAAGGAAGCAATGGAGAAGACCACAAGCGTCGACTGAGCTTGGACGGAGACGAGAGGCTAGGGGTTCCTCTGGTTGCGTGGATCTGGATCGAAGGAAAGGAGAGATGAAAGTATGCTTGGCTTTCTACTTTTTAGGGCTTTTAGTTCCAAGGATGGAGAGATAAAGCAATTTTTGCTTTTTTTTTTTTAATTTTTAGGGACGGTTTGGTTAACCAAACTGATAAGAACAAATTTAATTTTTTTCAATTAACTGAACCGAAATCGAATCGAATCGAAAACGTGCAATTTCAATTCGATTCTATTCGATTTCGATTTCAATTCGATTTTTTATTTGATTCTTGACATACCTATTACTTCCTTGCAACTACAATATCATTTGGCAAGTTCATCAGCTTTCGTTAAAATTCTTCTTCTGTTATTGGGTCGGTTGGCGTTGTCCCTGCTTAAGTCTTGCGGTCAAATGATCGCGAAGTTTTGGGATCGAACGGCCGAGAACATGCACGACCCCACCCCACTGCTGACAAAGAAAATTCTTGGATCTGATGGCGGACGAAACCGTGAGATTGATTACTAAAGACGGTATAGTGGGGACTATGAATAATGCATATACTTCATAGCTTTTTAGAAGCTCCATCGTCGCCTATAAAGGTTGTCATCAAGCTATGAAGCTCGTCATCTTGTTGCAAAACATCATCTCATTTCAGGAAGAATATGGGTGAATCCATTTTGCTTCATAGACTTCCCTTGAGAGCTATCCTGTTGTTGTGCACATCAGTGGCTCTATTGTCCATAGTTACGGCGGATGTAGTCCAAAGAACAAAGCCTGGATGTGCGAATAGATGTGGCAACCTCATCTTCTCATACCCATTCGGGATGAATAACACCGGCAACAATTGCTACTTCAAAGAAGAGTCAGATTCTTTTCTCATCTTTTGTGATAATTCAACTGTTCCTCCCACTTCTTATATGATCGATAAAAGTCACAGTTTCCAAATACGCAATATATCTATGGAGAATCATCAGATGAGTGTCACGGTGTTTGTGGCCAAAGATTGTTATAATTCGTCCGGTGAAACCTCACACAAGAATGATCCTCGGCTTCGTCTTCCCATATTCCCCATATCTCCTGCCAAGAACAAATTTATCGCCATGGGATGCGACATGATTGCATTTTTTAGAGGCCAACAAGGAAGCACGTATGCGACAGGATGCTTGTCCTTGTGCGGGAACATTTCGGACGTGATTAACAGGTCTTGCTCGGGCATTGGTTGCTGCGAGACTAGCATACCTCGAGACGCCTATGAATACAACATCTCTGTCACTAGCTACAAGAATCACTCCCGCGTTTGGGAATTCAATCCGTGCGGGTACGCTTTCGTTGCCCAAGACGGCTTCTTTAGCTTCTCTACCTACGATCTGCACAAGTCGCCATTTAATATGGCCCCTACAGTTGTTGATTGGTTAATTCCAAATGAAACATGCGATGATGGAAAGAAGAATAAGACGACTTACATGTGCCAAGAGAACTCCAATTGTACAGATGCTGAGAATGGAAATGGGTACCAGTGGCACTGTAAAATGGTTTTCAAGGGAACCCCTATCTCCAGAATGGTTGTCAAGGTACCTTTTCTAGTCTTTTCATGTATAGAATCGTGGATCATTATTTTGATAGGGGCGAGCATGTTTGACGGATCCAATTGCATAAAAAACCTATAGAAAGAAATTGTTAGATTTAGAGCATCAAAATTTGACTTCATGAATGGTACTTGTTTTAAAAGATTCTTGTAATAATCGTGTAAAATTTATAATATTAAAAATCATAACAATCTAGGCCTTAGAACACGGCCATTTTTCTTCTTTTGTATGCAGGAATTTTCATTGCTTGAAATTTAATATGATCTATGAAGCGCTTAGCAAAAATCTCTAAATTTTCATTGCAACCATTCCTTATATAGCTAGACATTCTTCTCTCTTAAGTTTAGTACGCACAACTGTTTTGCAAACTATAAAGTAGTTTTTAGACAAATGATACATACTGAACACTCAATATGAGTTAGTCAAATTAGCTTGTAAATCAATTTCATGTACCGGATGTTAATTAATCCAGTATTATTCTGTATTTATAGATGATTATTTTTGAATTATTTTCTATCTGAGGTGTTATTCTAATAGGTAATGTCACAATTATGTTGGATAATTCTTAAATCTTCTATTCTAAACAAAGATCAAGTGCTTTGTTAAACTTAGGTTCTTGTGATAACAACCCATCACTCAAAAGGTGCGGTGATGCATCGCGATCTCAGAAAAAGCAAATTGACTCAATATGTCCTCTCAAAGATGAAAGTATTGCCAAATTATGGAATTCTATTTACCTTTTCAACTTTCTTCCATCTGAAATGGTGTCGGATTGGCTTCTTCTATTTGCAATATATTCTTACTGACATCAATGAATGCGTAATTTCACAACCCTGCATTGGAATATGTACGAACTTGCCAGGAACGTATGATTGTTCATGTCCAGAGGGATCCCAAGAAGATGGAAGAAAAGATGGCAAGGGTTGTACTGCTATCATCCATGAAAAGAGATTTCGCTCAATTGATGCCATGCTAGGTTTGTAAGTATACACATTTCTTAAATGTTGTTCTTGTGTCATCGTTCCATCTTCTGCTGTTAATTATCGATATTTATTGGATGTAAATCTATCTCTTTGAATTAGTTGTGTCTGTGAATTACATCAGTATATTATATTATATTATATTATATTATATTGTCATCTCATGTTAATCGATTTGATACTAATAAAATCCTCTTGTTCTTTTGTTGCTGAAAAAGAATTAACCATGTTTAATCCCATTTATACATTGAATCATTTCTATTATCATAAGATACTCTCAACATAATTATATATTTAGGTTTAATACGCTATTTTCAAGGTTTGTCTCCTAGACAAAGCTTCGAGTTGATGGAGGAAAAAAAGAAATTAAGACAAAGAAGTTAACTAACACAAGATTGTTTGAGCAATAAAAAAGAAAGAGTTAAGCCTATTTCTATTCCTCTTTTTTTTCTTTCTTGGTTGTGTGAACCATATGTAGTGTGATAGACAACTGATTTGTCTGTTCATCGAATACAATGTCTTTTCCTAGGTGTGAGCATAAGCTTCCTGCTGATTCTTTTGGGTGTTTCCTGGTTATATTGGGGGCTTAGAGAAAGAAAAATCAGCAGACAGAGAGAGAAGTTCTTCCTAGAAAATGGGGGCCGCCTCATGTTGCAGACTTCTTTCTGAGCACGAAGGCTCCATTGAATCAGCGAGAATATTCACCGACGAAGAGCTCAAGAAGGCCACGGACCACTATCACGAAAGCCGAATCCTAGGCCAGGGAGGCCAAGGAACAGTATATCGAGGGATCTTACCAAACATGGTTGTCGCCATCAAGTTGGTCTACGAGTTCGTGACCAATGGCACCCTTTCTGATCACATACACAAGTGTGGCCACGAGTCCACATTATCCTGGAGGGCTCGTCTGCGCATTGCGGGGGAGACCGCAGGGGCGCTCTCGTACTTGCACTCCGATGCATCCGCTCAGATTTTGCACAGGGACATAAAGAGCGCAAACATATTGTTGGAGGAAAACTACACTGCAAATGTCGCTGATTTCAGAGCCTCCAGGCTAGTCCCTCTCGACCGGATGCAGCTGACCACGCTGGTGCAAGGGACTCTGGGGTACTTAAACCCCAAGTACTTCCACTCGAGCCTGTTGACCGAGAAGAGCGATGTCTATAGCTTTGAGGTTGTGTTGGCTGAGTTGCTGACTGGACTGAGGACCTTGTCCTTTGAGCGGGCTGAGAACGAGAGGAACTTGTCCTCGTATTGGCTTCTGCAATAAAGGGTGAGAGACTGTTCGAGATCATCGACCTGAGGGTGCTGAATGAGGGGAATCCTGGAGAAATTAAGGAAGTCGTGATGCTGGTGAGCCGATGCTTGAGGGTGAAAGGGGAAGATCGGCCGACCATGAAGAAGTGGCAATGGAATTGGAGGGACTGACGAGGGTGATTGACAGGCATCCATGGGTGAATGAGAGCTGTGACCTTGAAGAAGCTGAGCATTTGCGTGGTGAGAGATCAAGCAAATGTGATGGCATCCTCAAAAGCCCTGCATCAGGAAATGATGATAGCATGAGTACCCAAGTGCCCTTCGAAATTGGAAGTGGAAGATGAGACTTCATGGCAATGTTGGCCCTTTTACTAGTATCCGTTGTTTTCTTTTTTGTATTTCCTTGTCTTTTTTTTTTTTTTTGTCTGTTTAATTGCTTGTTCTATGTGCTCAAAGTTCAGATGCTATATATTTGAATAATGGAAAATGCCAAAAATATTCTTAAGTTTTTATTTTTTTCAGCGAGCTAGGAGTTGGCCTACTTTCTATTGCCTCCATCTTGCTAAGATCTACTCTAACAACATCCTTGGAGACAATATAGCCTAAGAAAACGAGGCTACTTGTGTGAAAGTGACACTTCTGCAGGTTGGTATACAAGCTTTGTTCCCGTGGCACTTGAAAAATTTGATGTTCCAAAGGCTCACTTGCGTCTTGCTATGTTCGAAAAGAAGCATCGAGCGCTTAATCAATATTATGTTGAATCTCTCTCATAGGAGGAAGGTTGGATGGAATTTCATTGGCATGACTTCACAGAAATCCTCAAGCAACGGCTGCAAAATGGTTAGGATCTCCTCTTTTGCTTCATTTTTTTTCCACTATAACAATAGCATAAGCCTCACAAGCACCCTCCGATGCTTAGGAAAAGTAAGAGGCTTGGAAAGAAGAATGCTACCTTTCCCATGAGTAGGCTTGGAAACTCTCTCCGCCTTGCAAGGGCCCAATGTAATCTTGACGCGGTCTTTGACAAAGGGATAGGTGTTATACATCACATAAAATCTTATCTTTACATCTTTTGCCATTAGAGAATAGAATCAAGCGCCGATTATTAACTTTTAACTCACTCCCTTTCTTACCAAGAATGCTTGAAAGATGTGGATGATCCTCTGCCTTGAGACGCAACTTGCCTCCCATGGTGGTCGACACAACGTTCGCACAACATCCCCTATCAGTGATGACGGTACACGCTTGTATGGAGTAATGTTGTTACAAAGCCAATCATTAAGCCAATCATTATCCTCAAGATGATCAGCTTGCAAGCTCCTTTCAATGACAAGAGCTTCTCCTTGATCTCGGTAAATGATCTATTCGTGCTCCTTGAATCTTCTTGGAGCAAAGAGTTGTGTTGCGACTCTCCCTGCTGCTCATATTGTAAAAGCGACATGATCTTTCTATTGGGGCACTCCGAGGCGACGCGACCAAATCCATGACATTTCAAACACTGTCTTGAATTATTGTTAGCTCCGTTTGGCTAATCGGTTTTATATGCTCCCCCTTTGTTCAACGGTTTCCTTCGATGCTGACAGAGGTTTTAAAGTCGAATTCCCAAGATTAGAGGATCCCACTTTGGTTAATGGCTTCTGACTTCACTCTCCTTTCTCTGAGTTGCTTTTCCACCTTCTTCGATAATTTGAAGACCTGATTAAAAGTCCAATAAGGTTGTAATCGGACAACACCGGCAGTTTTAAAATGAAGACTGCAAAAATACCGAGCTATAATTTATTCCTCTGCCTCCACCACATCACGTCGTAGTATGAGATGCTCAAATTTGGTGGTGTCTTCTTCTGCGTACAACTCCTCTTGCTTCATATTGTGGAAACTATCGAAGGCATTTTGCTCATAAGTTTCTAGGAAATGCTTCTTTTTTAGCTTCTTCATTTTACCCAATGTTACAATTCATCGCTTTCCTTCACAAGTTCTTTGACACGGTAGATTTTCCCACCAAATCGGAACATGCATTTTGTACTTCATATATACAAACTTCACCTGTCGATTCTCCGCAATATTCTTATGATAAAAAATTCACTCGATTTTGAGGAGCCAATCAACGAAGTCTTCCGAAGCAAAATATTCCAGAATATGAAGCTCACTAAGACAAATATTCTGCAGACAATTTCTCTTATTTCATTTTCTTAAGCGAATCAAATGATAGAAAATGAGGAAAATATTTTCTTGAAAATATTTTTTGTGAAACGAATGGAGTGCTAAGTAGAATTAATTAGGGTGTATGATACACACATGTTGTATGTCACATGTACACTAAGGTCCAATATGAGACACTATTTTGGGCGTACTTCGATTAACCTGGTTTCTTCAAAATGACTTTTGATGATAATGGTTACATTTTTCTGTGTTATCACGGTGGTAGCAAGATGGGATTCTCCTCAAAATTATGGAAATGCAACAAAAGATTTACAACACGGATACCGGATGAAGGGTAAAATAAATTCCTTTAAATGATAATTCTCCACAAATGCGTATGACCGCAATCCATATTTTTAATTAGAACTCCCAGGCCAACAACCAAAATAAAAGATAAAAAAAAAACAAACCTATGTTTGACGTATCTTGTTTTAATTTAAAAGTATATAATGGAATCTTGTCTAAATCTTAATTTTCATAGCACGCCAATGGAAAATGTTTATTCTTCACCTCTTTGAAACCAGTTGATTTTTTTTTTTTTGTCATAGAAACCAGTTGATTAATCACTCTGAAAATACACGTTTTTATTTTCCAGAATTCAACAGAAATTTCACAACTAGGAGCATAAACCCCATCACCAAGAAGCACATTTCATGCACATAATTGCCAACTCAAACCAGTTCGCTCTTATTGATTTTTCTTCCTTGTCATTCTTCTGTTTTATAGTTGTGATGAGGTGAGCAAAATGAATTACCTGAATAGGACTAGATTGGTTAGTTTTGGGTGGTTCCCGAGGGCATTGGTCCGATTCTCAGTTCCATAGAATTGGAACCAGTGAATTTCGATCTAGTTTCAGGTTCTAGGTGTGGAACCACTCACCCGGGCTAGACCAATTTTTTTTTATTTCTTTAAAATTTGTAAAAAAACCCCAATCTATGTTATATTTCAGACTTCGCTCACGCACGAGATGCACGACTCCCATCACTCACGCACGTAAGTAAGATGACAGGAACAAATCAAAACACAACAGTAGTTGCTCGCTCTAACCAAGTTTTGCCGCAAACTAGAAAAATTTATGTTAAACTCACAATGTTATATGTAACTCACTGTTTTTAGAAACGCATTGATTTTCAAGATCTTTAATTTCATACTGCACATTAATGAAAAAAATAAACTGAACATGCCACCGGCTCCATTGTCCATCCATAAACCGAACCAAATCAATCAATATGATTTCGAGGGGCACCGATCCAACTCTCGATTTTAAATATGGAGAATTTGGTCCTCAATTTCGAGGTGGGAATGTTGGAAATTTCCTATAATGGGCTTACATTAATTAATTGATTTTCTATTTTAAATGATCGGGTTAATGGATATTCCGATATATTTTAAACCCTCAAGTGATCTTATTGAATTGGGTTTTGGCATTTATTAATTACGGGCCTAGTTGAGCAGCAAAGTGTAGGCAATTGTGTTTAACTGAAGCCCGTAATGGGAAGGGCCCAGTTGACACGCTGTTGACTAGGGTTTGCTAGGTCCCCTCTCTAGCCTATAAAAGGGTAGGTTATACTTATCAGTCGTTGAATCCCATTAAAGCTGCTAAACCGAAATAGGTCATAGAGAGGAAGACCGGCATTCCAATAGATCACTGACACCGTCAGTTTGATCTATTTTTCTTCAAGTAAGTTATGGCTCAAACAGGTACGTTTTTAATTCCGCTGTGTATATCGATCTTGGTGTTTTATATTCATATATGGATCTAATTATTCTTGATCAATTAGTTGTTTATGTAGAGAAATTTCTACAGGGAATCGTATTACTTGGGAGCCAATCACCCTCAGTTGCAATCTCCCACCTTATACGCTTAGCACTTGCTTGACTTTTCAAGTCTTTGGCGGAATAATGAAAGCACCCTGTCTCATCTGTACTCTCTATCAATGATGCACCCAAAGTTGGCAGGCAATAACTCATGATGAGACACATCATCATACATGAGAAATTGCCAAGGAAACCAACCGCCTTGACTTAGCCTTTTCCTGAAAATTATAAAAATTATCGACAATAATAATTTTTGGTCAAATTTGATAAAAAACTAATCCATAAATGTTTACTATTGAATTATGCAAGTATAATAAGTTTAGAATTTTTTTTGTTACTTTTCCATTATAAAGCCTCTAAGGCTTCCTTAAGAGTAGTGAGTGTTTTAACGAATTTTAGGGTTGTGATCTCCCACTGCACACGCTGCATACTTGCTTGACTTATCAAGTCTTGGCAGGATAACGAAAGCACTCTAATGAGACACATTGTCGTACATGAGAAATTGCTAAGAAAACTAACTGCATTGACTTAGCATTAAAACTTCACCGGCGAGTCTAAGCAAATTCTCAAAATCAATTTCGGACTCCTGAAGTCCTTTTACTTAGCTATCTTGTTCTAATTCTCCTTCTATAGTTGGGTTGTTTGGTATTGTTTTGATTTTCAAATCCAAATCCGAACCAATAGTTTCTTGCTTTATCCAATTAATCTTTAGTACTTACCATCCATGCACCTTTTTTTTTTTTTTAATTGTACATAGCGTCAATCAAAATATCAATCTGCACATAAAGATTTAAATACGATGTTGACATTTGTACAAATATTTGAGGAGTTCGAGACGTGCACGCAATAATTTGTGAGCACCACCCATTGAAATTGATTCATCTCATGGATAGGAGATTCAAAAGAAACAAAATATCTATCTATTCACGATTTTTATTATTTGCAAGTCAGTTTGGAAATTCCTAGGATAGATTGCGACATCACAATGTGAATTGCGACGTTCTTGTCAAGGCTTTTTAGTGAAGAGAGAGAGTGGATGTCAGTTGCATCTGATACTTTGGACAAGGAATGGGACCGAATGCACCTTTGGTTTAAGCTAAGAGAGAAGAAATTTGCTTTTCCTTGGAGAGTCTAAGTCAAGAGCAATAGTGATAGAAATTTCCTCTTCAATTTTTCCTAGAGTTACTTAGTTAAAATCAGGAATAGTACTCAGAGAGAAAAAAAAATCGAAGGATCTATTTAGGTTTATTAACTGCTACAAAAAAGTATGTCTAGTTTATATTTAAGTATTCACCTAATGAATTAGTGTTACTGTTAGCAGGACTAGTCCCTTTTTTTCTAATTAATGTAAACAATAGTGAGAGTAAAGTTATGGCTATACAATTTTATTCTAGAATAAAGCTATAACCTGTAGTTGTGATCTCCCACTGCACACCCTTAGTACTTGCTTGACTGTTCAAGTCTTGGCGGAATAATGAAAGCACCCTGTCTCATTTATAGTCTATCAATGATGCACCCTTAGTTGGCGGGCAATAACTCTGAGACATATTGTCGTACATGAGAAATTGCTAAGGAAACCGACTGCCTTGACTTAACCTTTTCTCAAAAATTATCTACTTTAACGATTTCCCATCAAATTAGATAAAAAAGACTAAATTAGTAAATTTTCAAAAAAGTTTAAGTTTTATTTAGTCCAATTAAAAATTTTATGATTGAATTTGCACAAATATAATAGGTATAGAAATTTTTTTTTGCTAATTTTCAATTACAAAAACTCTAAGGCTTCCTTGAGGGCAGTGAGTACTTTGACGAATTTTAGGGTTGTGATCTCCCACTGCTCACGTCCATACATGCTTGACTTTTCAAGTCTTGGCAAGATAATGAAGCACTCTAATGAGACATATTGTTCTACATGAGAAATTGCTAAGAAATTAGACCGCATTGATAGCATTTACCCGAAGCTTTGCAGGCGAGTCTGAGAAAATTCTCAAAATTGATTTTAGACTCCCATAGTCCTTTTACTTAGCAATGATCATATCCAAACACTGCGGATTTCGTTCTAATTCTTCTTCTATATTTGGGTTTTTTTGGTGCTGTTTTTATTTTCAAATCCAAATATGAATTGACCCGAACCCGAATCAACAATTTCATGCTTTATCTAATTAATCTTTAGTATTTGTAACATCCTGGGTTCACCACTTTACACATATTATCCGATTTGGACCCTACTGGGCCCTCACGGTTTTGTTTTTTTGGGCTTCGCCCAAAAAATGCATATGTACAAGTAGAAAACTCATATACTTATAAGTTAGTTCAATACTCCCTCCCTAGGCGATGTGGGACAAGTGACGCGCC
The DNA here is from genome assembly GCA_014182895.1 of Angophora floribunda. NCBI lineage: Eukaryota > Viridiplantae > Streptophyta > Magnoliopsida > Myrtales > Myrtaceae > Angophora > Angophora floribunda. The sequence goes on along the minus strand of CM024710.1, from coordinate 32,202,844 downwards.
CCTCCCTGCGCATGTTCGGGGACCGAGGCGTGGACAAACCGCCATCCCTCCTCCCCGCGCACCGCCGCCTGAATCGTCACATTTTCCCTCCTTCAAGCACAGCGTCTTCACTGTGGCCCCACACAAGGTTAAGAGTCAGCTCTGATACCACCTGTAATATCATGGGTTTGCCATTATACACATATTGTCCACTTTGGACCCCACTAGGCCCTCGCAGTTTTGTTCCTTTGGGCTTCACTCAGAAAGCGCGTATGTACAAGTAGAGAACTCATACCTTTATAAGCTAATCCAAGGAATAAGAGACACGCCTCTCCCTGCGCATATCCGGGGACTGAGGCGCGGACGCATCGCCATCCCTCCTCTTTGCGCACCGCCACCTAGGCCGTCACAGTATTTATCGTCGATGTATCTATTTTTTTAATTGCACAGTGTAAATCGAAACATCAGTCTGCACATAAAGATCTAACTACGATGTCGATATTTGTATAAATATTTAAGGAGTTTGAAACGTGCATGCAATAGTTTGTGAGCATCATCCGTCGAAATTGATTCATCTCATGGGTAGGAGATTGAAAAGAAACAAAATATCTAATTATTCATGATTTTTATTATTTGCAAGTCAGTTTGGAAATTCCTAGGATCGATCGCGACATCACAATGTGAATCGTGACAGTCTTGTCAAGGCTTCTTTAGTGAAGAGTGAGAGAGAAAGGATGTCAGTTGCATCTGATGCTTTGGACACTGAATGGGACTGAATGCATCTTTGGTTTAAGCTAAAAGAGCGAAGAAAGTTGCTTTCTTTGGAGAATCTAACTCGAGCAATAGTGATAGAAATTTCTACTTTAATTTTTCCTGGAGTTAGTGAAAATCAGGAATAGCTACTCAGCGAGGAAAAAAAAAATCAAAGGATCTATTTATTTTTATTTACTGCTACAGCAAAGTATGTCTAGATTGTTAGTAAACAATACACAAATTAATATTTAAGTATTCACCTAATGAATTAGCGTTACTATTAGTGAGACTAGTCCCTTTTTTCTAATTAACGTAAACAATAGTGAAAATAAAGTTATGTCATAAATAAAAAAATTCATGCCCGTTGTCACCTAAACCCCCATCGTTTACGTGCGAAACGCAAAAATGATTCCATCATGTCTGCCACCTAAAATCAATGATAGGTTATCTTGGTATTCTCGGCCTTTTTGTTGACAATAAATCTTGCTGAAGTCCTACCTAGACCAGTTTCCACGCACTTGATTATTTGCATGGAACAGACTCTTCCTTGTCATGTATGATTATGAAAGTATAGCCCAATAAAGGGCAATTGTATTGGCTTGAATTTATTTTCACATGATGAATAGAGGTAATTAGGGTATATAATACGTGTGTGGTATGTCACATTTACATTAAGGTCCAATATGAGACACTGATATGCTTGTAATTCGATTATCCTAGTTTCTTCAAAATGACATTTAGCAATAATGATTGCACTTCTTTGCTACCACGATAGTAGCAAGATAGGATCTTCCTAAAAATTATGAATATGCAACAAAAAATTAACAACTCGGATACCGGATGAAAGGAAAAATAAATTCGCCGGGCTGATAATTCTGCACAAATACCCATCAATCACAATCCATATTTTAAATTAGAAATCCTAGCCTAGCAACCAAAAAAAAAAACTATGTGCGTATCTTGTCTTTATTTAAAAGTACATAATAGGGGTAAGCATGGTTCGAGTTGGGCCGGTCCACCCCCTAACCCTAGGACCATCCCGCACAGTGTTGGTCCTCAATTTTTGGGACCGAGGACTGACCCTATTGAGCCTAGGACCAAGGACCAGACCAACCCATTGGGTTCGGTCCGGTTCCAGGGTTAACCCGGACCGTTAATTTTTTTTCATTTTTTTGTATTTCTGAAAAATTAAACCAATTATTTCAAATTACATATTTATCGATAATGTGATTTTAACTAAATTATAAATACTAATACATATTCAACAAATTTAAAATAAGGTAATAATAAAAATTTCATATTTGATAAAAGCAAGAAACCATAAAAAAAAAAATTAAGATTGTTTATAGAGCCACAAGATGAACGTTGCTCACAAGCGAAAAGAATTTCTAATTATGGCTTTATTTCCTTATGATTTACTCAGAAGGAGCAAAGTTAGTGAATAGAGGTGAGCGGCACAAACGTCAAGCGACAAGTGGGGTGAGCATGACAAGTGGGGTGAGTGTCGAGTGGTGAGCGACCAAAAGTAAGCGAGGTGAGTGTTAAGTGGCGAGCGGGGCAATATTACTCACGAGTTAAATTGTTTCTTTCAATTTTACTTGGCAAATTGAATATTAAAATGATAAAGTAGAAAGAAGAGAACGAGAGTACTGGAGGAGGACACCATTTGAATTAGGGTTTACTCTTTAGAATAAATAAAAATATATTATATATAATATAATATATAAGGCCAGGGTTGGTCCGGGTTGGACAAACCCGAAACTCTTAGGACCGATGACCAACCTACACAGTACTGGTCCAGGGATCTCAGGACCAAGGACCGACCCAGTCTCCTTGGGAACCGAACCAAGACCGGCAGGGTTGGGCCAGTCCAAGGTAGGTTCAGGGTTGACCCTAGACCGATGCTCACCCCTAGTACACAATGGAATCTTATCTAGAAAGGGAAAATGTTTATTCTTTACTCCTCTGAGACTAGTTGATTAATGACTCTGAAGACACAAGTTATTTTTTTTTTCCAGAATGAAACATAAATTTTAAAATTAGGAGTATAAACCCAATCACCATGAAACACAATTCATGCACACAATCACTAGTTCAAATCAACCTGCCCTTGTTTTCTAACTTTCCAGTTATGGGGTTGCCATCTCCCAATGCATACGCTTCATACTTGCTTAACTTTTTCAAGTCTCAGCAGGATAATGAAAGCACCCTGTCACATTTATACTGTCACATTTATACTCTACCAATGATGCAACCGAAGTTGGTGGGCAATAACTCCTGATGACACATATTATCGTACATGAGAATTTACTGAGGAAACCCACCACATTGGCTTAGCATTTACTTGGAACTTTACAAGCGAGTTGAGAAAATCCTCGACATCAATTCAGGGCTCCCAAAGTCCTCTCAATTAGCAATGGTCAAACCTAAACACCGCAGAGTTCGTTCTAATCTTTCTCCTTTATTTGGGTTAGTTGGTGTTGTTTCGATCTTCAAATCCATATCCCAACTGACCCTAATCAACAGCTTCTTGCTTGGATGGGTTGGCCAATCCGGGTCATCCATAACGCCACCTTAGCCATGGGTTGTCCATAACCAACTTGAATCAACAGATTTAATTTCGCATGATGAATTAGAGTTAATTAGGGTGTATGATAGACATGTGATATGTCATCCAATATGAGTCAGTACTATTATGCTCGTGTTTCGATAGATTACTTTCTTCAAAAATGATTTTTGGTAATTGTGATTGCATTGCAAGATGGGACGTTTTGCAAAATTATGAAGATCCCACAAAACATGTCAACACGGGTACTATAGATTAAAGGGAAAAAAAATCTTTGCAATGATAATTCTCCTACAAATATGTATCAACCACCATCTTGATTAGAAACTCTAGCCCAGAAAAAGGATAAGAATTCCACGTGTAACATATATGTCACAAAATAAATCAACACGGGTAATAATGATTGCACTTCTTTGTTACGGCGATGGTAGCAAGATAGGATCTTCCTCAAAATTATGAATATAAACAAAAAATTAACAATTCGAATACCGGATGAAAGGAAAAATAAATTCCTCGGGCTGATAATTCCACACAAATACCCATCGATCACAATCCATATTTTAAGTTAGAAATCCTAGCCTAGCAACCCAAAAAAAAAAACCTATGTGCGTATCTTGTCTTATATAATGGAATCTTATCTAGAAATGGAAAATGTTTATTCTTTACTCCTTTGAGACTAGTTGATTAATGACTTTGAAGATATAAGTTATTTTTTTCCAGAATGCAACAGAAATTTTACAATTAGGAGTATAAAGCCAATCACCATGAAACGCAATTCGTGCACACAATCACCAGCTCAAATCAGTTTGCTCTTGCTCTTGTTGATTTTTCTTCTTTCTCACTCTCAATTATAGGGTTGCGATCTCCCACTGCATACGCTTCGTACTTGCTTGACATTTTCAAGTCTAGGCAGGATAATGAGAGCACCCTTTCGCATTTATACTCTCTGCCAATGATGCACTCGAAGTTGGTGGGCAATAACTCTTGATGACACAGATTATCAGACATGAGAAATTGCCAAGGAAGCCTACCACATTGACTTGGCATTTACTTGGAACTTTACTGGCGAGTTGAGAAAATCCTCAAAATCAATTCTGGGCTCCCAAAGTCCTTTCACTTAGCAATGGTCAGATCTAAACACTGCAGAGTTCGTTCTAATCTTTCTCCTATATTTGGTGATGGGTTTTATTAATAATGGGCCGCCCATGATGGGCTAAGCCCAGCCCATTTGAAAGGGCCCATATGATGGGTTTTATTAATAATGGGCCGCCCATGATGGGCTAAGCCCAGCCCATTTGAAAGGGCCCATGAGAGAGGTAGTTATTTTTGTGGAGAATAGAAAAGTTGTGGGGAAGTTAACATTTGAAACACTCATACGTTGAGAAATCTCCCGCACAAACAAAAAAAAGAAAAAAGCTCTCTCAAGTGTAGATTTTCGCCCCGAAATCAAGAACTCTCGTTGTTGCAAAGGAAGAATTTAATCCGTGGATAATAAGGTATGTCCATTTATGTGATATGCCTTCCGATCGGTATTATACGTGTCCTTGGGCCATTTCCGCATTTTTGATTGATTGATATTCGATTAGTTCGATATTCGTTTTTCCGGAATCCGTTTCCATCATTGGTATTAGAGCCTAGGTTTATTGTTACCGATCATTACTGTAGTTTATAATTGTTTTTATGGCTGAAATTCAAGTTTTGATGATCATGAGTGATTGAGAGCAAAAATCCCGACACCCGCACTGTTCGTTTCCCTTTTATGACTTTTTGTATGTCAAAATTAGTTTTTGAATACACAAGGTCGTAGTGCTCGTCGAGACGAGAAAAATGAGTGGTGGCACGCCGCCGAGGGTGGCTGGACGCGCCGCCACGCGCAGACGGAGGTGGTCTTCGTTGTCGGCGCGTGCAAGGCACGCGCCGAGGCAGTTTTTCCCATACGCGTGCGTCGCACGCGCACGGGCAACCGCTCGCGCGTGGGTCGCACGCGCACGGGTAACCGCCGCGCGTTTGGTGCACGCGCATGGTAACCGCACGCGCGTGGGGTGCACCCGCGCGTGGCTGACGTCATGATGACGTCGTCCTTCCATTCGGGCGGTCGGTTTGTCCGACCCAGACCCGACCCGTTGACCCGTTGACCGTTGACTTTGTTGACCGTCGTTGACCTGCGTTGACCATAGTTGACTTTAAAAAAAAAAAAAAATCTCAGTATGGATTATGTGTAGTCCCTTATGTTCTGCATTTGTTGCAGGAACAATGGCTCCCATTCGCATGCGTACACCTATTCGCGCAATTTCAAGAAGACAAAAGAGGAGACTTCAAAGGTCGATAGCTAAGTTGGCTAATTATCGATGGGAAAGTGGTGATATAAGGGTACACGTGCGCAAGGTCAATAGGAAAATACAGAAAGTAATTTGGAAAGGTTATCCCATGCCAGCTTTTGAGATGGTGCGATCCATGATTAACACTCTTCCATCGGAATGGCAAGTGGTGTTCAATCGCCTATGGGATGTCAACGTGGTTCCGGATTATAAAAAGCTTGTAGTGGCTTTTGTGAGGGAATACTTTAAGATTGAGGCCTCGAGGACTTCGATCTTAGGGATGAATACGACCGGGCGGGGAATGAATGTGCGTGGGAGAAACCCTAGGGCATTCCCTCTGTTTTTCCATGGGTGCCAAATAAGAAACTCAAGCTTTCAAAGAGCTTTTATAAGTCTTTCCCTGTTCATAGGTTGTTTTATTGATTAGTTGAAGCTATGTTTGTTTAGGATGTTTTATGAATATCTTATGTAAATAGTTTCTTCCATGTTGATGTTGTTGTGACTTCTAATGTATTAGTTATGTTATGTAAGAATGTTTTTCATTAATGGATGTTCAATGTTAATTGATTTTTATTACTATTAATTCTTGTGGGTAGTTATGGAAGTTTAAGTAGCTTCAAATGACTTATTTTTGCATAGAAGGTTATATTAATGATAATTTCAATTAAGGTCCTTGGATGATGATTGGAAACAATAGTGACCTTTTGATTCTCAAGTCTTATTTGAAATTATTCATTAATATGATTAGTCTATGCAAGATAGATGCATAAATGATAGGCATTAATGTTTCGTGCATGTGTGTCCGATTTGTTCGATCCAATGGCTTCAGCAACTAAGAGTATAGTCGCTGAATTGAACAAAGGAGAGAAGCTCAACGGTGATAATTATGAAATATGGCATATGAAAATCCAAGTATGTGCTAGAAGAGCAAGAGGCTCTTGAAGCTCTTAACCCGGTTATGGAAGAGCCCGAAGAAGGAAACACTTGCACAACACAAAAGAGATAAGGATGCATTTGTTGCATGGAAAAGAAAGAACTCCCTTGCTCGCATCACATTGCTTTGAGTAGCATGGAGAATGATGTCATGCGAGAGTTTAGGCGTTTTGAGAATGCCAAAGAGATGTGGGAAGCACGGGCAAAGAAGATTTGGTCATACATCGGTGACCAGGCCGAGACACTCACTATAAGGTTTGACTCATACAAGAAACCTCATGGTCACCATGAAACTACACTTAAGGAAGATGTCAAACATGATAAATGAGCTGAAGGATGCTGGCCACGTTCTGACTGATGAACAACAAGTACAAGCAGTGATTCGTTCCTTGCCTCAAAGTTGGGAGCATATGAAGGTGCACCTAACCCACAATGAGAACATCATACCATAAAGAGTCCTATGAAACTAAATCCATGAACTGAGTTGCAAACTTGTGGCAGGTATGCTATCCCACACACGGCTCTCCAGGCCTTAAAGGGACTGCCTGTTAGCCACCAAGTTGCTTCTCAAGTCATGAGCTTAGATCATAGTAATCTCCAGATTATCGGAAATTTTGATGCACAAGATCCCTAAAGGGCAAGTGCAGAGCATACTCCAGGATTTTTCTCAATCATAGTGTTTGTTCAGAACCATCGTTCTGGACTAGAAGAGAATGTGAGTGTTTAGAAGATCATGTTGGAAGTAGAGTACACAACACACTTCTTATTTCACTTCATGGATCTTACAATGGGGACTCCTTGCTCTTATATAGGCAAAGGAGGATACAAACGACAAGGGATGGCTGACTAGCCATGTTCAGACACAATTATGAAAGCATACTAACCACTAATAGGCTACAAACATAGGAGGAAAACCCGTGACAAGCTATGAACAGTGGATTTTCGCTAGGTGCTACAGTAAAATAGGCTGGATGAACAGTGAATAGTGTGCTACAGTCCCGGTGTACAGTGTTTTCAGGATGTTTTTTATTTGTCTCTTCCGTCTCTAGCATTGTAGTCATAGTCTGAATCATCAGAGCTATGATGAGCTATCTCGTTCTTCGAGCAAATAGCGTCCTCATCCATATCGATGGACCGGAGCTTCCATCTTTTTCTTTTTAAATGCGCGAATGAGATTCTCGATTTCTTCCGCCGATGGTCCGTGGACGAGAGGAGCTAGCACCGAAAGTGCTTGGGAAAAAGGGGCGTAATTTGGGGTGTCTCCCCATGGATCTTGGGAAAGTGGTCCCCCACGGATCATAGGGGTGGAGGAGTCTGGATTGTTTTTGAAAGATCCGGAGGGCTTCTAGGATCTTTTCTCTCATCGGATCCCAAGCGTCGAGGTGGTCCTAGGAAACAGGGACCTGGGCAGATGGCCATGCTTCTGGTGGGATAGTGCGATTTTCCCCCGCATAGGATTCTCTCGGAGTTCTCTTGATGAGGATCTGCCGGTGGTGATGGAGTAGGGTAGTGTCGATGAATTTGTGCGGGATTCTTGAAAAACTTGAGGCTTGTAACTTGACGTTCTGTAATGTAAGGTGTGTCGAGATCCATCCAAGGGATGGCAATATGTCCATGGGCGGTGGAATAGGACAATAGTATGACGTTCCGGTTCGGGCCTTCCTTGACGATTCTGGATTTTGAAGAGTTCCTTCCAAAGATTGGAGAGGTTTGAACCATGCAAAAACATCTAGGAGATATTTCTGGTTATGGTCACGTCCGCCGCATCTTTGATGAAAACCTCGCAAAATTTGTTCAAGAGGGAAATTCAATGGCTATTGTGTACGGGTTGAACATGTACCAAAGTAACCATTTCATATCTTCGGGGAATGCCTCATTCGGGGACCATCGAAGGGGATGGATGAATGGATATTGTGGATGGAGTCCATCCGGGTCCGAGCATCGCCGCCATGTTCACGAAAAATTCGGAGCTGATATTCCCACATTAATTCCGGAAGTCTTTCTTTCAAGACATTATGTCGAATGGCCAATGGAATCTCATGAGGGTATTTCAGATTTGGCCATCCACACTGCATGTCAGTGGTGCGGTATGTTTCTGAGAGAGGTTCCTTCTTGACATACATGTGAATTGCTTGAACTGGTTCTTTTGTCCGGATAAGAAGTCGGCGAGGACATTCTTTGTCCCCGGAATGTGTTTGACTTCGAAGGAGTATTTTGAAAACCATTCACCCACCGGAGTAATTGTGGATGAGGGACTTGCTTTTGTTTGAATTTGAGCATCTCGGGAAATGAAGACATATCCATTTCAACAAGAAAATGGTGTCCAATGAGATGAAACTCAAACTTCTTGATGCCATATTTGACTGCAAGTATTTCCTTGAAAGTGGAATGGTAATGAATTTCTGCTTAGGAGAATCGACCACTTTTGTAGGCACAAATATGCATTTTCCCATCAATTTCTTCTAAAAGAATGGCTGCCCAATATTTGTCGCTGGCATCAGTCTGGAGGATTCTTTTGCCAGTAGATGGGATCTTTAAGGGAGGAAGATGCTGTAAAAGTTGTTTGAGTTGAAAAACAGCTTGAGTTTGCATGGGTCCCCATGAGGGAGGTTTCCTTTTGAGCATCTTTTGGAGAGGTCTGAGATATGTAGAAATATGAGGAATAAAATCTCGCAAGTAATTTACAATACCAAGGAATTGCTTGGACTTGTCTGGTATTGAGATCCTTCTCGAAATTTTTGGAGTTCTTCCGCAATATGGGGTTCCGGCAATAAGTTCCTTCTTTCAAGTGCATGCCAAGGAATTCAATTTCTGTTTGGGCAATAATCATTTTTTTCTGAGAAAGCATAATGCTATGCCTTTTTACAATATCAGCAAATTGTGTTAAGAGTTGGCAATGAGATTGTTCATCAGGGCTGAACAAAAGGATGTCATCAATATAGATTTGGGAGTTTGGAAGAATTGGTTCAAAGATTTTGCACATAGCCTTTTGGAAAAGGGAAGGTGCGGCTTAAGGCCAAAAGGAACAACCGTCCATTAAAGTGCTTGGTTTGGGATACGTAACCCCGTCTTGGGTCCGTCTCGGTGGGTCAATTCCCAACCGCGAATCCCGCCTTAAGATCGAATTTTGAGTAAATCTTTGCTCGAGCAAGGCTAAGAAAGAGGGAATTTCGATGGGGTAATGGGAATTTATCATCCTAGAGGAATTCATTCAGAGCTTGATAATTAATTACTAACCTCATTTTTCCACGATTTTGTTCAGCTCTCTTGTTGACATAAAATGCTTCACATGCCCATTGAGAGTCAGATGGTTCAATGAGACCTTGTGCCAACAGTTCTGCACATTCTTGCTGTGCAAGTGCAAGGTGTTGTGGGCTCATTCCGGAATGACTTGCTCTTGTTGGATTAATGTCTTCATTCTTCTTGAATGGGAGTTTGACATAAAACTGGGAGTTTTTCCATAAGGGTTGGGTGCAAGTTTGGGAAAACTCGGAATGTGACTCAGCACAAGAGGAAATTAAACTCTGGATGATTGGGTCAAACAAGGCAGGTTCAAGTGCATAGAACCATTTGGTTTCTACAAATTCCCTGAACTGATTTTTGAAACGTAAGCCACGGGAAAGTATTCTGAGCTTGGGGAGTTGGGTCAGAATGTCCCAGCCAATGATAATATCTTTGTCTGGGGATCTGGAACCAAGGACTCTGGTGGTGATAGAACACTGGGGAAAGAATTGAATGGTAATTGGCTTACTTCGATACTTGGTAGTAAATGTGTCACCAGAAGCTGAATTGAAATATTTGGTGTATGGCTTCCATAACTCTTCTGGGAGAATCTTAGTGTCTAGAATGGAAGAACTTGCTCCAGTATCAATGAGTGCCACCAAAGGGATTGGTTTATGATATTTGGACAAAAGGATATGGATGGGGATGTATGGGTGGTGTATTGGTTCAGTGGTGTGAATGTGGTCTGGAATATCAGGGAAGAAGGTGAAGACATCATTTTTAGAATCCGAGGCCGAGTCTAAGCTATATGTTTGAATAGCACAGAGGGTATTTTCTGATGGTTGGTCGTCTAAGGAGAAGACAGACTCAATGTCAGAATCATCAAGTTGGATGCCGCTTCTCTTAGCGATTTTATCAATCAAATGGCTCCCACGACTCTTGGCCTTTGGACAATTTTTTGCAAAATGTCCTTTTTTGTTGCAAACATAGCATCCGTCTTTGCTTCGTTTTTGGAGGAGCGATGATGGCTTTTTCACAAGAATTTCCATTTACCTTTGCGTTTTCCTTTGCGTGTCTTCTTGAAGGAAAACTTTCTAAAGTGTCTTTTCTTTTTGCAGCTTGTGCAAGAGGGATCGGAGCAATCCCTGGGACACTTTATCTTCAAACCGGGTTTGAAGCATGCCTTATCAAGATGTCTGTCTTCTTTGAGGAAGTTCCGGAAGGCTTCTCGGAGACAGTTCTTCTATGGCGATATGAACCGCCCGTTGGATTTCACCAAGGGTGGCTTCGTGAGACTTTTTTGTCGTTGGAGGGGTTTTTTCGCAGCTTGACTTAATTCTCTTGGGATGGATGCCAAGAAAATCGGCTTGAGATTCCAATCTGCACCAAGTAAATAGAATAACTTGATCATGGCTTGGAAGTGTCGGTCAAGATCTTTGCGCCTTAATGAGCAACATTTTCGATCGAAGAACTCCTTTCTTTTGAGTTCTTTGGAGTCTTCAAGTTTGCCAATGAAATACATGTGGATAATCTGAATAGCATTATCCAATGGCTGAGTCAAGAAGTACATCTGGTCTTGTTCGGAGGCAGTATGCCACCAATCTTTAAGTGCTCCCGTAAAGCGACGGTAAATTCCGGAGAATATCATAGGTGTCTTGGGTTCGAAATGTGCTCAGTGGTGAGCCAAGCATGAAATTCTTGAGTCGATCGGCCACTTATGATATGGGATGTCGTCCAAGGTAAAGTAAACTTTGGAGGACGATGCGGTGAAAGTCCAGGTTGCATCGGGTTGCTCTGGGTGATGTATTTCTGGTTCGAAAATATATCTTCGTCTTTGACACTATTTGCCATAAACAGATCGTCTTCCGAAGAGACTGATTCGGTAAAGACATCGAAATTAGATTCGACGAAGTTTCAACTTTGCAGGCAACCGTGGATGGTTTGATGACAAAGCAATTGAGGGAATCTGCCGTCGAAGAAAAGTTTCAATGGGATTAGAAATGGTCAAGGTAGCAGGTGGGTTCTTTGGGAGGATGATCACCGGGTGGGTGTTCGGTGTTCCGGAGGAGATGGTGATTCTCAGAGGAGTGAAAGATTCTTTTTGCTTTTGTTTAAGCTTGCGGAGCTTTTCTCGAGAATCAAAAAATTGTTCGAGGTGGAGGAGCAAATGAGCTAAGAACAAAAAGAAAAGAGGATGATGATCCTAGAGATGATTCGGTTTGGGTGGTAAAGAAGGAGAGGGGAAAAAAGGTGGGTCAATCGGAGTGAAGGACTGGCGACTTTTGAGAATTTGGATTTGCCTCTTGAGTTTCTCAATTTCGACTTTTGATCTTCCAAATAATGGCTAGGAGGTGCTTGCTTGGTTTCTAGCAAATGAAACCTTTTCTGGAAGTCTTTCAGCATGCGGCAAGATAAGTCAGTAGTCTTGTCTACCCGTTCAAGACGTGTAGCAACACTGCCAAGAAGCTCATTTTGGGCCAAAGCATTTTCGGTTTGCCGCTTCAAGATGCAGTTTCAGCAGCGAGAGGGCTCAAGTTTCCGTTGTCCTTGGGCATCAAGGCCCGTGGGGTTTGGGATCTTGGGGAGTGCTGAAATCTTTGGTGAGGGTCGAGAACTTTTCCGTGGGAGGAAATTTCCGGGGATGAGTGCTGGTTTCAGATGATTCGGTAGTCTCGAGTGGAGGGAAGTCATCAGGGTGGAACATGCATATGCTGGGTAAAACAGGGGGTGGAACTAGTTGGGATACACAGGTACTTGGTCTTGGTAAGTTTAGAGGACATGAAGGATTCTTCTTTACCCATTTTTGAATGGGTTTGTAGAAAGGAGAAGTGATCATAGATTTGGTTGGAGGTTGAGGAGGAGGAGTGATTAGTTTGCAGGGAGGTGGGGGTGAGGTTACCTTATGAGGTTTAGGTAGTCCATAGGAGACAATGAACCGGTATTTACCACCGTCTTCTCCTGAGGTCCAACAATTGGATCTCCATTAAGATACCTTTGATAAAGGGTATCTTTTTTCTTTTTCTTCTTTGAGGAAGAGGGTCTGTCATCTTCATCTTCAAATTGTGTACAGGATGGACAAGCACACTCTGGATTCCAAAAGCAATGCCCAGCAGGGTCTTTGAACAAATGAATCGGTTGTCCCTGAGAATCAAAAGAGTGGACAAATCGTTTGTCATCTGGTTCGCTTGAAACAGGGTCAGCAGGGCAGGGTGTAAAGTGGAGGATGGTGGGAAAAATGGAGGAAGGTTCCTCTTTGGTTTTGTTAAACTTGATGGCAACAGTACCATCTTTTTTCCTAGTGAACTGTGGTTCACTTGACTGGATTAGCTTACAACTTTGATGGAGTTTTTCATAGTTGGTTACCCAACAATCAGGGAGGAGCTTTACTAGCTCGCTTCGTGGGATCTGTCGAGGAACATGGATGCAAGATGTCTGGTCATGATCAACGGATATAACAAGAGCGTCTTCGAGTTTGGAATATTGAGATCGATGGCATGGTTTTGGACACGGTAGATCATCCGGTAATGTAAGGTAGCGATAGATCCGGGAGTTTGAGGAGCTCCGGTGATTTGTAGCTTAACCTTAAGAGCGATAAGTAGGTTGGGATCTCGCAAGAGCAATGTTGAAATTTGGGAAAAGCGTGACAAAAACAGTTCCTGCATTCATGGTAGTCTGGATGGTGCCAACACAAGCTTGCTGGTATTCCAAGAATCTGGTGTCTAGCAAGGCTATTCGAGCAGTGACCGGGAGGCCTTTCCGACCATGGAAGGTTAAGGCAAGGCGGATGGCTCCAAAATGGAGATGAGTATAGCCTTGTTGGATCCATTGAGCAGAAACTCGGTGGTATCGGAGAGTGACAAACTGTTCTTGTTCGCCTTGCACGAATGGGATGCGATTAAAGCTAGAGGACTGGACATACTCTTTAACGGTTCGAGGGGTATGCCGATGAGGTGTCTAATGGATCCGAGAGGTGAAAATGATGGTGGTTTTGCAAACGCAAAGATATGGGTTCATCATGGGAAGCTGAGTCTCTGAGATCTTACTATCCTCAGTGAGGTATGAAACCTCATAAAGATAGTCTATTTTGGAACATGAGGATTTCCGAAGCTCGGGTGGAGGCTGAAGAGAAAGAGTAGAAGTATGAGAAATAGGAAAAGAGACAGAGGGAGAGTCTGTGGTTTCCATAGGACTCTTTATGGTATCAGAGCCAAGGATTTCTTTGAATCATTTTAGTTTGGTCTTAACTACGTTCTGTTTCTAGAAGAGAAACGCCATCTTGAGCTAGAAGAGGATCGCCTCTTGGCGGCAAAGTCAGAAACTGATATTTATTATGCAGGTTCTAGCTCACAAGGAGCTTCGAGCTCCAAGCGTAAGCATCCTGACTCATTCAAAAGGTGGAAAGGCAAAGGAGCGAGCTCTTCAGGGAAGAGACCAAGAGTTGACCAACGTGAGAGAGGAAACCGTCCTCATATGAAGAGAGTGTCAAGGGTAAAGTGTTACAATTGTGGCAAGAAAGGTCACTATGCTCGCAACTGTAGCGAGCCAAAGAAGGTAAACACCCCTTGTATTCTTGAGAACTCTGTTTTTGTATCAAGTTCTGTACTTTTGACTGAATCTGATCCTTTGTGGACCGTAGATTCGGGAGCCACAGACCATGTAACGAAGGACAGAGGTGCCTTCGTGGAGTTCCGACAAATTCCAACTGGAATGAAATGGATTTATGTAGGGAACAACTCCAGAGTTGAAGTAAAAGGGATTGGCACTTGCCAATTAAATATGCGTGGTGGACGCACTTTATTCCTACATGATGTATTATATGCTCCGGAAATTCGTCGGAATTTGGTGTCTGTGTTAGTGTTGGTTAAGTTTGGTTTTAATTTGAACTTCCATAATAGTGGTGTGGACTTGTTTTTAGGAACGAGTTACTATGGTTGTGGCTACTTTCTAGATGGTTTTATTGTACTGGATGTTGACTCTAGTAATGTTAATGTTTGTTATTCCCTCTTCACGTCTTCTAATTCATGTGATAATGATGTGAATGTATGACATGCTAGACTTGGTCATATAGGCCAACAACGAATGAATATATTAGCCAAAGAGGGCTTATTGGGCAATATCGAAAAAGTTGATTTGCCCACCTGTGAGCATTGCCTAATTGGGAAAACAACAAGGAAACCATTTGGAAAGGGGACAAGAGCTGAATTTCCTTTGCAATTAATCCATTCTGACATTTGTGGTCCAACGAATGTGAGGGCAAGGCATGGAGCTGTTTATTTCATCACGTTTATTGATGATTATACTCGGTTTGGACACGTCTATTTGATTACTCATAAATCTGAGGCTTTTAGTTGCTTCAAAAAGTTTATGAGCTTAGTAGAAAATCAATTAGACAAGAAAATAAAAGTATTAAGATCTAACCGAGGTCGAGAATATCTATCTGATAAGTTCAGAAATTTGTGTGATGAAAAAGGAATAGAAAGACAATTGTCTATTCCCTATACTCCTCAACAAAATGGTGTTGCGGAAAGAAGAAACAGAACTCTATTGGAAATGGTTAGGTCCATGATGGCACAGGCTAACTTAACCATCACCTTTTGGGGTGACGCTTTGTTAACTGATGCCTATATACTTAACCGCGTGCCTTCTAAATCAGTTACTTCCACTCCATATGAGTTATGGACAGGTAGAAAACCGGATTTGTGTTTTCTTAAACCTTGGGGTTGTGCTGCCTATACCCATGAACCATCTCACAAGTATGGAAAATTGGGTCCTAGAGGTAAGAAGAGTATTTTTATAAAATACTCAGAACACTCGAAAGGGTATGTGTTTATAGGTGAGCAAGAAAGTGGGAGTATAACTGAATTTGAATCACGAGATGTCACATTCTTAGAGAATGAATTTCCTAAAAGGGCGAAATAGGCGAGGACTACTCCCTATTTGAAACCTTGGATCAAGATGATGGAGTTCGTCAAGTGGGAGCAATATGAGAAGTGAAGAATTAAATTCAGATCAATCTCAATTGCAACCATCTAAAAGGATGATATCGTCATTATCTAATCCAAGTGGGAGCATAATGGGGAATGATGTGCAAAGTGTACAATCTCCCATACGGCGAACAAGTCGCCAAAGTATTCCCCGTCGACGTTTTGACATTGAAGGGGAAACTTTTATGGTTGCTCCACAAGATGAGGATGAGCCAAGAAATATTAATGAGGCTCTAAATTGCCCTAGTAAGGAAAAATGGATTCATGCAATGGAAGAGGAAATGGAGTCAATGAAGTCAAACCAAGTTTGGGAACTGGTTGATCTTCCAAAAGGACGCAAAGCTATTGGGAACAAGTGGGTTCTCAAAATAAAGCGAAAGGCTGATGGCTCGATAGAAAGGCATAAGGCTCGCCTTGTGGCGAAGGGGTATAATCAACAGGAAGGAATTGATTATGAGGAAACATTTTCTCCTGTGGTGAGATTTACCTCAATTCGCCTTATTTTGGCAATAGTGGCAAGTATGGATCTTGAACTACATCAAATGGATGTTAAGACTGCTTTTCTCAATGGAGAATTAGAAGAAGAGATTTATATGGAACAACCTAATGGTTTCATTTTAAAAGGTCATGAGCAAAAGGTATGTCGACTTTTGAAATCAATATA
Source organism: Angophora floribunda (assembly GCA_014182895.1). NCBI lineage: Eukaryota > Viridiplantae > Streptophyta > Magnoliopsida > Myrtales > Myrtaceae > Angophora > Angophora floribunda. The sequence goes on along the minus strand of CM024710.1, from coordinate 32,186,425 downwards.
TGGCCTTAAGCAGTCATCGAGACAATGGTATATACGTTTTCATAGTGCCATAGTGGCATATGACTTTACAATTATTGATGAGGATCATTGCGTATATATCAAAAGGTCCAAAGATCAATTTGTGATTATATCATTATATGTTGATGATATACTAATTGCCGGAAGTAATTTGGAGTTTGTCAATACTTGTCAAAAGTTGGTTATCTTCCAACTTTGAGATGAAAGACATGGGTGAAGCTGCATATATTCTTGGAGTTAAGATTTTAAGAAATCGTTCGAAGAGAATATTGTCTCTTTCGCAAGAAACTTATATAAATAAGGTTCTTGAACGATTTCGTATGCATGATTGTAAACCCATAGATACTCCTATTGTAAAAAGTGAAGGATTGAGCTATAGATTATGTCCTAAGACTCCACAAGAGAAGGAACAAATGCAACGTGTTCCTTATGCTAGTGCTGTTGGAAGCTTAATATATGCCATGATGTGCACAAGACCTGACATATGTTTTGCAGTTGGAATGGTAAGTAGATACTAATCCAATCCAGGTCAAGCACATTGGACAGCCGTCAAAAGAATACTGATGTATCTGAAGGGAACTGTTGATTATATGTTGAGTTATCAAGGAAAGGATCTGTGGCTTGAAGGCTACTCAGATGCTGATTGGAGAGGAGATTTAGATGAAAGGAAATCTACCTCCGGATTTGTTTTCTTACTAAACAATGGCGCCATATCTTGGAGTAGTAAGAAGCAAATGTGTATAGCCTTGTCCACGATGGAAGCTGAGTTTGTGGCATTATCAGCAGCAGTACAAGAAAGTGTTTGGCTTAAGAGATTTTTGGATCATTTAGGTGTTATTGAGAATGCTGCAAATTCATTGTTGGTTAACTGTGATAGCCAAGCAGCAAAAGCGTACACCAAAGATCCAAAATATCATGGCAAGACCAAACATATAGATACCAAGTATAACTTTGTCAAAGATATGGTTGCACGAAAAGATGTGAACTTACAGTACAAATCTACGCATAGAATGATAGCAGATCCTATGACAAAGCCGATACCTAGAGATGTTTTCGCTGGTCATGTAAAATCTCTGGGACTACGTAGATCTTGATGTACTAAATGATGTATTTTCCCTATGTTCACTATTGATAATATTTTCTATCATTATTAATGCCTATAAGTTCCATTTAACATTTATGCATCTCAATGCTTAGTGCATTATGTTTGAGAAAGTATGTCGAACAGATAAGAGATTAGCCCACTCACACGGGTAATCGTCTCCATTTACTATGTGAAAAATGGAGATGAGACAATTTTAAGCTTATTATCTAAGTGATAATTGAGAGCTCAAGCTTAAAATATAAATGTCGATTTAACTGAGTGTTAAAATGAGGATATATTATTTACTATGTCCAAAAGTAAAATAACCCACATATTTTACTTTATCTTTTTGGAGCCGATGTGAGTTCTAATGGATTCTTTGAAAGAGTAGATTTGTGAACTCAAGTTAGACATTAAGTATGTCTGAACTATCATCTATATGGTATTTAAGTGAAGACATACGCTCTATGGGAAAGGAGTTAATACCATAATACGTATTTCATACTACGTATGCATAAGACGACCAATAAGAGTGACAAAAGTTTTGATCTCAACTTTTAAGCCGTGTGAGACTCTTGAGGAAAAAAGTTCCTCAATTTTAGTGCCCTCATGACTCTTACTTATTCTCAAGATTTCTATTTAATGTTTGTTGTCTTAGAATGTTGCCGATGATCAAGAATTGATTCGATCTAACGGGACATTTCTAGAATAGCGAGTTGAATTGAAATTGAGAGTTTTAAGGAAAGAGGAAGATCAATTTGTTATCGATGTCACATTCTAGTTTTGTATTCACTGGTCGACCAATTGTGATTAGTTCATAATTGTGAATACAATATATAATAAATGCAAAGAGATCAAGAGAGATGTAAATGTGACTAATTGATCTAGTGGTACGCATACTATATCTACTCGAAAACATCATGCCCAATTTGAGCTACTATGTATTCCTAAAAGATGCATGGTAATGAGCTCTCAAAGTATCTTGGTCGCACGGATTATTTTCTTGTATGAACTTTGCAAAAAGGCGAGAGTTATGTTTAGCCCACCATGTGCGAGTGGGAGATGATGGGTTTTATTAATAATGGGCCGCCCATGATGGGCTAAGCCCAGCCCATTTGAAAGGGCCCATATGATGGGTTTTATTAATAATGGGCCGCCCATGATGGGCTAAGCCCACCCCATTTGAAAGGCGCCCACGAGAGAGGTAGTTATTTTTGTGGAGAATAGAAAAGTTGTAGGGAAGTTAACATTTGAAACACTCATACGTTGAGAAATCTCCCGCACAAACAAAAAAAAAAAAAAAAAAGCTCTCTCAAGTGTAGATTTTCGCCCGAAATCAAGAACTCTCGTTGTTGCAAAGGAAAAATTTAATCCGTGGATAATAAGGTATGTCCATTTATGTGATATGCCTTCCGATCGGTATTATACGTGTCCTTGGGCCATTTCCGCATTTTTGATTGATTGATATTCGATTAGTTCGATATTCGTTTTTCCGGAATCCGTTTCCATCATTTGGGTTGGTTAATGTTGTTTTGATTTTCAAATCCATATCCCAACCGACCCGAATAAACAGTTTATTGCTTTGGTGGGTTGGCCAATCCGGGTTGTCCATAACGCCACCTTAGCCATGGGTTGTCCATAACCGGTCCAAATCAACAGATTTAATTTCGAATTAGAATAAATTAGGGTGTATGATGGATGTGTGATATGTCATTTAGTATGAATCAGCACTATTATGCTCACGGTTTGATTAGATTAGTTTCTTCAAAAATGACTTTTGGTAATTGTGATTGCATTGCAAGATAGGATGTTCCTCAAAACTATGAAGATGCCACAAAATATGTTAACACGGGTACTATAGATTAAAGGAAAAAAAATTCTTTGCAATGATAATCTCCCGCAAATATGTATCAACCGCAATTTTGATTAGGAATTCTAGCCCAGAAAAAGGAAAAGAATTTCATGTGTGACATATCTAGTGTTAATTTAAGACTATATAATTAAATCTTATTTAGAAATCTGAATTTTTTTTTTTGATGACTCAGGGAACCCCGCACCCCGCCGACAATGGGAGAAAGAAATCCCGCCACACGCGCTCTTGCAGCCCACCACACACGCGAAACCACCAAGTCACTCTACATGTGGCCGGATTCGAACTCTCGACTTTGCGAGAGGAAGAGAAATAGCGAGCCAAGCAAATAGCCGCCACCCAAGTGGGTGGTTAGAAATCTGAATTTTGTAACGCAACGATTAAAAAATTTTATATTTTACCTCTTTGAAGCCAGTAATTATATTAAAACTACATGTTATCTTTTTTTTCAGAATGCATATATTAGTCCATAAACAGAAGAATATAATGTTTCGAGCAACCCATCTACCTTGACACACATTTCATGCATAAAATCATCAGCTCAAACTAGTCTGCTCTCGTTGATTTTTCTTCTTTTCTCATCCTCCTGTTTTGGGGTTGTGATCTCTCCGCCACCGCATACGCTTGCTCATGTTTTTGACAACTCTTTAATCTAACTAAAAGAATTTCGACCATTTAGCAAAATCAGATTGAAATTATGACCAAATTAGATTTCTCAGAATTTCTTGTTAAACAAAACTATCTATTGAAGAATTTTTAGCATATCCAAAGGTTTACAACCTTTTCAGTGAGGGGTACCCTACCATGTGGATTGAGTACCTCGTAGTATTGAAAATAAAGCTCCCCGTGACGACAGTTTGGCGTTTCCTGTGACTCTGACCTTTCTTGGATCCCAAGATCATAGTCTAAAAACCCATCAGGAAGAAGGTAAATAGGATTTTGTCGTGAAAGAGATTTTTGATGAAAGATCTGCTTGCTTCCATCAGTCATAGCATCATTCTCAGACTCCATTGAAGAGCCCTCCCCAGAAAAACCTTCATGGATCAGGGTGTCTGACACGAATTTAATCCGCGTTAAAAGATTGTATTCGCGATCGTTCTTGAAAATTCTTTATGTAATGGCTGACAAGGATTAAGGCAGTACTATCGCAACACCAGCGCCACATGCGCTCCATTCATCGTACACTGTCCATTTTTAAAGTTGTCAAGTCCCATCCAACACAACCCAAGACATGTAGGGTCTTTGTCACGTTTGCATCGCAATGTTTCGAAATTCGTCGATCGTCGTGCGATAGAAATGCCGTAGGCTTATCACTGCGTGTGAAAACGATCAGCTGTGTCGCATCAAAGATTTTGCGCGACATAATCTCTTCTTTTTGTAGTTTTGAGTCGAAGAATTTTTTTAATTTGGCTAAAATAGATAAAAGAGAATAATTGAAGCATACTTTTGATGCTCACCTAATTTAAGTCAAGATCTTAGCGACAACTCAAACAAGTAAAATCGAATCGAACATGACTACCAGAATTTTTACACACAGCATACTGGAGTTTTATAATTCTTTTCAATAACTTTAGTGCTACATCAAAATAAAATAAAAAATTTATATCATTATTTACTTGAAATAAGAATCTGAAGTGAATCTTATTTCAAGTAAAGATCTAAAATTGTTATGTCAGTCTAAAATAAGGATATGATCTCACCTGTTGATCTAAGGCATTTTCGTCATTTATTTTCTAATTTAATTTAATTTTATTACATTTTTCTATTTTTTTTCAAAATACTCAAAAAGGGGGAAAAAATATGAAACTTAAAAAGAGACTTCCGGCGGGAAGGCTAGCAACCCTCCCCCACCTATGGCCAATGCCCCACTCGCGATGGGATTGGCTGCCATGGCCAGCAGGGTTCGCTAGCGCCTTGACGAGGGCCGGTGATCCTGGCCGGCCAGAGGCAAAAGCAAGAAAACCGGGAGAGGACCAGCGAAATCTTAAGTGTTGACTAGACGAAATCTTACACTAATTTTTTTGTTTCATCTCAAAACAAAGCTACTTATTACTCATTTCGTTTGGAGAAATGCGGCTGACATGAGTAACTCTTTTTTATTCTAGTTTAAACTTAAAAGGAGAAGAAAATGAACAAACGGATTGAACGCTCAGGATACCCATTCTCAAACCCCTCGAAAAACATTGCGGCCATCGAATGGGTAAAAGATAGATTTTAGCTTTAGCTATTGATTTAAAAACATTTTATCTCACGCACTTCCGCAAGAGTTTTTAAGTTATTGTCATGTGTACTCATGAGGTTTGGATTTAACATATCTCGCAAGATGTCACTAATCCTAATTCTAGGATAATGTTAATCATACATGATTGTATTTTTATACGCGTTAATTCCTCACCAATTGTATTGATTATTCATAATTCAAAAGATTTTTCCTAGTATTTTTCTGTATCTCCCGTTAAGAAGATTAAATTCAGAAAGAGAATAAAATTTTTCAATGGACAAAAGTTCTGCAATACTTCGACTTGGCAGTTTTAATTAGTGAAATTAATACCAGTGTAGAAGAAATTTGTGGCTAAAAGTAATTTAGCGTTATTTTTACTTCTTTACGAGTAATTTAACCAGATTTACGCGTCTAGTAACATGGGAATTAGCTATAATTGTAAGGTCCAGTAATAGGTAGTATTATCATTAAATTATGACAAATAAAAGACTGCATATTACAATCCACACCCGTCATGTATTTAATTATCCGAACATTATATATATAGGTCACAAGAAGTAAAGACAAATAGCAAAGAGAAAGTTATAGCGGCTGCTTGTAAGGGTTAGCATAACTTAATAAAGTTGAGTTACTGATTCAAATTACATAAAAGGACAGTCTAATTCCTAAAAGTGCAAATAAGAGCCGAGACCGCGTCTATAGGGAAAAATAAAAATTAAGATATAGAGTTGTTCTATGCTAATCATACATCACGAGACGTGGAGAGTTGCGGTCTTGGTGCTAAAACTTGTGTTACTTCAACCAAACCAAGTAGCACATTGGTATGAGAACGTCGTCTCGAGATGGAGTGTCCTTGGATTGACCCAGAATGCTCAGTGTATGTTGTGTTCGATAGTCTTGGATCTTTATCATCCAAAAAAATAATTTAAAATATGAAATTTTTCGTTACATTTATAAATTGACTATCAATTATTTACACAAAAGATGTGGGATAATCTCAACAATATTCAGATCTGAATTGGAGCTATAATAATTTATAACTTTTTCACGTGATTATTAGATTTAAATTTATTGGTAAACTGGACAGTGTTGAGTGATTTTTTTGTCTCTTTCATTCTGAAAACAAACTTAAAAGGGTGAGAGTTATCCCCCATTTTCGATTCGATTTACTTGTTTGGGTTGTTCGCTGTAATGGAAAAATGCTTCGACTCAGAACTACGAAAGGAAGAGATTATGTCGCGCAAAATCTTTGATGCGACACGGCTGGACATTTTCACATGCACTAATAAGCTTGAGGCATTTTTATTGCACGATGATCGACGAACTTCCATGATTGCGTTGCAAACGTGAGAAAGACGCTACGTGTCTCGGGTTGTGTTGGATGTGACTTGACAACTATGGATATGGACAGCGTACGACGGGTGGAGCGCATTCATCGCCGGTGTTGCGATAGTACTGCCTAAGGCCAAATCAATAATGCAATACTATTTCCCTTTCTTGTCAGCCTTCCGGATATCCACATGCGACAAACCCTTCTCCCTTCTCCCTTCTCAGGTCTCTTGTGATTGAAAAAGTAAAACTAGGATTGCTTAATCTCTCTTTGAATGCAACCCTTCTGTCAAATTCACCAAATAGGTTAAGAATTAGTACTTAGATCTAGATCAGTTGTTTTTCGGAATTACATAAAGATTTTTCGAGAACGGTTGCGAATACAATCGTTTAACGCTGATTAAATTCATGCCCTGCTCCTTGATCCATGAAGAGTTTCTGGGGATGGCTCTTCAACAGGGTCTGAGAATGATGCTTTGAGTGTTTGAAGCAACAGGACCGGATCCTCAGAAGTTCCGAGCACGCACTCCTTCAGCAGAAATCTCTTTCGTGGCAAAATCCTATCTAACTTCTTCCTGATGGGTTTTTCTTTAATTTAATTTAAGTTTTGTTGGTTGAAGAAGTAAAACTAGGATTCTCGATAAGGAGGATAGCTTGATAAATATTAATTTCTTAACTTGCTAGATATAGTAAAATAGTTAAAAAGTTTTCTTCACCGAATATAATAAGGTAAAATTGGTACTGTCATCATAGAATAATACCCTACAACTCTTATCGGAGAATTAAAGTAGCAATGTATCGACAAAGAGACTTTATAAAAGCTGTCTGTGTCTGTTAAATTTCAAATGATTTCGTATGAAATTCCATGAAAAAGGTGTCAATTTTGGCATGCCTCTCGAAGATGGACCATATAGCATGCCTTTTTTAGTAAAGACGCTTTTCAGAAAATTCCACCAAAGATGTTGACTCGGTTAATACATAAATTTGCACGATGAACCAATGCTTTCTTTATAATTAATTATGGTGTGATCTTAATTTGTAATTTCATTCCTCACAAACTTATGTTATTTTCAAATTTTGGCTCATGTGACTGTGATATTCTAGACGGATACAAAAAACTGATTAATGTGAATTCTCCTACCTTAACATATAATATGATTTGCAAAACTTGTTACTTCCTCTAGTTAAATTTTTTTGTTGGAAATTTTAATGTAGAATATGTTTAATATCGTCATTGTGACAAGATAAGAAATTTTCCAAGATTCATTCAAATTCATTTCACCCTTGTTGCCCTTGATGAAGGGGACTTCTTCATTTACTAGGAGTGATGATCTGAATCATTTGGCTAACAAAAAGACAGAAAAAAAATATATGAACTGATATAGAGTCACTGGGTGAAATTGGCTGGATCAAACAAGATTTTATGGAAAAATCCTTTGCTTATGGTTGCAATGCTACTACAAATTGGAAGAAAAGAGAAAATAATAGTTGAGATGATTTGTCTATTTTGATGATCATTTCATCTGTTAAAGCAATCCTATTCTTGAAAATTCCATTTTTGAAAATAAATCAATTTCTACACGTACGACAGTGAAGGTCAAGAATTTTAAATGCAACGCTTCTAATTGTTTTTAGTTTCTTCGTTGGGATTGTATGTATGCTTTATCTAAGGAATGTGGCAATACATGGTAAAGTATTTGAATATTAAAAATTAAGGGCTCATTCCTTTGATTTTAAATTATTCAGATATGATTAAAAAAGACAATTCCTCGTAGTTTATAGTTGATGGAGATAATTCCTATCACTATGTAATTGGTGGGGCCAAGTCATGTATCAGAATTCGATTGGGAATGGAGAAAAGTAGAGGTTTTCTTTCCCACGGAGGGAGAGACATTTTCTTAAACTCCAGAATCCGAGATTTCTTTAGGAGATTATTTGAAAAGTGGGAGCAGCCTATTTTGTGACAAATAGTCCAATCTCTGGCTCAGAATAACTTGTCTTCTCGATGAGCACTGCAGAAAGACTGAAGAAAAGTACGTCAAATTTACATTACCAGCTTTCATAAAATAGTTTAGGACCATTTCTTAATATTAATGATGGACTCTCGGATAATGCATTTGGAAAATGGAACGAGCACTGCGCTGCACAAGACTTCGTCACGCGGGGAATTATCATTGGATCGTCCCATGTAAGTGGTTAGGACTGGCTGGGGTCCACTCCGCAACTTGAACTTACCCCATAACTAGAGTTAAAATAAAAATCCAAAACGAAAACGAAAACGAAATGACACGTCTTACTTCCCCTTATATACCCTCGCCAACCCCTCAGATTAAATCATCAAGATAATCATATGTCTGTGAAGGGAGTTGAGGGAAGAACCATGGTCATCTATAAGCTTCTCTTGAAAGCTGCGGTTCTTGGGGCTTTATTGGGTCTATACCACAAGCACCTAGCACAAGCTAATGATTCAATCACTAAGCCCGAATGCCGAAATTCCTGTGGAAACCTCTCGATTCCATACCCCTTCGGATTGAGCGATGAAGATCCCCACTGCCGCATCAATTCTTCTTCCTCATTCAAAGTCGACTGTGATTACTCTGCCAAGGCCCCAGTAGCTTACTTCTGGAACAAAAGTAGTAACATCGAAATACTCCACATTTCTGTAGAGGACCACGAGCTGCGCATTAATGCTACAATAGGTCGACACTGCTATAACTCTTCCGGGTACGATCGTTCTTCAAGCAACGACCCATCGCTATGGCTAGCTGAATTCCCCTTCTCCAGCACCAAGAACAAGTTCACTGCCATTGGCTGCGACACGTCAGCCTCCTTCCGAGACCGCGATGGAAAGTTCTCTTTCGGGTGTATGTCTTCGTGTAGCAACGTTTCGGACGTCAGCAATGAATCGTGTACTGGTATCGGTTGTTGTGAGACGAGCATCCCAAGGAACACCTTCAATTACAGGCTCTCGATAACGAGCTCTTCCGATCACTCCGATGTCCTGAGTTTCAATCCTTGCAGTTATGCCTTCGTAGCAGAAATTGGATCCTACAACTTTTCGGTTGGCGACCTTAAGCAGCTTAAATTCAACTCTGTCCCTCTAGTTCTCGACTGGGCAATAGGTAATCAAACATGTGAGGAAGCCAAGAAGAACAGCAAGAGCTACATGTGCACCGAGAACACCAATTGCACTGACACTGAAAACGGATATGGATACAAGTGCACTTGCTTAGAAGGTTATCGAGGCAATCCTTACCTCGAGAATGGTTGTCATGGTACATTGATAACATCGGTAATTTTTAGCTTGTCTTTTATATTGGTATGATCTAAGAAGATTAGATACATCTGAACTGTGTGTTTAATTTTTGTAGATATTGATGAATGTGAGGATCTAGAGATGAACCAGTGTGAGAAAATTTGCCATAATGTTATTGGGAGTTATAATTGTTCATGCCCAAATGGTTATCATGGTGATGGCAAGAAAGGCGGTGGAATTGGACAAGGGTGCACTATTAATCCATCACATTTGATGGAGATTTTGGTTGGTACGTTCTTTTATTTTGCTTGGAGTGCCTGAATTAAAAATCATATTGTCTTAGCTTATTTTGAGAGTATTTAATTTGATTTTTTGCTGCTGCTGGAGAAAATGAACTATTCACAATTTTGCCCGATTTTTCTTTCACGGTCCTTGCTTGGATAAATTCAAAATGAAATTTTGTATATTCTTCTCACTAAAGTTTCTATGTAGAAGATAAATGATATTATCTGATACGTTGAGTACATCACAGGTTACTAAGTGCATCACAATTAAGCTTCCTTAAAATTCAAAAATAGATTAAGTTCCCTCATTCCATGTCTATACTCTTAGAGCATCTTTTGACGTGGTGACCTTGGGCTTTGTGCAAGGGACTGTTCATCTCACAGAAAATGTAGTATTTTTAGAAAACATTTTCCAAAAAATCATTTTTCAAGAAAATGTGCTTATTTTTTTCGGTGTTTGGTTAAAACATGAAAATGAAGTGAAAAATATTTTTCTCTGTTTGATAAGGAAAAGATTTTCCTTTGTTCATTCTTTTTAAATAAATTTTTTTCTTTTTTTTTAAAAAATTTTTATTTTAAAAAATCAATTTTTATATTTTTCTTTTTTTTTCTTCTTCTTCTTTTTCTTTTTCTCATCTTCTTCTTCAGCTAGGCATTGACCACAATGACAACCGACGTCGGCTGAAGGTGAGCTTGAGCTCGCTGCTCACTAGATTGGCGAGCCAAAGAGTTGTGCTCGCCGATCTGGCGAGGCTGGAGCTTACCGCTCACATGTCTCGTTGATTTGGCGAGCGGCGAGCTCAAGGAATTAGGGGCAAACAATGGGCCTCAAGCTTCGGGCTCGCTTGGCTCGCCGCTGATGGTGAGCAGCAAGCTCAAGGCGTCAGGCCTCACCCCTTGCCATCGGCATCAAGTGACGAGCTCGAGGCCCTCACCGCTCGCCTGGCTTGCTGCCAGCCAGTTGGCAGCTGTCATTGTGGCCAGTGACTAGCCAAGATAAAAAGATAGAGGTAAAAAGAAAGAAATAAAGAAAAAAGGAGAAAAGGAGAAAAAAAGGAGAAAAGGAGAAAAAAGAAAAATAATTAAAAATTGAATTTTTTTAAAATGAAAAAGAAGAAGATGGAAAGGTTCACATGGGTGTGAAATAAGAGAAAGTGAGTGAAGAAAATATTTTTCTCATTTTGAAAAGAAAAAAACATTTTTTCATAGTTTAGAAGACTTTTTTTCCCTTGATGAAAAATGTTTTCTCCAAGTAATTCATCTTCTGTAAAAAAAACGCCGAAAAATCTAGAAAATGCTTTCCTAAAAGTTGTTTTTTGTGAAATAAACAGATCCTGAATGTAAAATTTTTTTCCAAATACTAAAATCTCATTGCAAGTATAAGTATCAGTACTGTGTGTGAAAACATACAGTTTTACGATTTGTGCGAGCTTCGGTATTCAATTGGAGGGAGGCCACCTGTCTCAGGCAACAAGAGATTTGTTATCACGTGAGAGGTGATCATCCTCCAATTTGACAGCATGACTGTCAGAAAGAAAGGGAGGCATAGCTGGGTGGTCGCAAGAGCATCCTCCAATTTGCATTTGGGAAAGGGACTTGTGTTGGCGAAACTGGTGGGGACGTACGCTTAGGGATGGCCATGCCATCGATCCAAGGGGATATCCTTCCTTACTTCCTAGCCCCAAATAATGAGTGAAAACCCATGATAAATGGATTTTGTGGCCCAGATTGGGTAATATTTTCATGCTTCACGTCCAGGCCAGGGTGAGGAATGGCTACCACTAGCCTTCTTTTCCTTCTGCTCTTTCTTTTCCTAAGTTTTTCTAGTTGAAGTGTCATTTCCTATATTATCTCCTCATTTAACTTTGAGAACGTTAAATAATAAACACAGCTTCAAACAGTAGGGCTTTACCCAATTATGGCCCAAACTTCCAAGCGTGCCCATATAAAGTAACTTTGACGGTAATCCCAAGCCTAGCGCACCGTTAAGTCTAAATATTTACATCATTCTGCCACGCCATTATCATCTTTTTACTGCCTATGGCACATTCTTTCATTCATTTCCTCTTTACGTTGTTTTTATCTTCTTACAATCATGAATTGTACTTATCTCTTTCTTTCTTTTTAAACTTTCATATTATCACAAGAATGGTGATAAGATAAAGAAACTTGTCCTACATGAGGCATGAGGTGGGTATGGAACATCCTTACTAGTTTTAAGCTGGGCAGGGGACCTAAACCCACCCCCCCACCCCCCACCCCCCCGGTCCTGCCCACCTCATTGCGTTCCCCAAGTACATGCTCAATTGCTTCTTTTTCTGGAGTTCCCTTTTCCCAAAAGCAATAAGGGTAAAACGAAGAAGGTGATAGATTCAATTGTGGATTTGCATGTGTTCTTTTTCTCTTTTCCTCCTTAAAGTCAGACTTGTTCCTTTCTTTCTCATGTTTTGATTAGCATCTAAGAACCAATAGAAATGGTTCAATGGGTTGTTTTGTCTTTCTTTTATATGTGATGCATGACCCATACAACTTTTCTATTTGTTGCACAAGCCATATTTAGCACGATATATTCAGATAGCAAGTTAATTATTAGTGATTTGACATCTATTCAGGGAGATGACACAAGTAAAAGAGGAAGTTATACTAATCCATCTTCAAAATTTCTTCTAAGCTACTAGTCCTTGCCATTTTTATGTCATCGAAAGGGATACAACTGGTTATAGAGATAGGACTTGCATTGAATTATTTAGACTTATGCATTGTTCGATGAATAAATCTCTATATTTCCACGCCTTAAATGACGTGGATTTTGTTGCGTAAGACCTATAAAACTATATGGGAAAAGAAAATACATGATTCTTGTGATTAGTTTGAGTTTATCATTTTCTTTCATAGCGATTTAAAACTGTTAAATTGATGACATTCTTTATAGGCCATGGAACTTGTGTGTGTGTTTCTTTTTTTCTTTTTCTTTTTTCTGGGAGATTAGCTTAACCAAATCGACTGTCCTAGTCTAGACTCAAATTGTCCCAAAACTACTATGGTTTTCGAGGAAGCCTTATGATATAAATTTGCAGAAAGTTTCAAAGTATGGCTGCATTCATATGGTGCGACGATTTGTCTACAGTTGATCATATGGTTAATGATTAAATTGGTGTTGTATATAGGTGTTGCCGGGGCCATTATAGTGTTGCTATTCAGTATAGGCTTTCTATATTTGGGACACAAGAAAATGAAGCTCATTAAGCTCAAGGAACAATACTTCAAGCAAAATGGGGGTTTGCTTTTGCAGCAACAGTTAGATGAACCAGACAAAACCACAAAAGCCACAAAAATTTTTAGCGCAGAAGAGCTAGAGAAGGCCACCGACAGTTATCATGAGAGTAGAATAGTTGGCCGAGGAGGATACGGTACCGTTTACAAAGGATTGTTGCCAAATGATATGGTAGTTGCGATTAAGAAGTCCAAGCTTGTGGACCGGAGCCAAATTGAACAATTCATCAATGAAGTCATTGTGCTTTCTCAAATTAATCATCGTAACGTGGTCAAGCTCTTAGGATGTTGTTTGGAAACAGAGGTGCCTTTATTGGTGTACGAATTCGTCAACAATGGAACTCTCTTCGATCACATCCATGACCCAAAGAACTCATCAAAGCTGTCTTGGAAGACCCGATTGAGAATTGCTTCGAAAACCGCAGGAGTCCTCTCTTACTTGCACTCTGCAGCTTCCATTCCCATTATCCATCGAGATGTCAAGTCGGCAAACATCCTTTTGGATGCTAATTATACTGCGAAAGTCTCTGACTTCGGAGCTTCAAAATTAATCCCACTTGATCAAACACAATTATTCACTTTGGTTCAAGGAACATGGGGATACTTAGACCCTGAATACTTGCACACAAGCCAATTGACAGAAAAGAGTGATGTTTACAGCTTTGGGGTCGTGCTAGTCGAGCTATTGACAGGGAAGAAGGCACTTTCATTCGACCGATCGGAAGAAGAAAGGAGCCTGGCAATGTACTTTCTTTCATCACTGAAAAATGACAAATTGTTTCAGATTGTTGAGGAAGTTATTGCGAATGAAGGAATCAATGAGCAGGTGAGAGAAGTTGCTAATCTTGCAAAAAGATGCTTGACAATAAAAGCAGAGGAGAGACCGACCATGAGGGAAGTAGCAATTGAATTGGAGAGACTTAGAGCAATGGCTAACCATTCTGGTGTCAGTAGTACAAATGTGAATCAGGAAGAGATGGTTCATTTGCCGAGAGAGAAGACTGATGTGTACATGGATACTAGTGGGATCATGAACACTGGGTACACGAATAGCATGGAAGACCATATCATGCCAGAACTCAGTGGTGGGAGATGAGAATATTTAAGTTAGCAGTACGTATGTAGGTTTGTCGTGATATAAGTAAGCGTGTATTTTAGCTTTAGAAAGCTTTTATATATAACTCAGCGATAAGCGTGTATTTTAGCTTTGAAAAGCTTTTATATATAACTCAGCGACAAGATGCAAAAATTGTCTCTTCCTTCTACGTGTTTGTCAGTGATGCCTTTGAGATTTAGGAGCTATCTTTTCTTTGAGTTTGCTCATGGATATAGTTCGTCCGACTTGGATGAATATTTTTCTTGGGCAATTCCATGGTCTTGCCTAGAACGAAATTTTGGCGCGTCGATTATACGCATGACGTGTTCAATTCCACACACTTGCCAATCGCAATGAACTTCACGTTTAGGTCATTCAACCGGTGACTCATGCTTGATGTTACTCGTCCATAGGATCAGTGGGGTAGGGCCATATTTTTCTCCAGCCTGTCTTGTGGTTACTAAATTACAAAATAAACATCGTCTACACTTACTTCTAATTAAGTCTGTGAAGTATACTATCCATATTTTTAACCGACCAATACAAATATTTCCTTGAATTAGTGATGGAGGAAAATAAAGTCCAATGAATATATGTAGTTCATGGGCTCATTATTCACTTACATAAGGCAGCTCTTTTCATGGGCAAAACAAAAGTATCGAATATAGCCATTTGCCATATCTAAAAATCAAGAATTTGTGTTTACAATAAAAAGAAAATATTGGTCAAGACTATTTTTCATGTGATAAATAGAGCCAATTAGACCGTGCGATGTGGGTGCGGCATATAACACTACTCAACAGAGTTGAATTAGCTGATTGATTCATTAAAGTGACTTTTAGGTTACCGTTGTATTTCATTGTTACTGCAATGTGAAGTAAGGTAAGATTTTTCTTCAAGCTCTTATTGAATATACAATTTATTAGTTTGCACAGTGCAAGAGTTTTGCGAGACACACGTCATGCGAATTTTTGGCTTTATACAACCTTTTCATTGACAACTCTAAAGACGGAAAATATACGTAGTTTCGATCTACAACCATAAATGCATTCCCTGTGTAAAGCACACTTCGTGCACAAAACCACTCGCTCAAGCCTCGGCTCGAATGTTACCTCGGGCTGCGAAAGCGACGACCATCAACTCAATGTTGACCTGAAACCATTTTTGTTGGTTGGATAATATATGAAGATTGCAGGTAAGGAATGCAACAACTCTATTGCGACCCTCTTGCGCAATGTAGTCGGGAAAAAGATGGGTTTAAAGGTGATGTTGAATGGGGGAAGAATATGATTCTCCCAAACTCTTATCTCGTGCTATGTTAGGATTTTCATTTTAATTCGATTAATCTTATGAGAATTCTATATAAGGAGTCGCACTAACTTATTTGGATTGGTTAGAAATCAAATGAGATATAAAAGTATACCTCATGACTAAAAATCTAGGACTGGGCTTGATTGTACTGGTTATGTTAGTTGTGCTCTTTCAATACCTAAATTTTATTATTTTATAGCTAAAATGTCCAACTAGTCTTTTTACTAAATTATGAATTCTAAGGTTTTGTCCACTAAGTGTCCGTACAATGTTTTTGTTTGTATAATGATAATTAAAAAAAAAGTAACATAACCATTTAACATGTCAAACTTAACACACTAATTTTGATGATTATTCTAAATTCGACACGCCATAATTTCTAAATGTTTATGCAATTCTGACACAACGTTGTCATCATCTAATTACTTGTGACACATTCTTATATTCCTTTACTCTTTACATCTTTTTTATCTTCTTTCGAGCACGAATCATGCTCATGGATATTTTAAAACTTGATATTAGGGATAAGAAAAACTTCTTTAAAAAATGTCCAAAATTTCTTTAAGGTTGGGCCATGTGGCCTGGCCAACAAAAAAAAGGTTGTGGAGCTTGGGCCAACCCGTTGGGACCCATGGGCCTTACCCACAGGCCCAAGACGGGGCTCGTACCTGATTGAAATTGTCTCGGCTTGGTGCTGTCCCAAGCAGGCTGGGCCATGCTCCCAACATGGCCCATTATCCTCCTCTAGCAGAGAATGAGAGGGAGAGGAGGAGGAGAGCTTTGACTTCTTACGGAATCTTTGACCAATTGCCTCGGGCAAACTGGCCGCCTTAGTGGACGATTTCGGAGAAATCAAAAACATGAGAAAGTGCCGTATCCGAGCCGGTTCACGTTTTTCGTTCTTTTATAAGGAATTGTCAATTTGCCACTCATGTTGGATGGGAAAGCCAAACCATCCTCTTGTTCCCAAATTTGTGACAATTTGGCGGCTGAATGGACGAAATTGGTTCACTTTACCCGGAATCATCATGGTCTAAATAAATCATTCTAGACAGGCTCTCACTTGCCTAGCCAATAGAATTAAAAAACATAAAAAAATCTTCACACTGCAATCAAAGCTTCTCTTATTTGCTTTGTAACCAGGCGATTTAAGGAATTACTTTTCAGATTTTATGAGCTAACGGGTCAGATTTGGAGGAGTAAATCTTCGTACACAATGGGCAAAGGAAGCAAAACGACATTGCAATGTTTATGAGGGTGTAATTGGCATTTCCTTTCTCATTTTGTGCTATAGCTTTTATCTTTTCCTAGTTTGCTAGCGCTATTCACCGGATGTTATGTGATGCTCTAGCTACTACGCTTCAATTTTGAAGCAATTCAATTATCGTACTGAACTTAATTAACTGGGAGTAAATGAGTAACGCAAAGCCGAATGGGAACTTCTAACCAATTTTTCTTTTTACTTGGGGCAACATTTTGGGATAGGATTGGAACTACCAATGAATATCTGAGGACAAAATTAGAAGAAGATTTAATAGTAGGACGTGAAATTGGACAAATCCCAAACTTCTGGGACAAGTTGTAGTTAGTGGGGATCTAAGTCAATGCTCTCATAAACAAGAATATGAGAAAACTTCAAGGCTGTTGCTTTGTCTTTGTTATAAGAACACACGCAGATGCATTCTCCACGACAAAACGAATTCAGAGAGAGAGAGAGAGAGAGCCATGGGTTCAAAATGGAATCTTTTGGAGATAACGAGGATGATGTTAGTGGTCGGACAGTTGTTACTGATATCATCATCATTATCATCTTCTCAAGCCGTATCTTCCAACTGCCAAGAAACTTGCGGAGACGTCGCCGTGCCTTACCCCTTCGGCATCGGAGATGGGTGCTACTTGAACAAGAACGTCTCCATCCACTGCAACGTCACTGCCGCCTCCACCCCCAAGCCCTATTTACGGAACTCCAACATCGAAGTCCTCGACATATCGCTTGACGGCGAGCTCCGCATCTACACCCACATCGGCGTTGACTGCTACGATGAGTCCGGCATACAGCAACAGCCGCCCACTTTCGCCTACACCGTCCTGTCCGCGTTTCCTTTCTCTAAAACCAAGAACAAGTTCACGGCCATCGGGTGCGACACGGTCGCCGTGATCGCGGGATCCAATGGCCAGGGATTCGCGAGTGGCTGCCTCTCGGTGTGCACGGGGATGGATGACGTGACCGATGGGGCGTGCGATGGCATCGGGTGTTGCCAGACCACTATACCGGAGATGCTCCTCAATTACAATGCCAGTGTGGTCAGTCTGAAGAACCACGCCAAGGTGTGGAGCTTCAATCCTTGCAGTTATGCATTCTTAGTCGAAGACAAGTCCTTCAATTTCAATAGGGAGGATCTCAATGGCATGAAGGATACGGTGGTCCCGTCGGTGCTCGACTGGGCTGTCTAGAATGAGACCTGTGATGAAGCAGCGAAGGACACGACGAGCTTCGCTTGTAAGGCGCACAGCGAGTGCTTTGATTTTGCCAACGTGCCCGGTTATCGATGCAATTGCTCTTCTAGGTATGAGGGGAATCCATACCTTGGTTGTGTAGGTTGGTGCATATTCGAGTGCTTGATGATGATATTTTGATGCTATTGTCTTATTATAAGAAATCATAACCCAAGTGCCCTAATAAAAAAATTGGCAGATGCTTGTGATGGTGAGAGTCGAAGCCCTAGTTAATAATAAGTTAATGAGTTAGGACACACATCATACATCCATGCATCATCCAATTTAGTTAGTATTTCAGATTTTCAAACTGTCGATGGAAAGAAATCTAAAAATATTATAAAGAGAAATTTCAAAGGTTATTAACTGATCAAATTTGTCGACAAATTGGTTTTTTTCATTGATCGTTGTCTAGTCACGACCAACAATTACGGTCCATTATTATTTTTGGAAATGCTCAAACGTACAGTGTTTGGTCTTGTCCTTTCCCTATTAACATTTAGTTTTTACATTAATATGAATGCTCCAAAAAAAAGAAGAAGGAAAAAGTATAAAAAAAAGTCATAAACCTATTATATTTGTATCAATTTAGTCCTAAACCTCTTGAGTTGGTGTTATTTTAGTTCTAAACTTTTTAATGGTGCTTGATTTAGTCTTAAACCTATTCAACCAGTGTCAATTTAGTCTTAAACATTTTGACTTGATGCTAATTTAATCATTCCAAATAATTTTCACTGGATTTTGCTGACATGGACATTGGTTAGCTTACATGGCACCACTAGTGTTGATGTTAACAATTATTAATAATATTTTAATAATATTATTTTTTTCTATATTATTTTTTCTTTCTTTCTTCTCCTCTTTTCTTCTTCTTCCTTTTGTCGGTGGCCAGGCCCACTAGCCATGACTAGGTGGGCTGGCCTCGAGGGGGCGAGCATGGTCCGAGTTGGGCCGATCCACCCCTTGACCCTAGGACCAACCCGCACAGTGTTGGTCCTCAACTTTTGGGACTGAGAACCGACCCTATTGAGCCTAGGACTGAGGGCTGGACTAACCCAAAGGGTTTAGTCTAGTTCTAGGGTTAACCTAGGACCAACCATTAATTTTTTTTCATTTTTTTGTATTTCTGAAAATTTAAACCAATTATTTCAAATATTTATCGATATTGTGATTTTAACTAAACTATAAATACTAATACATATTCAAAAAATTTAAAATAAGGTAATAATAAAAATTTCACACTTACCAAAAGCAAGAAATCATAAAAATAATTAAGATTACTTATAGAGCCGCAAGACGAGTGTTGCTCATGAACGAAAAGAATTTCTAATTAGGGCTTTATTTCCTTATGATTTACTTAGAAGGAGCAAGGTTAGTGAATAGAGGTGAGTGGCGTAAGCATCAAGCGACAAGTGGGGTGAGCATGGCAAGCAGGGTAAGTGTCGAGTGGTGAGCGACCAAAAGTGAATGAGGTGAGTGTCAAGTGGCAAGTGCGACAAGATTGCTCACGAGTGAAGTTGTTTCTTTCGATTTTACTTGGCAAATTGAATATTAAGAGGATAAAGTAGAAAGAAGAGAATAAGGGTACTAGAGGAGGACGTCATTTGAATTAGGGTATACTCTTTAGAATAAAAAATATATTATATTAAGCCAGAGTTGGTTCGGGTAGAACCAACCCGAAACTCTTAGGACCGAGAACCAACTCGCACAGTACTAGTCCAAGAATCTCAAGACCAAGGACCGACCTAGTCCTTTTAGGAATCGAACCGAGACCGGCAGGGTTGGGTCGATCCAAGGTCAGTCCAGGGTTGACCTTGGATTGATGCTCACCCCTACTGGCCTCTCTTGGCCATGGTGAGACCAAGCCTTAGTGAGGGTTTCCCTAGCCAAATCCGATGAAGCTAACCCTCACAAGATCTGGCCTAGGCAAGGCCAACCCTCGTTGTGGCTAGTGAGGTTAGCCCGCTCGACCATGGCCAGTGGCCATTGCCTAGGCAAGGCCGACCCTTACCAGATTTGGCCAGGGGAGCCCTTGTCAGGGCTAGCCTCGCTTGGGCTCGGCCTTGCCATGGCCAAGCAAGGCCAGCTTGACCATGGCCAGTGGTCACCGGCAAAAGGAAGAAGGAGAAAGGAGAAGAAAAAAGAAAAAAGAAAAACAATTAGCAAAAAAAATAAAAAAGTTATTAAAATATCATTAAAAATTATCTATGTTAATGCCAGTGGTGCTACATAAGCTCCTCTGTGTCCATGTTAGCAAAATCTGGCCAATATTAGCTAGAATAATTGAATTGGTACCAAGTCAAAAGGTTTAAAATTAAACTAGCGTTAGTTCAATAGGTTTAGGACTAAATTGGCACCATCAAAAGGTTTATGATTAAATTAGCACAAACTCAAAAGTTTTATGACTAAATCGACACCATTAAAAAGTTTAAAACTAAATTGGTACTAATGTGATATATTTAAGATTTTTTTGATACGTTTTCCAAAAATAAATTGCCATGCACAGAAGCAACATCCCTGATATACATTGTATCAAAAATCGACAGGGAAAGGAGAGGACCGAACTTTTCCTTATTCCCATAGAGGGAGAGACGTTTTCTTAGACTCTAGGATCCTAGATTAATCTTTTAGAGATTATTTGAAAAGTAAGAGCAGCTCATTTTTTGACAAGAGTACTCCAGTCTCTGGCTCAGAATATAGCTTGTCTTCTTGATGAGTAGCAAAGAAAGATCCGGGGAAGATATGTGAAATTTACGTTATGAACTTTCGTAAAGAGAAGTGCACTGCATTGCTCAAGACTTCATCACACGAGGTATTATTTAATCGTCTCATGCAAGTGGCTATGACCACTTGATGTCAACTCCACAGCTTGAATATCTAGATATGGACATATATGGCTGGCTTCCATCAAATTTTTGTAATATCATAAGCCGTAAGCAGATTCAATCGAATCTCAACAACCAGATATGCATTAATGTGGATAGAACTTCCTCGCTCTCCACTTAAACTGGACTCCCATCTTTAGGGGGGGTGGAGTGAGGAACAATGGAAAGCAAATCTTAACCCCACCAAAGTGCTTTATATTTAGGGGCTCAATTTTAATTGTCCGTGCAATCTTTACGTACTTTCGTAAAGAGCTGTGCTCTGCATCACATTATCGATTTCAATCATTTGAGAACTCTTCTGGTATGATAAGTCTTCAAGTGATTGTCTGCAAAACTAGACGAATTCCCCCTGTCCGGCACCAAGTACATATGCTCTCCGTAGTCGATTGCGACACGTTGGCTATTTGCTGAGACGGCCGCGATGAACTTGTTCTCTGCAAACAGACGAAGATTGGTCACAACAATCGCAACCAACTGCAATGAATTTGTTCTCCGTGCTAAATATGGGGAATTCAATTAATCTAAGCCACGGATAGTCGCTCGGAGACTCATCACACCTGGAAGAATTATGGCAGTCTTGACCCATCGAAACGATAACGCCCACCTCATGATCGCAACCTACAGCAGCGAACTTGTTCTTCGTGCTAAATATAGGGAATTCAGACTTCAGATCGGGGCCCATATGAAATCCGCGGTCGATTTGCAAGGCCTCTGGTCGTGGATGGAAATCGGAGATAATAGCACCTCACTGAAACGGAACGAGAGTGACAAATGGATTTAAGTTGGGCTTTGTTTAGTTCATACTACATAGTCGGATTAGTAAGCTTTGGATTTAATTCGGTTTAATAAGCTCTTGGGTTTGGTAAATTTGGGCTTGCTTCGGCTTGGGAGAATTCGGGGTTTGAGCTTGAACAAATAAGCCCATTGCATTTGTAAAGCCTTTCTTGTTTTCTGTGACCTGGACCTGTGAGGTCCAATCTGGGTCCAAATTCGGACTAGGCCCAAGGGCCCAGGCCGAGTCTCTATTTCCAGAAAATAATAAAAAATTCGGAAAAAAGAGAGGATAAAATTGGTTAGAGAAACAGGCCTCGATTGAGTTGTTAGATTTTAGCATTAAAATTATTTTTAGTGTCATGATTTTCTCTAGTTTAGATTTGGGAAAACTAGTTTCTTTATAAAATTGAATTTGATATTAGCTAAGCTCATGGGGGTTGTTGTCATAGAACTTAATAAATGAGGCCATGTTATATTCTTTGCCCAATTTGTATCGGGTTATCTCACTACACTTCACTATTTTAATCACTTCTATTTTAATCACTTTTCTTCATTATTCTTGATTTGTTTATTTCTTGCAATTGCTTTTATATCATTTTTGTATTGCAATTCACTTTCTTAGTTGAATAGTTAGGTCATATTCAATGATCATAATAAATACAAAAAACATTGCATCAACACTTAATGGATGTGAATCTTAGAATTCACAATTTTGTCAAAGGATTGCGTGAACACCTTAGTTGACAAATAATCAAGTTTAGATATAAAAAATGCACTAGTTAAATAAACCAGTATTAAGTCCCTAACCCTAAATTTTTGGTTGTGTAGGAAGTGATTTATACTTGTATATCTCATTTGGTTTCTAACCAATCTCAACAGGCTAGTGACAACTCTTCATTTAGAGTTCTCATAGCATTAATCGAATTAAAATGAAAATCACAATGTCGCATGATGTAAAAATTTGGGAGAGCCCATGCCGATTGAGGACTATCAACCCTCAACTCAACATTACCTCTAAACCGCTCCTATCCCCAACACCTATTCAGGAGGGTCGTGACAAGATGCATACACAGGGATGGCTATTATACCAATCCAAGTAGATATCCTTACTTCCTAGTCCCAACAAAATAAGTGAAAGCCCGTGATCAACGAATTTTGGGGCGGCTATGTGGTAAAATCTTTCTACTCCCCATTCAAGCAGGGGGAGGAATAGGCATGGCTAGGCTTCTTTTCCTCTTGTTTTTTCTTTATTCCTCCTAAAGATTTTCTAGCTTTGGTGGTTTTAACAATATTCTTTTCTCATTTAACCGTGAAAACTTTATATAATTCCTAACAAAACGTAAGGATTGATCAAATTCTGACTCGAATTTGCAAACTTGCAATATAAAGCACTAAACTTTTACAATTACCGCAAATCTGGCAAGCCGTTAGCTTCAAAGATTTGCAAAATTCTAGCACATTGATATTATTTTGTCACGACCTTCTTGAAGGTGGGCCATGAGGGAAGGCTAATGGATTACTAAGCGTGGTACTTAGCACAGACTTTCTCAAGCCCTATCAATCGCAACTTGGTACTTAATTCGAAGTGTAATTAACTTTCTTCTTTTGGAGTCGCCACTAATCGGTTATGGATCAATTAAATATTCATGTTAAATGTGGGAGTGCATTTTACTTTTGCGAACTAGGGATTTAATGAATTTGGCGACTTGATTACGTTAGATTAATCTAACGCCCTTTTGATACGTTTTCTCCTTATTTCAAAAATGTTTTGTATGCAGTTTTTATTTATTTTTTACCATATGTCACTAACATATGAGGGGTGTGCGCAATTAGGGAATATAATACCCAATAATCAGTAAATGAATTGCAGAGAATTTTTAAAGAACCTGAATACGTTAAGCAAGAAAGCAAATCGCTATCCATCGTCACAGAATTTCTGCAAACTATGATAGAGAAAATATGCAGGCAAAATGCATGGTTATGCATGGACTAGGACTAACCGCAATCATTCATCCCGCTCCTTTTATTTTTCTTTCTTTTATTTCTCTCGCTGCACTTGAAAACATTCCCCAATTCTCTCCTCTTGGCTGGCCGCAAGTTTGCTGGACTTCTTCTTGATTATCACCCATACCATGCGCACAATCTATTCGATGATATTCGACTGAAAGTATTTCCCTGGCTTCTCAAATTCAAGCACGATGAAGCTAGGTCAAGATGAAATTTATTGGATGCGGAAATGCTTTATAATGTCTAAATGCCTAAATTGCAATGCAAAAATATCAATATTTTTATTTAGGGGTTGATTTTGATGCTTAATTTTTTTTTATTCAGGGGTTGTTTTTTATGCAACGTGAGTTGATCCCTTGACTACCAGCAAGGGCCGACCTGGTTTGTAAGGACTCAGGCTTATTACTGTGTAATATTATCCATTTTAGGTCAAGACCCGCATGGCTTTGTTTTTTGGGCTTTGCCCAAAAACGCATTATACAAAATACAGAACCCAAGCCTTATTAACTAGCTCAGGACTCCCCCTAGGCAATGTGGGACAAGAGAAAAATTAATTTATTTTCAAGATTTGGCTTATGCAACTTAAATTTTTTGAAGCGTCACGACTTTATTATTAGGTGGTCGCAGCTTTTGATGCTGTTGAACTTAAGCGATTCTGTCAATTGTTTTTTCGTAATTATACAACTGGAGTCGAGTTTCCCTATCTGCTGCCTCACCACTAGTTTTCTTGTGAAGGATGATCGAATCATCATCTTGTCACTTTGCTGAGATATTAAAGTGGTTTCACCCTCTATCTAGCTGGCAATATCTGTTCTCCACAAAGCTAAAATGCAGAGCCATAAATTCTGAAAGTTTATGCTACCATTATCTTCATAAAAATTGGAAATGGTTCGTTGGACGACTAGCAAGCTAAATTAGTTGTGCATGTCCTATTCCGAAATTGCAAATGTCCTACGGATGCAGTTTTCAAGAAATTAGTGGACAATACAGAGAAGTCCAGTGCATCCTCTGCGAATGCAATCGCTCTGTTCCAAAATTCCTACGGCCAAGTGCATATGAAGAAGTAATGCTAAGGTATTATTTTCAAGCACATGAGGCCACTAGAGATGCACATTACTAGTCTCTAGAAGAACACGAGCATAATCAACCCGCGTCAATTTATTCCTCTCGAGACCCTTAGACACTCTGAATAGATATATATTTTATCCAGATAGCATGTGTCATAAATACAGTGACCCATTCAAGGACCTTAATCTAGTTGTGCACCATGAACCTGTCAATAAGTGAAGGAATTTTGCCAAAGTGTCAATGGTTGAGCTTTGTGCTTCGTAATTTTATGTAGGAATGTTCCTAGTTTATTATGCTAGTGTCACTTTAAAACTATTAAACTTGTATAAGGGAATCCATCCCCAAGATGTATTTTTGAAAAATAGTCATTTGTAATGGCCATTGGGCCTCAAGCAATTCATGTAATGCCCTTGCCTTCAGTTATAAAAGGCGGAGAAGAGCAGTGGTGAACTTCCGGAAAACCATCATATTTTCTCCTATCGTGTTTTTATAAACTTCGCCATTCTCTAGGCATATTGTTATTTGAAGGATAGGAATAAATCTTTAATAATGCGATATCCTAATTCTTGGTGAAGCAAGTATTCTCTCTTTTTATCAGTCAAAGTGATCCTGTGGATCAAAAAGCTAAACTAATATTGAGATTTCAAGTCTCAAAGTGACCATTTTAATGAGATTTTCAGGCTAAAAATCAATCATATTTTGATTGTTGAGGGAAGGGCCTATGTATTGTGATGGCATATTGACCTTAAATCTTCTTCTTCTTAGTAACTTAATCTCTTAGGATTGTACAACTGAAACCGATTGAACCAGGAGCCACTCGAACTGGATCGAATTGGTTGGTCATATGTAGTTCTCATGTGTGCTAGTCTGGTTACTGATTCCATAAAATCAGAATCGATAATTGCCAGTTTGGTTTCTAATTTCAAAATGGGAAATGGACCAATATTGAAAGTCCCCAATTAGCTCAAAGGTCAAATGAGCCTAGCAAGAATAATAGCCCAGTCGAAAGAGAAAAAAGTTGAGCTTAGAGAGAGTAAAAGCCCACAACAAAAGGAAAGCTCTCTCTCTCTCCAAATGTAAAGAAAAAAGGAGAACCTTAGCAAAGCAAATTGAAGGGAATCAAACACACTCGGAGACGACACTACAACAGATTCCTCTCTCTCTCTTGTTTTTCTTTCCCCATACATAAGTATCTGTTTTGTTTAGTTGGACCAAGAATTTTTGAGAGCATATACAGTTTACACAAATAGAAAAAACTCTCTCTACTTGTTCCGTTGAACTACCCAAGAACCAAATGAGATCAGTTCCTAGGACTAGGTGGTCAGGTTCCTAATTCCAAAAAATGATAACCAATCCTCCTAATTCAGTTTCCAATTCTTGAGTGGGACTAAATTAGACCGGGACTAGATCATCCCTATTATCCCTCATTAACTCCAATTGTTGCCATGTTAATTAATGTTTTTATTGAATTTAAAGTTATATATTATTTTGAAAAATCAAACGTAGCTATATATCATGAAACTTTGATGTCTTCCAAAAGATGAATTTGTCGTACATCAAATCAAATTTTATCATGTAACATATATATATATATATATATATATATATATATTTCTTATAAGTATTAAGGCATTATTAAAATGTTGAATGATTTTATCTGAAGAGAAAAGAAAGAACCAATTTAGAGAAAGTCGATGGTCACTTAACAAAGTGGATGTTGTCCTCTACTAAATTAACTTTACTAGGTGATTAGATTTTTTCTCTTTAAGGGTAAATGAAATGCGCAGAAAATGAGACAAACACCACATGCCCAATTGCAGGATTTGGTCACTTAACAAAGTGGATGTTTCCATACTGGATTCCATATGCAGGTATTTGCTCCATACAAATTTTATAAACATAGTACAATAGAAAAGAGGTTTTTTTTTTTTTTTTGGAAGCAAAGAAAGTTTGGATTGAACTCTATAGCATCAACGTTACATAAGAATGATAGGATCTAACATATAAGTAGCACAGTGACTAGAAAGAAATTTTATAACCACATCGTGATATAGCTTTATTCTCGCAACACTGTACTTTAATTAGAAAAAAAAGAAACTTATTCCACTAATGGTAACATTAATATATCAGGTTAATACTTAAATATTAATTATGTATAGTCTATTGACCTAGACATACTTTGCTGTAGCAGTCAATAAAACCAAAAAGATCCATTAATTTTTTTTTTTTAAATTTCGTTTTGTAGCCATACCTAATTTTGGCCAAATAACATCAGGAAAAGTTCTAGTGAAAAATCAGTCACTATTGCTCTTGATTTTAACTCTCTAGAAAAAAGCAACTTTTTATTTGCTCCTTCAGCTAGAAAAGAAGAGATATCCAGCATCCTGTCCAAAGCAGATGCAATGACGGCGACCTTGACCTGCAAAGGAACGACTTGTATAGCAAACTCATATGTATAAGATTAGAACGAACTTGCAACACGACACTGACCTTGACCTGAAAAGCCAAGTAGTGACTTGCATGGCCCAACTAAGGTCTCTACGATTTGAAAGGCCTAGGACCTTATGATTTGGGTCCACTTTTAGCAGGATCGTGATTCATGTTGGGATGTTAACCATTTTAAGAATTTTCAAATTAATTTGAAATGTAAATAAAGACTTGCTTTAAGAATTCAGTTTGATCGTGTGTAACAAAGCTCTCTTAAACTGGATATGAAACGGAGAAAAAAATAAAAGCAGGATTCTTGACAAAGAAGATAATTTGATTAATATTAATTTCTCAACTTCCTTGGTAGATATAGCAAATTAGTTAAAGTTTTCTTTGCCGAAGATAATAAGGTAAACATGGTACTATCATCATTGAAGCTATCGACAAGAAACTCCATAAAAGATGTCTCTATTTCTGTTAAATATCAACCAATTTCGTATGAACTTCCATGAGAAAGTGTCAATTTTGGTGTGCCTCTGGAGGGTGGGCATGTGGCATATCTTTTCACTAAAGAAACTTTTTATAAATTTTATAAAAATAGTGTCAATATTGACGTCTACCTTGATTTGAAAACCCAACTCATATCTCTACAATTCAAAACGCCCTGCGACATGACATTGGCCTTGACTTGAAAAGCCAGGCAGCCACTGGCATGGTTAGCTGATGTCTCTACGATTTGAAGGCCAATGAGCTATAATGATTTCCTTGATCCCGAATCTTAGATTCACTTTTATCAAAAACGTGATTCATGTTGTGTACGTTACAATAGGTTGTGGGAATTTCCACATTGATTGGAAACATGAATAGAGACTTGTATTAAGGATTCAATTTACTTGTGTGTATTGAGATGGGGCCTTTCCTGATTCTCTCTCCCTCTCTCTTAAAGATTATATGATATTTACACATATAATTAGTGAATTGATTAGAATAAAATTCTATAGCCATGTCACGACATAGCTTTATTCTCACTATTGCTTACAATAATTAAAGAAAGAAAAGGAACTCGTCCTTGCTAATAGTAGCACTAATTTATTAGGTGAGTACTTAAATATTAATCTGTGTATTTTTTATTAGCCTAGACCTACTTTGCTATAGCAGTTAATAAAACCAAATAGATCCTTTTTTTTCTTTGCTTAGTAGCTATACCTGATTTTAACCAAGTAACTCTAGGAATTAAAGTAGAAATTTCTATCGCTTTTGCACTTGATTTAGACTCTCCAAAGAAAAGTAACTTTCTTTTGCTCTTTTAGCTTAAAAACAAGATGCATTCGGTCCCATTCCTCATCCAAAACATCATATACAACTTACATCCACTCTCTCTCACTCTTCACTAAAGAAACCTTGACAAGACATTCACATTGTAATGTCGGAACAACGTGGCCACCTCTACTCAATGAAAGGAAAAGTAAAAGTATGATTCTTGATAAAGAAAATAGTTTAATCAATATCAAATTTTCAACTTTCGAGATAGACATAGCAAAATAGTAAACTTTTCTTCCCCGAATATTGCAAAATAAAAGTCTTATTGTCATCATTTGTGCACAAGAACTATAAACCACAACTTTGATTGAAGAATTAAAGTAGCAATTGTATCGACAAGAGACTTTATTAAAGCCGGGTCTATGCCTGTCAAATATCAACCAATTTCGTATTAAATTCCATTAATAAAGGAGTCCCATGTGGTGTGCCTCTCGAAGGTGGACCCCATAGCAAGTCATTTTAAGAAAGAAGCTTTTCTGAAAATTCTATTTCACTCCTACTGTCCTTGATGAAGGGGACTTCTTAGTCTATAAGGAGTGATGATCTGAATTATTTGGCTGACAAAAAGAGGGAAAAAAAAAAGGTGAACTGACATGGAGTCACTACGTGAAATTGGCTCAATCAAACAAAATTTAATGGAAAAGTCCTTTGCTTTTGGGTACGATTCTACTATGATTTGGAATAAAAGAGAGAAATAATCGTAGTGGTTTTCCTATTTGGTTGGTTATTTCAAGCGGCAAAGCAGTCCCATTCCGGAGAACTCCTTCTCGGAAAAAAGGAAGATCTTTTGACATCTAAGAAAATGAAGGTCAAGAGCTTAAATGGAACACATCTTATTGTTCTTAGTTTTCTCGTTGTGATTGTACTTATGCCTTCCGTTATCTATGAAATGTGGTAATATATGATAATGTATTCAAATGAAAAAAATAACATTTCCATCTAATAACTTAAATTTTTGGAATAGTTGACACTAAATTCACAAAATCTCACATTGTGTTAGAATTAGTGATCTTTTTGGGTCTTACTTGTCCAATATTATTTGGGAATAGGATCCAACATACAAGTAGTGAAGTGACTAGAAGAAAATTCTATGGCCACATTGCAAACATAGCTTTATGGGAAAAGTGAAAAAAAAAGTCAAAAGCCTATTACATCAATATCAATTCAATTTTAAACATTTTAATTGAATTAATTTAGTTATAAATCTTTTCACATTAATACTAATTCAATCCCTCCAGTAAATTTAAGTTAGAAATTGTTGACATAGACATCGGTTGTCCGACGTGGTATAATTGGTATTGATGTTGATAATTCTTTTAGTTTGTAAATATATTTGCCTTTTCTTTTCCTTTTTCTTTTCCTTCCTTTCCTTTTCTTTCCATTGTGGCTGACGAGGTCCGCGGAGCTTGCCAGCTTTTGGGCAAGGGCCGCAAAGCCCTCATCAGCAACTAGTGAGCGTCAAGGCCCTTGTCCGGATGCAGGTGAGGCGCATGTGGCCGCAGGAGAGGATCTTCGTGTACGAGGTTCTAGAGTTGGGGCATGGACTCTGCAGGACTGTGACATTTCTGGAGATTTCAGCCGCTTCCTCTCCACCATCGACGCTTACATCCTGGCCCAAGTTTGGTTTCAGTTTTCCTTTCGCTTTTGCTTCTTTCACGCCAGTTCTTTTTTCTCTCTGTTTCCTTACTCCTCCAGCCAAACCACGGTCGCTCCAACTTCGAATGGTCTGAGGAGCCAAGCAACGATGGAATCGTGGCCACCAAGCTACTGAGCAGCACAAGCCTCTAGCGACCCCGCATTATGGGTTGTCCGGATCTAGGTGAGGCCGGGTGAGGGCCATGACCCTCACTGGCCACTAGCGGGGTTTGCGACCTCGCCCAGTGGTCAACAAACTTGGATGACACTTGCTGGCCACAGTGAAAAAAAAGAAAAGAGAGGAAAAGAAATAAAGAAAAGAAAAGAAATTAATAAAAATCTCAAATCTTCAAAAAAATATATTAAAATCATTTAAAAAATGTCAGCATTAGTACCAACTGTGTCATATAAGACGGTTAATATCCACGTTAGCAATTTCTGGCCTAAATTGACCAAATCAACTAAATTGGTATCAATATAAAAAATGTTTAGGACAAAATTGTTTCAATGAAAAGATTTATGATTGAATTAGTGTCAATGCAAAAGATTTATGATTTTTTTAGTACTTTCCATGAGCTTTATTCTCACTCTTGTCTACATTAATTAGAAAAAAGGGACTTGTCCTGCTAATGGTAACACTAATTTATTAGGTGAATACTTAAATATTAATTTGTGTATGTTTACTAACCTAGACATACTTTGCTGTGGCAGTTAATAAAACTAAATAGATTCTTTCATTTTTTTTTTCTCGCTTAGTAGCCATACCCGATTTTAACCAAGTAACTCTAGGTAAAATCATAGAAAATTTTAACGCTGTTGCTCTTGATTTAGATTCTCCAAAGAAAAGCAACTTTCTTTGCTCTTTTAGCCTAAAACAAAGATGCATTCAGTCCCATTCTTTGTACAAAGCATCAGATGCAACTGACATCCACTTTCTCCCGCTCTTCACTATAGAAGCCTTGACAAGACCATCGTGATTCACACCATGACGTCGCAATCGATTGTAAGAATTTTCAAAGTGACTTGCAAATAATGAATGAACTCTCTACCAATGCTTCTCTTTCAATAAATGGCGCTTTCTATCTGTCACGTCTAAAAAAAGAAGAAGGAGAAGTGGGAATCTTTATGAAGAAAATACTTTGATTAATGTTAAATCTTCGAATTCATTGTTGTAGAAAGCAAGTAAAAGTTTTTGATATCGATTATAAGAAAATAAAAATGGTATTATATATCATCGACAAGAGAAATTACACAAGCTATCTATGTATGGCGATGTTCATTATCAACAAATGTTTGGTATTGAATTCCACAAAAAAAGGTGTTAGATTATAATGCATGCCTCTCAAAAGGTAGATCATGTAGCATGTTTATTATCCCTATAGAAGCTTTCAAAAAATTCCTTCAATGATTTTTTTTTTGGTCGGTCCATCAATGATGTTGATTGAGGCAACTGCATAAAATCATCACGATGAACCTATTTGTGACCATAATCAGCGTTTAATTAATGGAGTTGGTAAAATTATGTCATTTTCAAGGTTTGGCTTATGCAGACTAAAATTTCGAGTGGTACAAATCTTTCATTACATACAAATATTTGATTTAATGTGAAGCATGACGCCTTAGTTATTAGGTGGTCGTAACTTTCAATGTTGTGGCTTCCCCATTGAAATTAAGTAGTTCTATCAGTTGTTTTTCCATAACTACACAATTGGAGTCGAGTTTCCCTATCGACCACCCCATTACTAGTTTTCTTATCAAAGGATACTCGAATCATATCTCATCAGAGATATTAAAGTAGTTTCATCCTATATCCTACTGGCAATATCCATTCTCCACAAATCTAAAATGCAGAGCCCTCAATTCTGAAGTTCAAGCTACCATTGTCTTTATAACAAAAATGGAAACAACTCCCTGGACGGCCAGGAAGCTAGATAGGTTGTCATGTCCTATACCAAAATTGTATGGGTCCTATGGATGCAGTTTCGAGAAATTAGTGGACAATAGAGAGAAGTCCAGTGTATACTCAGCGAATGCACTCGATCTGTTCCGAAATTCCTATGGTCCAGTGCATATGAAGTAATGGTGAGGTACTATTTCCAAGCACATGAGGCCACTAGAGATGCAACCTACTAGGCTCTAGAGGAAGATGAACCAGAGTCAGTTTATTTATCTAGAGACCCTTACGTATATTTTCTCCAGCTAACACGCATCATAAATACAGCAACTCATTCAAGGGCCCTAATCTAGCTGCGAAGCATGAACCTATCAATAAGGAAAGGAATTTAGCTGGGTTGTCAACGGGTGAGCTTTATGCTTTGTAATTTTATGTAGGATCTTCCTAGTTTATTGTGTTAGTGTCACTTTAAAACTGTCCATCTTATACAAGGGAATCTATTCCCAAGATGTACTTTTGAAAAATGGTCATATGTATTGCCTATTTAAGGCCTTATGCAATTCATGCAATGACCTTGTTATAAAAGGCGATGAATAGGTGTAATAAAATGGTAGTGAATTTTCAAAAAACTTTTATATTTTCTCCTATCAAATTCTTGTAGACTTCGTCGTTCTCTAGGCACATTGTTATTTGAAGGATAGGAATAAATCTTTGATAATGTGATACCCTGATTCTTGATGAAACAAGTATTCTCTCCATTTACCAGTCAAAGTGATCTTCCGGATCAAAAAGCTAAACTACTATTGAGACTTTTGAGTTTTAAGGTAACCATTTTAATGAGATTTGCATACTAAAAGTCAATCCTATTTTGATTACCGAGGGAAGGGCGTATGTATTGTGATGGCATATCGATCTTTAGTCTTCTTCTCCTCGGTAACTTTATTCGCCATTAACCTTTGTTGTTATCCATGTTATTTCTTGATACATATATATAGTTTGCACAAAACATAAGTATTTGTTTTGTTTAGTTGGACGAAGAATTTTTGAGAGCATATACAGTTTGCACAAATAGAAAAAACTCTCTCTCTACTTTTTCCGTTGAACTACCCAAGAACCAAATGAGATCAGTTCCCAGGACTAGGTGGTCAGGTTCCTAATTCCAAAAAATGATAACCAATCTTCCTAATTCAGTTTCCAATTCTTGAGTGGGACTAAATCAAACCGGGAATAGATCATCTCTATTATCCCTCATTAACTCCAATTGTTGCCCATGTTAATTCTTGTTTTTCTTGAATTTAAAGTTATATATTATTTTGAGAAATCAAACATAGCCATATAACATGAAACTTTGATGTATTCCAAAAGATGAATGTGTCGTACATCAAATCAAATTTTATCATGTTAAAATATATATATTTCTTATAAGTATTAAGGCATTATTAAAATGTTAGTGACTTTATCTGAAGAGAAAAGAAAGAACCAATTTAGAGAAATTCGATGGTCACTTAATAGAGTGGATGTTGTCATTTACTAAATTGACTTTACTAGGTGATTTGATTTTTTCTCTTCAAGGGTATATGAAATGCGCAGAAAATGAGACAAAAACCACATATCCAATTGCAGGATTTTATATGTTTCCATGCTGGATTCTATATGTAGGTATTTGCTCCAGACAAAATTTATAAACAAAGTACAATAGAAAAGAGGTTTGATTTTTTTTTTTTTTTGGAAGCAAAGAAAGTTTGGATTGAACTCTATAGCATCAACGTTACATAAGAATGATAGGATTTAACATATAAGTAGCAAAGTGACTAGAAAGAAATTTTATAACCACATCGTGATATAACTTTATTCTCGTAACAATGTACTTTAATTTAAAAAAAAACTTATCCACTAATGGTAACATTAATATATCAGGTTAATACTTAAATATTAATTATGTATAGTCTATTGGCCTAGACATACTTTGCTATAGTAGTCAATAAAACCAAAAAGATCCATTAATTTTTTATTTTTTTAAAATTGTTTTGTAGCGATACCTGATTTTGGCCAAATAACATCAAGAAAAGTTCTAGTGAAAAATCAATTACTATTGCTCTTGATTTTAACTCTCTAGAGACAAGTAACTTTTTATTTGCTCCTTCAGCTAGAAAAGAAGAGATATCCAGCGTCCTGTCTAAAGCATCAGATGCAATGGTGGCGACCTTGACCTGCAAAGCAACAACTTGTATAGCAAACTCATATCTATAAGATTAGAGCGAACCTACAACACGACATTGACCTGACCTGAAAAGCCAAGCAGCGACTTGCATGGCCAACTAAGGTCTCTACGATTTGAAAGGCCTGTCAGCTTATGATTTGGGTCCGCTTTTAGCAGGATCGTGATTCACGTTAGGATGTTACAAACCATTTTAAGAATTTTTAAATTAATTTGAAATGTAAAGAAAGACTTGCTTTAAGAATTCAATTTGATTGTGTGTAACAAAGCTCTCTTAAATTGGATATGAAATGGAGAAAAAAATAAAAGCAAGATTCTTGACAAAGAAGATAGTTTGATTAATATTAATTTATCAACTTCCTTGGTTGATATAGCAAATTAGTTAAAGTTTTCTTTGCCGAAGATAATAAGGTAAAAATGGTACTGTCATCATTGAAGCTATTGACAAGAAACTCCATAAAATATGTCTCTATTCCTGTAAAATATCAACCAATTTCGTATGAACTTCCATGAAAAAGTGTCAATTTTGGTGTGCCTCTAGAGGGTGGGCATGTGGCATGTCTTTTCACTAAAGAAACTTTTTATAAATTTTATAAAAATAGTGTCAATTTTGACATCTACCTTGATTTGAAAAGCCAACTCATATCTCTACAATCCAAAACGCCCTGCAACATGACATTGACCTTGACTTGAAAAGCCAGGTAGCCACTGGCATGGCCAGCTGATGTCTCTAGAAATAAAAGGCTTGGTTTTTTTTGGGGTGGGGGGGGAAGTAGAGAGTTTTGAATGGATCAGACACTATAGCTTCAATGTTACGTTGGAATGATAAGATAACATATACGTAGCAAAATGATTAGAATGAAATTTTATAACCAAATTGCAACATAGCTTTATTCTCACCGTTATGTATTTTAATTAGAAAAAGAACTTATCCTACTAATAGTAACATTAATATATTAGGTTAATACTTAAATATTAATTGTGTATAGTTTAGTGACCTAGACTATTTTGTTGTAGCAGTTAATAAAACGAAAAAGATACATTGATTTAAAAAAAAAAAAGAATTTCGTTTTGTAGCCTTACCTGATTTTAATCAAATAACATCAGGAAAAGTTAAAAGTGAAAAATCAATCACTACTGCTTTTGATTTTAACTCTCTAAAGAAAAGCAACTTTTTTGCTTCTTCAGCTTAAAACAAAGATATATTCAATGCCATTCCTTATCCAAAGCATCAGATGCAATTGACGACGTCCTAGACCTGAAAAGGAAAGCATCGACTTGCCCAGCCGACTCATATCTCCACGATCTGAAATCCATGCAGCAACTTGCGAGGCCAACCGATGTCTCCACGATTTGAAGGGCTACGAGCTTTAATGATTTGGCCGATCCCAAATCCGAGATTCACTTTTATTAGGCATGCGATTCCTGTAGCGATGTTACTATTGGTTGTAGGAATTCCCAAACTGATTTGAAACGTGAATAGAGACTTACACTAAGGATTCAATTTGCTTGTGTGTAATGAAGCAAACTTAAACTCGAAATGAAATGGAGAAAAAGTAAAAGAAGGATTCTTGATAAAGAAGATAGTTTGATTGATATTGATTTCTCAACTTCCTTGGTAGATGTAGCAAAATAGTTAAAAATTTTCTTTGCGGAATATAATATGGTAAAAGTGGTACTGTCATCATAGAACTATAGCATACAACTCTTATCAAAGAATTAAAGTCGCAACATATCGACAAAGAGACTTTATAAAAGCTGTCTCTATGTTTGTTAAAATTTTAAACAATTTCTTATGAAATTCCATAAAAAGAGTGTCAATTTTGATGTGCCTCTCGAAGGTGGACTTTATAGCATGTCTTTTACTAAAGATGCTTTTTTGATAATTTCACCGACGATGTTGACTGAGGTAAAAACATGAATTTTTATTCTGTGATCTTAAATTGTAATTTCAAGCTTCCATTCAATGCGATCCCCCACAAATTTATGTTCTTTTCAAGTTTTACCTCATGTGGTCTGTGAAATTCTAAACAGATACAAGAAATTGATTCATGTGAAGTGTCCTACCTTAGCCTTTGACATAATTTGAAGTCTATTGCTGCCATTAATAAAAAAAATTTGTGGGGAATTTCAATGGAGAATATGGTTAGTTTCCTCATTATGAGATGATATATAACTCATCACTCCTTAACTCATCCACAGCAAGATAATTTCAATCCATTTCACCCTTATTGTCCTTGATAAAGAAGAATTCTTCCTCTACTAAGAGTGATGATCTAAATCGTTTGGCTGACAAAAAGAGAAAACAACGAAACTATGAATTGATACGGAGTCACTGGGTGAATTGACACCATCAAACAAGATTTAATGGAAAAGTCCTTTGCTTTTGGTTACAATTCTGCTACAAATTGGACAAACAGAGAGAAAAATAATTAAAATGCGTTTGTCTTTCGTGATGATCATTTCAGCAGTCAAAGGAATGCCTCACCTGAGATCTCCTATATTGGTAAAAAGAAAATGAAACTTTGACATGTAAGGAGACTTCCTTTTTTTTTTTTTTTTAGTTGTCATTGTGTTCATGCCTCGTGTTATCTGAGGGATGTGGCAATATATAATAAAGTATTTAAATATTAATAACCTTGTTTTCGTCAAATAACTTAAACTTTTAGAATAATTGGCACCAATTTTACAAAATCCCCAAGAGTTTTAGAGCACAATATGTTGAGTTCATATCCTTTTAGGTTTCTATTTGTCTTCTCTACTACATAATTCAACAATATATTCTTATACATAACCCAACCTACTCGTAAATGGAATGTTGAATTATTTAAATATAAAAAACCATCCTTTTTACTAACAATTTAAACTTTTAGAACAGTACATAGTGATTATATGGCCTCTATTTTACATATAAAGGGCAACTTAACATCGTAGCTCATATTTGTTGAATAAGTAATATTAGAGGTTAATTAGGCAAATTAGATGATGTTCTTAAACATAGATGAATATAAAAAGTACAATAAAATAAATTTTAGCAAATACAAAAACCCTAATTACATAAAGTTTATAGAGGAAAAAAAATATTTTCTATCCATTGCACAATTTCCATATTTTATCAATACATACAACTAAATGCATAATTACTAACGACTGTTATGATCAAATGCATGGAGATGTTAAAGTTTGGAGCCATTGATATTCCACTATTAGAGCATGAATGTCTAGATAACATATTGCACATGGTAAATTAAGTAAGGAAAAAATATTAATCACTAATAATGATGCAGCCATGTTAAACTCTACAAAGTTGAGAAAGATATTATTCACTACAATGAATATTTGAATAATCTTATACTGAAACTAAATAAAAGAAATTCTAAACATGCCTTCTTGGGGAAAAATAATTATTGCGAATTTCTTTACACGTACAAATTGAAGAAATAAATGGCTTTAAAAGGTTACTAGGACGTGATAGAGCCTTTTATTTCGTGACAAGGGTACTCCAGTCTCTGGCTCAGAGTAGCTTGTGTTCTTCTGATGAGTAGCAAGAAAACGATTGTATTGCATCTGTCTATGTTAGTGACGGACTCTCAAATAAATCGTGCATTTGGAAAATGTCACGTGCACTGCACTGCAGTGGATTCGTCACCCGAGGAATCATCGTGGAATCGTCTCACGCATGTGGCTCCACGACTTGAACTTAATGTCGGACTTCTTTTGATCAACCAATAACTACACTTACTTGACCAAAGGAAGAAAAAAAAAAACATCTTAATTCTCCTTCTTATCCCCAGACCCATCGAGTTAATTCATCAGAACAAGAAAATATTTGAAGAGAATTGAAGGAAGAGCCATAGTCATCCATAAGCTTCTCTTGAGTCGTGGTGCTTGGGGCTTTATTGGGTTCTT
The DNA here is from genome assembly GCA_014182895.1 of Angophora floribunda. Taxonomy (NCBI): domain Eukaryota; kingdom Viridiplantae; phylum Streptophyta; class Magnoliopsida; order Myrtales; family Myrtaceae; genus Angophora; species Angophora floribunda. The sequence continues at coordinate 32,148,050 of CM024710.1, read as the reverse complement.
ACCACGATCGCATGGCAGAAGCTGCTGATTCAATGACGAAGCCGGAATGCCCAAGTGTTTGTTGAACCCTCTTAATTCCTTATCCCTTTGGATCGAGGGACAACAGTTCAGACTATCGCATCGATCACCCATTTTTTATTATCGACTGTGACAACTCTACTGACACCACCCCCCCCCCCGGGGCGCGTACTTCACATATATAAAAGAAGCAGTAACATTCCTTGGCCAAAGCAACAGATGCAATTGACGTCGACCTTGACCTGAAAAGCAAACCAAAGACTTGCATAGCCAGCTCATATCTCCACGATCCAAACGCCATGCAACCCGACGTTGACCTTGACCTGTAAAGCCAAGCAGCTTCTTGCATTGCCAACCGATGTCTCCACACGATTTGAAGGCCCATGAGCTTTAATGATTTTGCCGATCCTGAATCCAAGGTTCGCTTTTCATAAGGCACGTGATTCTCATTGTGATGTTACAATCGATTGTAGGAATTTTCAAACTGATTTGAAAAGTGAATAGAGACTTACACTAAGGGTTCAATTTGCTCGTGTGTGACAAAGCTAACTTAACTTGAAATGAAACAAAGAAATAAGTAAACGTTGGATTCTTGATAAAGAAGATAGTTTGATTAATACTGATTTCTCAAATTCCTAGATAGATATAGCAAAATAGTTAATGTTTTCTTCACCGAATATAATATGGTAAAAATGGTACTGTCATCATAAAACTATACCCTACAACTCTTATTGAAGAATTAAAGTAGGAATATATCGACAAAAAGACTTTATAAAAGCTGTCTCTATATCCATTAAATTCCAAACAATTTCGTATGAAATTCCATGAAAAAGGCATCAATTTTGGTGTGCCTCTCAAATGTGGGCCATATAGCATGTCTTTTTACTAAAGACGCTTTTCTAAGAATTTCACTAACGATGTTGATTGAGGTAAAAGCATGAATTTGTATGATGAACTTTGTTTTATTATTATTATTATTCTATGATTTAAAATTGTAATTTCAAGATACCATTCGAGACAATCCCTCACAAACTTATGTTATTTTCAAGTTTTAGCTCGTGTGGTCTGTGAAATTCTAAACATATACAAGAAATTAATTTCTGTGGAGTGTCCTACCTTAGCTCTATAACATGATTTGGAAAACATTTTGCTGCCTCTAGCTAAAACTTTTTGTGGGAAATTTCAATGAGGAATATGTTTATTTTGGTCGTTACAACATGATAGAGCATCTCATTTTGTGACAAGGGTACTTCAGTCTTTGGCTCACAATGACTACAGTTGAGGAATTATCATGGAATCGTCTCCTTCAAGTGGATAGGAGCAGCTGACGTTAACTCCACATCTTGAACTTGGTGATGGGCTCTTTTGAACAACTGATGGAAAATGTCACGTGCACTGCACTGCACTAGGATTCGTCACCCGAACAATCATCCCAACCCCTCCCCCCCCGGGGGCGCCAAAGAAAAACAAAAACAAGAAGAAAAAAAGCCACCTTTCTTCTCCTCCTTATATTACTCCGAACCCATCGAATTAATTCATCAAAAAAAAAGAATACTTGAAGAGAGTTGAAGGGAGAAATATGGCCATCCATAAGCTTCTCGTGAGAGTTGTGTTGCTTGGGGCTTTATTGAGTCCATGCCATAATCACATGACAGAAGCAGAAGCTGATTTGATGACGAAGCCCGAATGCCGAAGTACCTGTGGAAACCTCTTTATTCCATTTCCTTTCGGATCGAATGACAGTGATCCCCACTGCCGCATTGATCCTCCCTCATTTGGAGTCGTTTGTGATAACTCTGTCAACCCTCCTGTGCCTTACATGAATAGAAGATCCAATGACTCATTTGACTTGCAGATACTCGACATTTCCCTTGAGAACCATGAGATGCGAGTAAACGTTTCGACCAGCCAAGTCTGCTTTGACTCTTCCGGATCCGATCGGTCGGGCATTAATGCAGCCATAGGCCTAGCTAGATTCCCCATATCCACCACCAAGAACAAGTTCACCGCGGTCGTTTGTGACACGTCGGCCTTTTTCCTCGATAACGGGAGGAAGTCCTTTTTCGGGTGTATGTCTTCGTGCAGCAATGTTTCGGACGTCAGCAATGGGTCATGTTGGGGTACAGGTTGCTGCGAGACAAGCATCCCCAGGAATTCCTTCGGCTACAGCATCTCCATTAAGAGCTTTTACAATCATTCCAATGTCATGAATTTTAATCCTTGCAGCTATGCCTTCGTCGCAGAAATTGGCTCCTACAACTTCTCAGTTGGCGATCTTAAGCTGCTTAAATTTAGTGAGTCCACTATAGTTCTTGATTGGGCAGTAGGAAATCAAATATGCGAGGATGCTAAGAAGAACAGCACAAGTTACATGTGCAAAAACAACACCGCCTGCATTGACGCCGAAAATGGATCCGGATACAAGTGTACCTGTTTAAAAGGTTACCGAGGCAATCCTTACCTTGCAAATGGTTGTTACGGTATGTAGATAACATAATGTTTAACTAGTCCTTTTTATTGATATGATCTTAGAAGGTTAGATACATTTGATGTGTGTTTAATTTGTGTAGATATTGATGAATGTGTGGATCTGAAGAAGTACCCATGTAAGGGAAAGTGCCATAATATTGAAGGGGGTTATACGTGTTCATGCCCAAAGGATTATCATGATGACAGCAAGGAAGGTTGTACTGCTAATCCATCGCACTTGATGGAGATTTTAGTTGGTAAGTTCTTTCATTTTACTTAGAGTGCATGACTCATAAAAACCTGTGTTAGCTTATTGCTAGAATGTATAATTCGATTTCTTCGTGGTGTAGGAGAAATTAACTATTCACAAGTTCGTTCGATTTTTCTTCACTGTCCTTGCTTGGAAAATTCAAAATGAAACTTTCTATATCCTTCTTACTGAAAATAAATGAGATTATGTGATACATTGAGTACATCGCAATCGAGCTTCCTTAAAATTTAAAAATAGATTAAGTTCCCTCATGTCAATGTCTGTACTCTTACAGCGTCTTTTGAGCGTGGTGACTTTGGGCTTTGGGTAAACATAAGGACATTTTCCAATGATTGATATCACGTCGAGAATATTAATATGAGTACTGTATGTGAAAACATACAGTTTTACGATGTGTGCGACCTTCGGTATTCGATCGGAGCGAGGTCACCTGTCTCAGGCAACCAGATATTTGTTGTCACGTGAGAGGTGAGCATCCTCCAATTTGACAGCATGACCTTCAGAATGAAAGAGGGGGCATAGGTGGCGGTCGCAAGAGCGGTTGGTGGCACTTTGCCGAGGACTTGCGCTGGCCAAAACTGGTGGGGACGTACGCTTAGGGATGGCTATTTTATCGATCCAAGAGAATATCCTTTCTTACTTCCTAGCCCCAAATAATGAGTGAAAACCTTTGCATGATGAATGGATTTTGTGGCCGAGATTGGGTAATATTTTTATGCTCCACGTCCAGGCCAGGGTGAGGGATGGATATGGCTAGCCTTCTTTTCCTTTTGCTCTTTCTTTATTCCTCCTAAGATTTTCTAGTTGAATTGTTATTTCCTATATAATCTCCTTATTTAACCTTGAGAACTTTAATTTAATAAACACAGCTTCATTTTTCACAAAACGTAGGAATTTACCCAATTCTGGCCCAAACTTCCAGCGTGCCAGAATAAAGCACTAACTTTGACAGTAATCCCAAACTTGGCGCCTCATTAGCTCTAAACAACATTCTGGCAGGCCGTCATTATCTTTTTACCGCCTGTGGCACATTCTTTCATTTGTTTCCTCTTTAAGTCGTTGCTATCTTCTTATAATCATGAATTGTGCTTATCTTTTTTCTTTTTAAAAACTTTGATATTATCGCGAGAATGATGATGAGATAAAGAAACTTGTCCTACATGAGGCATGAGATGGACATGTAACATCTTTACTACTTTGGGGCGGGGACGTAAACCCCGCCCTTGTCCTGCCCCACCTCATTGCGTTCCCAAGTAGATGGTCAATTGCTTCTTTTTCTGGGGTCCCTCTTTCCCAAATGCTGTAAGCGGTGAAACGAAGAAGGCGATTGATTTAATTGTGGATTCGCACGCGTTTTTTTTTTTTCTCCTCTTTTCCACCTTATAGTCAAACTTGTTTCTTTCTCTCTCATGTTTTGATTAGCATCTAAGAACCGATAGAAATGGTTCAATGGGTAGTTTCGTCTTTCTTTCACATGTGATGCATGACTTATACAGCTTTTCTATTTGCTGTACAAGCCATATTTACCACGATATTATTCAGATAGCAAATTAATCACTAGAGATTTGACATCATCTATCCAAAGAGATGACATGAGTAAAAGAGGAAGTTACACTAATCCATTTTTAAAAATTTCTTCTAGGCTACAAGCCCTTGCCATTTTTATGTCATCAAAAGGGATACAGCTGGTTATAGAGATAGGACTTGCATTGAGTTATTTAGACTTATGCATAGTTCAATGAAAAAATCTCTATACATGCATGCTTTAAATGACGCGGATTTGATTGCGTAAGACCTAGAAAACTACAAGCAAGTACATTGTATTACCACGGGAAAAGAAAATACCTAATTCTTATGGTTAGTTTGAGTCTATTATCTCTTTCATATGGATTTAAACCTGTTAACTTCATGACGTTCTTTTTAGGCCATGGAACTTGTGCTGTGTGCGTGTTTGTTTGTTTGTTTGTTTTTTTTTTTTGGTAGATTAGCTTAACCAAATCCATTGTCCTAATTTGGACTCAAATTGAGCAAAGCCTCCTTTTTGTCTTTCTCTCTTCAAAGCATGAAAGCACTTGTTCAAATTAGTGGAAGCTAATTTGTTGACGATGAATGAGAAGTTGGTTACGTGACAATTCCCGCTGACTCCATTTTTACACAGGGTTGGCCACGGGTATCGGAGGCATAGTGTTGCTTTTGCTTTGTTGGTGGTTGCCCAAATACACCAAAAGAAGGCGTGAGGCAAAACTCAAACAAAAATTCTTCCAACGTAATGGTGGAATTGTGTTACAACAACGCCTATTTTCTATAGAAAATAATCACATGGAGAAAGGCAAGTTATTTGCCTTAACAGAGCTAGACACGGCTACAAACCATTTCAACAAGAACCGAATATTGGGTCAAGGTGGTCAAGGAACTGTTTTCAAGGGAATGTTGCCAGATGGAACGATAGTTGCGGTCAAGAAATCCAAAGTTATTGATATAAGTCAAGTCGAACAGTTTGTCAATGAGATCGTTATTCTCTCTCAAATTAATCACAGAAATGTGGTCAAGCTATTCGGATTTTGTTTGGAGAGTGAAGTCCCTCTTTTGATATATGAATTTGTCCCCAATGGGACTCTATACCAATATCTTCATGATCCAGACAAAGAATTTCCAGTATCATGGGAAATGCGGTTAAGAATTGCCAGTGAAGTTGCCGGGGCTCTTTCATATTTGCACTCCGCCGCAGCTATACCAGTTTATCATCGTGATATCAAGTCATCAAATATACTTTTGGATGAAAAATATCGAGCCAAAGTGTCAGATTTTGGAGCTTCTAGATCGATTACCATTGACCAGACACACTTGACCACAATGGTGCGAGGAACCTTCGGATACTTTGACCCTGAGTACTACCAAACAAGTCAATTTACGGACAAGAGCGATGTCTATAGCTTTGGGGTTGTCCTTGTCGAGCTACTAACCGGAGAAAAGCCAATTTCTCAACTAAGGGCAGAAGAGGATAGAAATCTAGCCTCGTACTTCATCATTTCAATGGAAGAGAATCGCTTGTTCGATGTTCTTGATAAGGAGGTATTGGACCATGGCAAGAACGAAGAAATTATTGTTGTGTCCAACTTGGCGAAAAGATGCTTAGAACTTCGTGGAAGGTACAGGCCCACAATGAAGGAAGTGGCAATGGAATTGGAGCGATTGCAATCACTACGAAATCCCACGGTCGTTCGGCAAAATGAAGAAGAGATCGATTGCATTAGAACTAAATCTATTTGTGTATCAAGTACGATTCCCATGTTGAAGCAATCGGAAGCAGGAATAGAGCTGACTTCAATGGAGGAGGATCAGTCACTTTTATCACCGAGATGAAGATATGAGACATCGCAATCTCTTTATTTGCCTTTATACTTGAGTTGTAGAATAATGTTGATGAAGTGCCAGAAACAATATAATAGATTCATGAACCCTTTGATGTAAATGTCTAGTATCAGTGATGAATATATTATCTCTTCCTGATTTCTTGTTAATTTGCTTTAGCTTTTCACTGGGGTTTACTATCATATCAAGAAAATAACCCCTTACCAAAATACTCCAAATTAGTCGTTACAGAAATATTCTGTCCATGATTTATGAGCCATGTACTTCAATCTTGAGATATTGGTCTCTTTCCACGTATTTGTGTTTCCTAGTTCTTCGTATTGTATCAATAATTACTTTCCATTGATCGATAATCCAAATATATTGCAATAAGGCGATTTAAACAAAACATATTTCTAATGTCAATTTCTGTATGAACACGAGGTGTGCACACTTTTACTGGTCTATATAAATCAATGAGCATAAGGAATATGTTTATATGGCTTTTACTAGGGAGAATGTTGATGTGATTATTTAAACAATTGTACTTCATACTACTTCAACTGATTTCTTTCGTCTACTTGTGTTTAGCGGCTCCCCAACTCAGTTCCATTGGTCTTGTAATATGTATTATGTTATGCTTATCAATAGCTAAGTTTATTTATAATAAAAAAAAGAACTTATTGTACATTGAAAGTACTTTATCATGTGCCTTTTACCCAGTCCATCAACGAGCTCAAGTTCGCTAGTGCTGTCCGCTGTTAAATTCATGTATAGATTCACTCATTTCGATGCATCCGTAATGATCCGCTTAGATTATAGCAAACACAAAATTGACACGTATATTTCTTTTACCTTTACAAGGATTCTCATATACTTATCATGGAAGCTCAATAGATCAGGTATATAAACGCAAATTGAGTTTATAAGTAATGGTCTCATCATGTGATGTCCAAATTAATATCAGGTCAGGAAATATATATAAATTCAAGGGACATAGTGTATCTGTGCCTTGCGTTCCAATATCCATCTTGGACTCATCACGGATATACTGTATTGATTATAAGCTTTTCAAAAATTTTGAACTATTTAAGTTTCATATTAGGTCTCAACAATAGATATGTGCAAATTTTAGTGCAAATATCTGCACATTGCATTACAACGGATCTATTGTTATCCGTATTAGGCTTGTCATGGGCAGATTGTGTTCATTAAGAGCTCTTAGAAAAATTTCGAACTATAGTTTTATATCAGGTCTCCGTGCAGACATGTATGAAGTTTTTAGTGCAAAATATAATATGCATGAATTTTCTAAGTGTAAAATGTAACAAGAACTAAAAGGTAGATTGCAAAAAAAAAAAAAAAAAAAAAAAAAAAGCAACATCCTTAGAAAGGCATATTTAGATTGGCATATGATGTTGAAAATGAAGATAAACATTTATTGAGAAAACGTCTCATAGTTGAGAGCAACTGCCAGGTCAAGGGTCAATGGCGTTTCGGCACGACAAAGGTTTCACTGAAACCTCTACTTGATATATATATCCATCTATTTATCTATTTATGTTCCTATATGAATGCAAGTGCTCGGAACTTTCTTTCTTAGCAACCTTTTCTAAGCTGGCTTGACTACGGCTAATGACAATAAATTTTCAAGTCTTAACATTAATCTATTGAGATACCAGTCCCCTTCGCCAAAAAAAAAAAAAAGATACCAGTCCCCAAAAGATGTTGCTCACAGATACATCAATCGGGTCACCGTCAATTTCTGTCTCGACGTCAAATTTTCCCTTGACTTGGAAGGAACAATTGTGTAACCTCAAGGAGCACTAAACATCCCCCCCCAAAAAAAAAAGGCAAAATCACTTGTGACTAATGTCCTCATTTACCGAAAAATTGTTTGAATGTATAATAGCTAACTCAATTGTAAACTTTTCAATTATATCAATTTAGCCATATATTTTTTAGTAATTTGTCAATCCAATCTTTGTTGAGAAATTCCATTTCTGAAGAAGATAGAGAAGTACTAATTGATCATTGATGCTTTGATGCGTGATGACGATCACTATCTTTAAGATATTATTTGCCTCCACTATTTTTGCTGTCGAGTTTAGAACAAATATACCTCCAAGATATACACCAAAGTTGCAAAGAAACGAGTTCAGTAATTATTTGATTCTCTCTTGAAATTTTTCCTTGAATGTGTTAAAGTTGCATGTATGAAAAAAAGAAGAAGAGAGTTTTGAAGTAGAAGCATTCTGAATAGTTATAGTTATTATAAATCATATGTGAATTGGTTTTACTTAGAGACAACTAATAGACACATCTCTTGGGAATAAGTACATTATCCCTAACCATCATCACTTTTCATGTCAAGAATAATTTCTCATAATTACTAATAACTTCCTTTTAGAACAAAAAGTCATCTCTTTTCATAACCAAGAGTTATGCCTTCTTTTGATCAAGAGTCACTCCTCTTAACCAAAAGTCATGTCCTTTTCTCAATCAAGAGTCACGTCTTCTCTTAATAAAAACACAACTTTTTTATGATAACAAACTATTTCAACAATCCTCCACTTAGTTTGTTATTTACACTAATTTACATAAATTCATACATATATGAAGGTATCTGTTAAGATTTGAACCTTCAATTGGTTTAAATAATTCCATTAACGAAATCATTGGTAGATAAAACTTTGAACCATGATTTTACTTGTTAATCAAATTATCACACATATGAATTTATGTACATTCGGTTGCAAATTTCCTATGCCTAAACACTTTAATGGCCTTGTGCTCCTTTTGCATTCATGAACATTTACGAAAGTTCATTTGACTTGTGTTAGAAACGGCACTACTTCTTATGTTCATATAGGTGAAGTTCCTAAATTTATTATCTTAATATTGCCTTACTAAAACCTCGAACTTCTTTAAGAGTATTTTCTTACACCCATCCTCCTAACTTTTCATGAGTACTAATCTTATGCCCCAGTACTCTCCCCCCATCAAGTTACAATAGCTTGTTGTTATCCATTTAACTTCAATAATTTCGTTAGAAATTATAAAGTTGAGTTTTCACTCTACTTGACTGTTATCAATTGGTTTAAGACCCATTCCCTTGGTAGTGTTGCTTATTAAACCTCTCGAGAGTCCTTTAGTGAATGGATCGGCCAAGTTATCATTTGTTCGCATGTATATTATTGAAATAACTCCATTAGTAATTAATTGTCAAACATACTCATGTCTCAAACTAATATGTCTAGATTTTCCATTGTATATTTTATTGTATGCCTTAGATATAGTTGCCTCACTATCACAATGTAAAGATAGGGCTGCCATTGGCAATGGCCACAACTCTATATTCAATAGCAAATTCCGCAGTCATTCAGTTTCTTTACCAACTATCAATAGTGATATAAATTTAGATTCCATTGTTGAATGGGCTATACATATTTGCTTCTTTGATGCCCAAGAGGCTGCACACAAATGAAAACCCATCAAGATGTTGACTTGTTATCAATCATGCTAGTTATCCAACTAACATTTCCGTCGAGGACCACGAGCTGCGCATTAATGCTTCGATAGGTCGAGACTGCTATAACTCTTCCGGTCACGATGATTCTTCAAGCAACTACCCATGGCTACAGCTAGCTGAATTCCCCTTCTCCAGCACCAAGAACAAGTTCACTGCCATTGGCTGCGACACGTTAGCCTCCTCCCGAGACCAAGATGGAAAGTTCTCTTTCGGGTGTATGTCTTCGTGTAGTAGCGTTTCGGACGTCAGCAATGAATCGTGTACTGGTATCGGTTATTGTGAGATGAGCATCCCAAGGAACACTTTCAATTACATGATCTCGATTACAAGCTTTTCCAATCATTCCGATATCCAGGGTTTCAATCCTTGCAGTTATGCCTTCGTAGCAGAAATTGGATCCTACAACTTTACGGTTGGCGACCTTAAGCAGCTTAAATTAACTCCACCGCTGGAGTTCTTGACTGGGCAGTAGGTAATCAAACATGTGAGGAAGCCAAGAAGAACAGCACAAGCTACATGTGCACCAAAAACACCATTTGCACAATGCCGAAAACAAATCTGGTATGATCAAAGAAGATTAGATACATTTGATCTGTGTGTTTAATTTTTGTAGATATTGATGAATGTGCAGATCTAAAGATGAACCGGTGTGAGAAAATTTGCCATAATGATAATAGGAATTATACTTGTTCATGCCCAAATGGTTATCATGGTGATGGCAAGAAGGGCATTAGAAATGGACAAGGGTGCACTATTAATCCATCACATTTGATGGAGATTTTGGTTGGTACGTTCTTTTATTTTGCTTGGAATGCCCAATTAAAAATAATATTGTCTTAGCTTATTTCCAGAGTATTTAATTTGATTTTTTGCTGCTACTGGAGAAAATTAACTATTCACAATTTCGCCCAATTTTTCTTTCACGGTCCTTGCTTGGATAAATTTAAAATGAAATTCTGTATATTCTTCTCACTGAAGTTTCTATGTAGAAGATAAATGATATTATCTAATACGTTGAGTATATCACAGGTTACTAAGTGCATCATAATTAAGCTTCCTTAAAATTCAAAAATAGATTAAGTTCCCTCATTTCCATGTCTATACTCTTAGAGCATCTTTTGACGTGGTGACCTTGGGCTTTGTGTAAGGGTCTGTCCATTTTACAGATATGTAGTATTTCTAGAAAATATTTTTCGAGAAATCATTTTTCAAGAAAATGTGCTTTTTTTTTTTTTGGTGTACGTTAAAACCTGAAAATAAAGTGAAAAATATTTTTCTTTGTTTAATAAGGATAACATTTTCCTTTGTTCATTCTTTTTAAATAGATTTTTTTATTTTTTAAAAGTATTTTATTTTAAAAATCAATTTTTATATTATTTTTTATTTTTCTTCTTCTTCTTCAGAGGCACTAACCACAAATGACAACCGACGTCGGGCGAAGGTGAGCTTGAGCTTGCCACTCACTAGATTGGCGAGCCAAAGAGTTGCGCTAGCCGATCTAGTGAGGCTAGAGCTCACTGCTCACCTGTCTCGCTGATTTGGCGAGCGGCGAGCTTGAGGCATTAGGGGCAAACAACGGGTCTCAAGCTCCGGGCTCACTTGGCTCATCGCCTGTGACGTCTTGGATTTTCTGACCCGTGATGAATTTTTTTATCCAAATTTGGATATCGGACTTTTCTGACGTTGGGATTAATTATTGGATTTTGGCCTCGTTATTTCCCAAATTTTTTCGAGTTCTCGGAAATGTCGGACGTTGGATCGCCGAGCCGAATTTCGGACCCGAGATCCCGCCGTTTTTCCTTCTCTCTTTTCCCTTTCGCTCCCACGTGCGCGTGCTCCTCTCTCTTCTTTTTCTCTCTCCCCTTTCCCTCCCGTTCTGCCGCACCTGTCCCCTCTCTCTCTCTCACGTCCTCTCCCCCTGCCCTTTCTTTTCCTCTGCCCCTGCACCGCCTGCCCCCCTCTTTTTCCCCCCACTTGCCTGTCCTTTTTCCCTCTTTCTTCTGCCCGTTTGACTTTTCAAACGGCTCTCTCTCTCTAACACCTGCTGCTGCGTCGACGCTGCTGCTCTCTCCCCTCTCTTCGGCTGCTTCTTCTTCTTCGGCTTTCTGCTTGGCCGGAAACCAAGCTGCCGCTGCCGCCGAGTCGCCACGCCGCCGCCTCACTGGCCGCCACCGCAGCTGCGCCACCACCCCTGCTCGCCGCCGGACCACCCGCGGGCCGCTCATCCGCCGAGAGCCGGCTAGAACCGCCCGAAACCGAGCCTCCCAGCTACTGCCGCTGCTCCCTCCTCCTCCGTTCGCCGCTGCGTTGGCTGCGTCTTCTCTGTTCAGCCACTGCCATGCCTCCACCTGCCTGGTCGCCGCCGTGAGCCGCGGCCGGGCCACCCCGACGCCAGCTCCTCCTCCCGTCTTCGGTTTCCTTCTCTCCCCGATTCCGAGTCGGGCTTCGTCGCCGCCGCTCGCCTGTCCTCCTCTCCGCCGTGGCAGTCGTGTCGGTCGGCACCGTGAGCCGCCGCTCGACCACCCGACCTAGCCCGAGCCAGCTGCCATCCTCTCCGCCGTGCTCGTCTCCCTCTCTTCCGGTCTGGTTTGGTCGAACCAGCGGCCGGTGTTGTTGCTCCAGCCTCCGACCGCCGCCCTGAACCGCCGTCCGCCGCCCCCAGCCGGCCCCGAGCTGCTGGCCACCTTCTTCTCCCTCGGTTTTCCCCTTGGCCGCCTGGACAGCGGGCCTCCGGTCAAGATCCGGCCACCTCGTTGTCCGTCCCGACACCTCGGAGGCACCCGTGCGACTGCCTCGTCGCCCCCGTCGCAACCGCGCCTTCGCCGTTGTTAAACGGTAAGTTTCGGCTCTAAACCCTTGATTAGTATATTAATCTCGTTTAGGGTTAGTTTAGTTAGGTTAATTAGGATTAGGTGGTTAGTTATGGGTATTTTGTCTAATCGAGGTTAGTGTGGGTTAATTAGGGATTAATGGTAATTTTAGTAATTATGTGTTTATTTTATTATTTATATTTATTTATTCCGAAATTAATATAATATTATTTTATTATTATTTGATAATAATAAATTACATTGTTGGTAATTGTTGTGCTTAGTGATGATTGATTAGGATAATTCTCCGGATTTAGATTGATTACTTTTCGATAAGTAATTGTGGTAATTAGTGATTTACGAGAATCATTGGTCGTCGTATTATTGTGAGACAAATATTGTCTAAGGCAATAATTGATTGATTTGCTGATTGCTTGTTTGTGCCTTATTGATTGAAGCACGTTTATTCCGGGAGTTACGTGGTATTTCCTTATAGAACTTGTTGATTATTGGATTATCGTAATGTGGCGATTCATGGATAATATGTGGAATACTTACTGCTTCATATGTGGATCTCCTGCATGTCTTGTGTGGATTATAACGTGTGCTTATGAGTCCACTTGATTGCACTTTTTAAAAATTTTAATATTCGATTGAACTTTCGTGATAAGTTTTAGGACTTCGTTGTATTTTTAAAGTTTTAGGACTCAATTGCACTTTTATGACTAGTTCTATGACTTCTAATGCACTTATCCCTTTCCTTAAACTCTAGAATCCTATATTAATCTCCTGAGATTATTTGAAAAGTAAGAACAGCTCATTTTTTGACAAGAATGGCTTGTTATTCTCAATGGGTCTTTGAACAATTATCTGGAACTCATCCTAGCTAAATGTCCCATATCCAGCATCAAGAACAAGTTCACTGCTGTCAATTGTAGATGCATCAGCCTCCTTCGTAGACTGTCGACAGAAACTCTCTCTTGAGTGCATGTCTTCATGCAGAGGCACCTCGGACATCAGTAAACAGGTCGTGTTCGAATATCAGTTTCTGCAAGATGAGCATCCCTAGGGACTCCTTCGACTACATCTCCATTGAGAAATTTTCCAATCATGCGTACGACTTCTGGGTTGGTGATCTTTCGCGGGTTAAATTTAAAGAGTTGGGTTCTAGCTCTTGACTAGGTGATAGGGATTCTAACATATAAGGATGCCAAAAAGAACAGCAAGAGCTACATGTGCACCCATAACACCATTTGCACCAATGCTAAAAAAGGATTTGGGTACAAGCGACATTGTTTAGAAGGTTCTGGTAAGTTGACACATCAACATTCTTGAACTTGTCCTTTGTATTCGTGTGGCTTGAGAAAACTAGATACATTTGATGTGTAGGTTTAGTTTGTGTTGGTATTACTGAATGTTTGAATCCAGAGAAAAACCCAGTTGAGGGATTTGCCATAATATTGAAGAGGGTGGTAATACATGTTCTTGCCCAAAGGGCTATTATGGTGATGGCAAGAAGGGTAGTAGAGATAGATAAGGATGCATTGTTAATCCATTTCATGAAGATTTTTGTTGGTAAGTTGTTTCATTTTACTTAAGAGTTCGTCACTCAAGAAAGCCTACTATACTAGCTTATTTCAAGAATATATAATAATTTCTTTGTGGTTTAGGAGAAATTAACTACTCACATTTTACTTGGTATATTCTAGTTACTAAAGTTTCCATGGAAAAGATAAATGAGATTATTTGATGCAGTAAACCCATCACGTGTTACTAATTACAACACAATTGAATTTTCTTAGCATGCAAAAATAAATTAAATTCACCCATGTCCATTTTTCAACTGTTAGAGCATCTTTTGACTTGGTGAACTTGTGTTTTGAGTAAATGTGGATACATTTTCCATCAACAGAGATCACATTGCGAATATTAATATCTATACCGAATGATTTGTAGTTGCCTCATCTATAGTGCTATTAATCATATAGTTATAGCACGGAATTATGTGTTCGTTAGCCACCTTCCTATGTCACAACAAATCTTAAAGATATTCTAGCTTAAGTGTTATTTCCTGTATTCTTTCCTCATTTGACCACGAAAATGCCATAATTCCACACATGGTATAGATGGACCCAACTTCCAGAACATTCAAACATGTCAAACTAACACGCTAATTTTGATGATTATTCTAAATCTGACACACCATATTTTCTAAATGTTTATGCAATTCTGATACAATGTTGTCATCATCTAATTACTTGTGACACATTCTTATATTCCTTTACTCTTTACGTCTTTTTTTTAATCTTCTTTCAAGCATGAATCATGCTCATGGATTTTAAAACTTGATATTAGGGATAAGAAAAACTTCTTTAAAAAATGTCCAAAATTTCTTCAAGATTGGGCCATGTGGCCTGGCCAACAAAAAAAAAGAGTTGTGGAGCCTGGGCCAACCTGTTGGGGCCCATGGGCCTTGCCCACAGCCCAAGACGGGGCTCGTACCTGATTGAAATTGTCTTGGCTTGGTGCTGTCCCAAGCGGGCTGGGCCATGCTCCCAGCATGGCCCATTATCCTCCTCTAGCAGAGAATGAGAGAGAGAGAGAGAGAGAGAGAGAGAGAGAGGAGGAGGAGGAGAGCTTTGACTTCTTACGGAATCTTTGACCAATTGCCTCGGGCAACCTGGCCGCCTTAGTGGACGATTTCGGAGAACACAAAAACATGAGAAAGTTCCGTATCCGAGCCGGTTCACATTTTTCGTTCTTTTGTAAGGAATAGTCAATTTGCCACTCATGTTGGATGGGAAAGCCAAATCGTCCTCTTGTTCCCAAATTTGTGACAATTTGGCCGCTGAATGGACGACATCGGTTTGCTTTACCCCAAATCGTCATGATCTAAATAAATCATTTTAAACGGCTCTCACTTGCCTAGCCAATAGAATTAAAAAACATAAAAAAATCTTCACACTGCAGCCAAAGCTTCTCTTATTTGCTTTGTAACCAGGCGATTTAAGGAATTTACTTTTCAGATTTTATGAGCAAACGGGCTAGATTTCGAGGAGTAAATCTTCGTACACACTGGGCAAAGGGAGCAAAACGACATTGCAATGTTTATGAGAGTGTAATTGGCATTTCCTTTCTCATTTTGTGCAATACCTTTTATCTTTTCCTAGTTTGCTAGCACTATTTACTGGATGTTATATGATGCTCTAGCTATTACGCGCTTCAATTATCGTACCGAACTTAATTAACTGTGGGGGGAGGTTGAGGAACAATGGAAAGCAAAAAATCTTAACCCCACCAAAGTGCTTTAAATTTAGGGGCTCCATTTTAGTTGTCCGTGCAGTCCTTACGAACTTTCATAAATAGCTGTGCTCTGTACCACATTATTGATTTTGATCATTCGAGAACTCTTCTGGGTATGATAAGTCATCAAGCGATTATCTGCAAAACTAGACGAATTCCCCCTGGCCGACACCAAGTACACATGTTCTCCGTAGCCGATTGCGACACGTCGGCTATTTGCTGAGACCACCGCGATGAACTTGTTCTCTGCAAATAGACGACGATTGGTCACAACAATCGTGACCAACTGCAATGAATTTGTTCTCCGTGCTAAATATGGGGAATTCAGTTAATCTAAGCCACGGATAGTCGCTCGGAGAGTCATCACACCTGGAAGAGTTATGGCAGTCTTGACCGATCGAAACGATAACGCCCACCTCATGATCGCAACCGACTGCAGTGAACTAGTTCTTCGTGCTAAATATAGGGAATTCAGCTAATCCTGCCTCTTCGAGTGCTTGCCCGACTTCAGATCGGGGCCCATATGAAATCCGCGGTCGATTTGCAAGGCCTCTGGTCGTGGATGGAAATCGGAGATAATAGCACCTCGCTGAAACGGAACGAGAGTGACAAATGGATTTAAGTTGGGCTTTGTTTAGTTCATAGTCGGATTAGTAAGCTTTGGATTTAATTCGGTTTGATAAGCTCTTGGGTTTGGTAAATTTGGGCTTGCTTCGGCTTTAGAGAATTCGGGGTTTGAGCTTGAACAAATAAGCCCATTCCATTTGTAAAGCCTTTCTTGTTTTCTGTGACCTGGACCTGTGAGGTCCAATCTGGGTCCAAATTCGGACTAGGCCCAAGGGCCTAGGCCGAGTCTCTATTTCCAGAAAATAATAAAAAAAATTCGGAAAATAAGAAAAAAGGACAAAATTGGTTAGAGAAACAGGCCTCGATTGAGTTGTTAGATTTTAGCATTAAAATTAGTTTTAGTTTCATGATTTTCTCTAGTTTAGATTTGGGAAAACTAGTTTCTTTAGAAAATTCAATTTGATTTTATCTAAGCTCATGGGTGTTGCTGTCATAGAACTTAATAAACGAGGCCATGTTATATTCTTTGCTCGACTCGTATCGGGTTATTTTACTACACTTCACTATTTTAATCACTTTTCTTCATTATTCTTGATTTGTTTATTTCTTGCAATTGCTTTTATATTGTTTTTGTATTGCAATTCACTTTCTTAGTTGAATAGTTAGGTCATATTCAATGATCATAATAAATACAAAAAACATTGCACCAGCACTTAATGGATGTGAATCTTAGGATTCACAATTTTGTCGAAGGATTGCATGAACACCTTATTTGACAAATAATCAAGTTTAGATATCAAAAATGCACTAGTTAAATAAACCGGTATTAAGTTCCTAATCCTAAATTTCTGGTTGTGTAGGAAGTGATTTATACTTGTATATCTCATTTGATTTCTAATCAATCTCAATAGACTAGTGGCAACTCTTCATTTAGAGTTCTCATAGCATTAATCGAATCAAAATGAAAATTACAATGTTGCATGATGTAAAAATTTGGAAGAGCCCATGCCGATTGAGGACTATCAACCCTCAACTCAACATCATCCCTAAATCCCTCCTATCCCCAACACCTGTTCAGGAGGGTCGTGACAAGATGCATACATAGGGATGGCTATTTTACCAATCCAAGTAGATATCCTTACTTCCTAGTCCCAATAAAATGAGTGAAAGCCCGTGATCAACGAATTTTGGGGCGGCTATGTGGTAAAATCTTTCAACTCCACATTCAGGCAGGGGGAGGAATAGGTATGGCTAGGCTTCTTTTCCTCTTGTTTTTTCTTTGTTCCTCCTAAAGATTTTCTAACTTTGGTGGTTTTAACACTATTCTTTTCTCATTTAACCGTGAAAACTTTATATAATTCCTAACAAAACGTAAGGATTGATCAAATTCTGACTCTAATTTGCAGACTTGCGATATAAAGCACTAAACTTTTACAATTACCCCAAATCTAGCAAGCCATTAGCTTCAAATATTTGCAAATTTCTAGCACGCTGATATTATTCTGTCGCGACCTTCTTGAAGGTGGATCATGAGGAAGGCTAATGGATTACCAAGCGTGGTACTTAGCATGGACTCTCTCAAGCCTTACTAATCGCAACTTGGTACTTAATTTGATGTGTAACTAACCTTCCTCTTTTAGAGTCACCACTAATCGGTTATGGATCAATTAAATATCCACGTAAAATGTGGGAGTGCATTTTACTTTTGCAAACTAGGGATTTAATGAATTCGATGACTTGATTATGTTAGATTAATCTAACGTCCAATCGATACCTTTTCTCATTATTTCAAAAATGTTTTGTATGCAGTTTTTATTTATTTTTTACCCTATGTCACTAACATATGAGGGGTGTGCGCAATTAGGGAATATAATACCCAATAATCAGTATATGAATTGCAGAGAATTTTTAAAGAACCTGAATACGTTAAGCAAGAAAGCAAATCGCTATCCATCGTCACAGAATTTCTGCAAACTATGATAGAGAAAATATGCAAGCGAAATGCATGGTTATGCATGGACTAGGACTAACCGCAATCATTCATCCCGCTCCTTTCATTTTTCTTTCTTTTATTACTCTCACTTCACTTGAAAACATTCCTCAAATCTCTCCTCTTTGCTGGCCGCAAGTTTGTTGGACTGATTGTTTTTCTTGATTATCACCCATACCATGCGCACAATCTATTCGATGATATTTGCTTGTTCCGGTGCCGACTGAAAGTATTTCCCTGGCTTCTCAAATTCAAGCACGATGAAGCTATGAAGCTAGTTCAAGATGAAATTTGTTGGATGCGGAAATGCTTTATAATGTCTAAATGCCTAAATAGCAATGCAAAATATCAATATTTTTATTTAGGGGTTGATTTTGATGCCTAATTTTATTTTTTTATTCAGGGGTTGTTTTTTATGCAACGTGAGTTGATCCCTTGACAACTAGCAAGGGCCGACTTGGTTTGTAAGGACTCAAGCCTATTACTGTGTAAAATTGTCCGCTTTAGGCCAAGACTCGCACGGCTTTGTTTTTTGGGCTTTGCCCAAAAATGCGTTACACAAAATACAGAACCCAAGTCTTATCAACTATTCAGGACTCCCCCTAGGTGATGTGGGACAAGAGAAAAATTAATTTATTTTCAAGGTTTGGCTTATGCAGATTAAAAATTTTGAAGCGTCATGCCTTTATTATTAAGTGGTCGCGGCTTTTGATGCTATTGAACTTAAGCAATTTTGTCTATTGGTTTTTTGTAATTATACAACTGGCGTCGAGTTTCCCTATTCGCCGCCTCACTACTAGTTTTCTTCTTAAGGATAATCGAATCGTCATCTTGTCACTTTGCTGAGATATTAAAGTGGTTTCACCCTCTATCTAACTGGCAATATCTGTTCTCCACAAAGCTAAAATGCAGAGCCATAAATTCTGAAAGTTTATGCTACCATTATCTTCATAAAAATTGGAAACGGTTCGCTGGACGACCAGCAAGCTAAATAGGTTGTGCATGTCCTATTCCGAAATTGCAAATGTCCTACGGATGCAGTTTTCGAGAAATTAGTGGACAATACAGAGAAGTCCAGTGCATCCTCTGTGAATGCAATCGCTTTGTTCCAAAATTCCTACGGCCCAGTGCATATGAAGAAGTAATGCTAAGGTATTATTTTCAAGCACATGAGGCCACTAGAGATGCACACTACTAGTCTCTAGAAGAGCACGAGCATAATCGACCGGCATCAATTTATTCCTCTCAAGACCCTTAGACACTGTGAATAGACATATATTTTATCCAGATAGCATGTGTCATAAATACAGTGACTCATTCAAAGACCCTAATCTAGTTGTGCACCATGAACCTGTCAATAAGTTAAGGAATTTTGCCAAAGTGTCAATGGTTGAGCTTTGTGCTTTGTAATTTTATGTAGGAATGTTCCTAGTTTATTATGCTAGTGTCACTTTAAAACTATCGGTCTTGTATAAGGGAATCCATCCCCAAGATGTATTTTTGCAAAATAGTTATTTGTAATGGCCATTGGGCCTCATGCAATTCATGTAATGCCCTTGCCTTCAGTTATAAAAGGCGAAGAAGAGCAGTCATAAAATGGAGGTGAACTTCTGGAAAACCATCATATTTTCTCCTATCATGTTTTTGTAAACTTCGTCATTCTCTAGGCATATTGTTATTTGAAGGATAGGAATAAATCTTTGATAATGCGATATCCTGATTCTTGGTGAAGCAAGTATTCTCTCTTTTTATTTGTCAAAGTGATCCTGTGGATCAAAAAGCTAAATTAATATTGAGATTCCGAGTCTCAAAGTGACCATTTTAATGAGATTTTTAGGCTAAAAATCAATCATATTTTGATTGTTGAGGGAAGAGCCTATGTATTGTGATGGCATATTGACCATAAATCTTGCTCTTCTTGGTAACTTAATCTCTTAGGGTTGTGCAACTGGAACAGATCGAACCAGGAGCCACTCAACTTAGATCAGATTGGTTGGTCATATGTAGTTCTCATGTGAGCTAGTCTAGTTATTGATTCCATAAAATCGGAATCAATAATTGGCAATTTGGTTTCTAATTTCAAAATGGGAAACAGACCAATATTGAAAGTCCCCAATTAGCTCAAAGCTCAAATGAGCCCGGCAAGAATAATAGCCCGGTCGAAAGAGAAATAAGTTGAGCTTAGAGAGAGTAAAAGCCCACAACAAAAGGAAAGCTCTCTCTCTCTCTCCGAACTCTCCGAACTCTCCGAAAAAAGGAGCACCTTAGCGAAGCAAATCGAAGGGAATCAAACACACCTGAAGACAACACTACAATGGAATCCACTCTCTCTCGTTTTTCTTTCCCCATACATAAGTATCTGTTTTGTTTAGTTGGACGAAGAATTTTTGAGAGCATATACAGTTTGCACAAATATAAAAACTCTCTCTCTCTACTTGTTCCGTCGAACTACCCAAGAACCAAATGAGATCAGTTCCCAAGACTAGGTGGTTAGGTTCCTGATTCCAAAAAATGATAACTAATCCTCCTAATTCAGTTTCCAATTCTTGAGTGGGACTAAATCAAACCGGGACTAGATCATCCCTATTATCCCTCATTAACTCCAATTGTTGCCCATGTTAATTCTTGTTTTTCTTGAATTTAAAGTTATATTCCAAAAGATGAATTTGTTGTACATCAAGTCAAATTTTATCATGTAACATATATATATATATATATATTTCTTATAAGTATTAAGGCATTATTAAAATGTTGAGTGACTTTATTTGAAGAGAAAAGAAAGAACCAATTTAGAGAAATTCAATGGTCACTTAACAGAGTGGATGTTGTCATTTACTAAATTGACTTTACTAGGTGATTTGATTTTTTCTCTTTTAAGGGTATATGAAATGCATAGAAAATGAGACAAATACCACATATCCAATTACATGTTTCCATACTGGATTCTATATGCAAGTATTTGCTCCAGACAAAATTTATAAACAGAGTACAACAAAAAAGAGGTTTAGTTTTTTTTTTGGAAGCAAAGAAAGTTTGGATTGAACTCTATAGAATCAACGTTACATAAGAATGATAGGATCTAACATATAAGTAGCAAAGTGACTAGAAAGAAATTTTATAACCACATCGGGATATAACTTTATTCTCGCAACACTCGTACTTTAATTAGAAAAAAAGAAACTTATCCCACTAATGGTAACATTAATATATCAGGTTAATACTTAAATATTAATTGTGTATAGTCTATTGACCTAGACATACTTTACTTGTAGTAGTCAATAAAACCAAAAAAATCCATTAATTAATTTATTTTAAAAAATTTCATTTTGTAGCCATACCTGATTTTGGCCAAATAACATCGGGAAAAGTTCTAGTGAAAAATCAATCACTATTGCTCTTGATTTTAACTCTATAGAGACAGGCAACTTTTTATTTGCTCCTTCAGCTAGAAAAGAAGAGATATCCAGCGTCCTGTCCAAAGCATCATATGCAATGACGGCGACCTTGACCTGCAAAGCAACGACTTGTATAGCAAACTCATATCTCGTAAGATTAGAACAAAGTTACAACACGACACCGACCTTGACCTGAAAAGCCAAGCGGCGACTTGCATGGCCAACCGAGGTCTCTACGATTTGAAGGGCTTGGGACCTTATGATTTGGGTCCGCTTTTAGCAGGATCGTGATTCACGTTGGGATGTTCAAACCATTTTAAGAATTTTTAAATTAATTTGAAATGTAAATAAAGACTTGCTTTAAGAATTCAGTTTGATCTTGTGTAACAAAGCTCTCTTAAACTGTGTTGAGGAAACTCCTAGTTTTGATGCTTACAAAACATTTTACAAATGAGATTCTTACTAAACTCTTGAAAGAAAAGGACTCAGAAAGACTTAGGCTTTAAAGTCTGCGTGTAGCAGAAGACAAAGCTTGGGGTGCCTTAGAGTCTGCCCGTACCAGACGGAAGAGTCTATCAGACTGAGAATTTAAGTCTGATCGTACCAAACTGAAATTCTAGGCAGACTCAGAACTTAAAGTCTGTCAGACTTAAGGTGTATTAACAAGATAAGATCACCAACGGTAAAGTATTTCACTTACCTTATTCATGTTGATTCTGTTATATTAATCGATTTACTGAGGATCAATTTGTGGACAACTTCCAAAGAAGAATAGAGCACTTATGGAAGCCCGATTCGATTGTATGGGCGAACGTAATCTAAGGGGATCTGATCTACTCTCAACGGTCAAAAAGACTTGCCTTATAAAGTCTGTCCAGGAAAGGGAAGACGGAACTCTCACGGAAAGAGCCAACGGTCGAATGTGGCTTGGAGAGTATTTAAGGATAGGTTGAGACTTAGGGGGTAGATGAGATGAACATTATTCCAAAGCTGATTCCGTTCTTCAACTGTTGTTCATAGTGCGTATTTGAGTGATCTCGGTGTATTACAAAAGAGAGTGACTTAGTGAGACTGATTTTCACCAAGTATAAACACTCGAAAGTGTGTAATCACCGTTGATCATATAGTGAAATACAGCCGATTGGCTGGTCGCCCGGAGAGTGGACGTAGGCTTGTCTAAAACCGAACCACTATAAACAGTGTTTGCAATCTTCTCTAACTCTCTCTATTTACTTTCTGTTTGTGGATTGCAATAGACTGTTATTGTTTGCGCGTAAACTTTCTCAACACCTATTCACCCCCCCTCTAGGTGCTTATACTAGTTACATCAATTGGTATCAGAGCCTCGTGCTCAAGTTTTGAAGTGTTTGTTACTTCTGAGTTAAAGATCCTCTATGGCTAGTATTCTTGCACCGGTTTAATTGAAGGGCGAGCAACACTCGTCCACCATACTTCGATGGCAAGGATTACAATATCGGAAGAATAAAATGAAAGTGTTTCTCGGTCGAAAGATCCACCGGAATGGGATGTGGTTGAGAGGGGAATCGAGCCCACCGATAACATCGAAAGACTTCAAAGAGTACCGATGAGAAAGAAACGAATCATCGGCTACTCTCTCTCCGAAGAGATAACAAGGAGACAAACTATTGATGCAAAGGCTATTTACTCCCTATATTGTGCTTTATCACCTAATGAATATAATCGTATATCTTCTTGTGATACAGCAAAGGAAGTATGGGATAGACTACATGTGACATATGAAGGAACTGATCGTGTCAAGGAGACCAAAGTAAATATTTTACTTGGTCAATACGAGTCCTTCAAGATGAAACAGGGGAGAGTCAATAGGAGATATGTTCGATCGCTTTACGAAATTGTAAACGGTTTGGCATATC
The DNA here is from genome assembly GCA_014182895.1 of Angophora floribunda. Classification (NCBI taxonomy): domain Eukaryota; kingdom Viridiplantae; phylum Streptophyta; class Magnoliopsida; order Myrtales; family Myrtaceae; genus Angophora; species Angophora floribunda. Next base: position 32,124,449 of record CM024710.1, on the reverse strand, counting down.
AAAGACAGCCTGTTCTGGACCAATGAAAGTCAACAAACTTCGAGAGGACCGTCAAAAGAATGGAACAATGTGAAGACATCTATCGAGAAACTTTGCGGATTTCACCACTAACCGCTTGATGAGCTTGTAGGCACTCTGCAATCCTATGAGGCGAACAAATGAACGAGGAAGTGGAATCCGAGGTAAAAAGTCTATTGCTCTTAAGTCTAATACGATTCGATGATACAGATTACAAGAAGACTGGATGATGAGGAACTAGCACTACCGATCAAAAAGGTAAAGAAACTAAACAGAAAAGGCAGGAAATTCAACAACAAAAACAAAGTAGACAAATGACAACGCAGTCCGATGACGATGATGATTATGCCAAAGAGGTAATTTGTTTTGAGTGTAAGAAAAAGTGGCACATTAAACGAGAATTGTCCCGCACTCAAAAAGAACAAAGGAAAGTTTGAAAAATACAAGAAGGCTCTCAAGGCTGAAACATGGAGCGATACGAAGTTGAGGATAGTGAAGACGAATATGGAAACATTTGTCTTATGGCACATTCGATTCGATTCTCGAATCGGACTCGACTGACAGAGAAATCGAGGTAAATCATTCGATATTCCTTTAGAAGTTTCAGATTATATAAATGAGCTTTGTTCTAATCTAAAAACTACTTTGAAAAGGATCTCCACATTAAAAAAGGAAAATTACAAGTTGATTAAACAGAACGATTTTTTGAAGGGAAATTTGGATGATTTCAAAAAGGAATTTTTGGAAATAAAGGAAAATCGAGAGGTTCTTTTAAATGAAAATGAATCTATCAAAAAGGATCTTTTGAAAGCAAAGGAAAATCAAGATTCTTTGCAAAAAGAGAATGATGTTTTCAAAAAGGAATTTTTAGATATTACCACAAAGTTCTCAAAAGGATCAAAAACCCTTCAGCATATTCTTTCTATTCAAATTCCTTATTATGACAAGTCGGGACTTGGTTTTTATAAAGAAAATGATTCCCGATTGATTTTCCTAAAGTCAAGGAAAGAATTAGACAAAGACCTCCTCGACAAGCTTACAAAAATCATTTCAAAAGTAATTTTGTTAAATCCATTGGTAAAAATAATCTTAAATGTTCTAATTGTGGAGAAAAAGAACATTTTGAAAACAAATGTCCTAAAGTCTAGAGACCTGTTCAAAAGAATTGGATAGAAAAAGCTTATACTACTAACTATAATGGACCCAAGAAAATTTGGGTACCAAAGAAAAAATGAGTTATTGTAAACATTGCGGTAAACTTCAAAAGAAAGAAGAAATGGTACTTGGACAAAGGATGCTCGAGACACATGACTCGGAGATTCAAAGATGTTCATTGAATTTGAGAAAATCAAGGGAGGAACAGTCTCTTTTGGAGGAAACACTAAAGGAAACATTATAGGACTGGGAACTGTCAAGATTGGCAGCCTAATCATCAACAATGTTTCTCTAGTCAAAGGATTAAACTACAATCTTCTGAGCATCAGCCAGTTATGTGATGCTGGTTTCAAAATAAACTTCAAAGAGAACTTATGTTCTGGAACAAGCATTGACTCTTCACGGACTTTTACTTCGAAGACATGGGAACATTTATCTTCGGATATAAATGTAGACACTACAAAATGTCTATTATCACCAAGATGAAGCAGATTTGTGGCACCGCAAACTTGGGCATGTTAGCATGAAACAAATTTCCAAGCTTGCCAACAAAAGGCTTGTTCGTGGCTTACCTTCACTAAATTACAAGAAAACAGAACTTTGCTCTGCATGCACACTGGGAAAACAGGTAAGAAGTTCTTTTAAATCTAAAAAGCATATTTCCACTAACCGTGTGTTACAGCTCCTGGACCCACCAGAACTTATAGCATCGGAGGTAAGAAGTATTGTCTTGTGATTGTAGACGATTACTCTCGATTTACATGGGTATTTTTTCTTGCAAATAAAGGAGATACATTCTCATATTTTTCAACATTTGCAAAGAAAGTTCAAAATGAAAAAGGTTACTCTATTTCGAGTATCAAAACAGGATCATGGGAGAGAATTTGAGAATCAAGACTTTTCGAGACTTTTGTGATAAAAATGGTATACAAGATACTTTTCGTCTCCCTACACTCCGAACAAAATGGAGTTGTGGAGAGAAAGAATAGATCTCTGCAGGAAATGGCCAGAACATTGCTTATAGAAAGCAAGGTGGCAACTCGGTTACGGGCGTAAGCGTTTCTACTTCTTGTCATATTATTAATAGAATTTTTCTTAGACCTATACTTGAGAAAACTCCCTATGAGATTTTGAAAGAAAGAAAACCTATTGTTTCATACTTTCGAGTTTTTGGTTGTCCTTGCTATATTCTTAAAAATGTTAATCGTCAACCTAGTAAGTTTGAAGAAAGGTCGATGAAGGTATTTTTCTGGCTATTCAAACTCTAGCAAAGCATATAGAGTGTTCAATAAAAACACTCGGACAAAGTGGAAGAATCCATGAATGTAAAGTTTCGAGACCGAAGTTCCAAAACAAAGTGTTACGGTGCATGAAGAATCGGTACCGGATCTGTACCGAAAGATCATGTTTCAACAAAGCGAGAATCTTCTCGAAATAGTCAAAGAAGGAATTCATGAAGAAGAATCAACTCAGCCTAATATTTCTGCATCCACGTAAGAAGATTCGATAATGCTGAAGTTCTGAACAAACGGAAGCATAAGTCTAGTCACCCCAAAGAGCTCGTGATCGGGAACATCAACGAAGGGATTCAAACCAGATCAAGGAACAAAAAGGATACAGTATTGTTGCACTTATTTCTGAAATTGAACCCAAAGGTATTAATGAAGCTCGGAAAATGAAAGTTGGATAGAGGCAATGCAAGAGGAGCTTCATCGGTTCAAGAGAAATGATGTATGGGAATTAGTCCCTAAACCAAAAGGACGGACAATTATTGGTACCAAATGGGTCTTCGAAACAAAGTAAATGAACTTGGAAAAGTCACCAGAAATAAGGCAAGACTTGTGGCAAAAGGTTATTCCCAATCTGAGGGAATAGATTATGATGAAACCTATGCTCCAGTGGCAAGATTAGAAGCAATTAGACTTTTACTTGCCTATGCTTGTTATCATAATTTCAAACTATTTCAAATGGATGTAAAGAGCGCCTTTCTAAATGGGTTCATCAAGGAAGAAGTCTATGTGGAACAACCACCCGGGTTTGAGGAAACAAGAAAGCCGGATCATGTTTTCGATCAAAAAGGCCCCGTATGGATGAAACAAGCACCTCGAGCCTGGTATGAACGACTCGGTAAGTTTTTATTAGACAACAACTTCAAGAAAGATATGGTTGATACAACTTTATTTATCAAGAAAGCGGGTAAGGACATCCTCTTAGTACAAATTTATGTAGATGATATTATTTTTGGTTCTTCTAATGAAAGTTTGTGCAAGAACTTCTCAAAGTCTATGCAGGAGGAATTCGAGATGAGTATGATGGGAGAACTTACTTTCTTCCTAGGACTTCAGATCAACCAATCAAAACAAGGAACATTTATTCATCAAGAGAAATATTCCAAAGATTTGGTTAAGAAGTTTGGAATGGAAAACTGCAAGAAGACCGAATCTCCAATGTCAACTTCCATTAAACTCGATCAGGATGAATCAGGAAAGAAAGTTGATCAGAAATCTTATAGAAGTATGATTGGGTCTCTTTTCTATCTTACTGCATCCAGACCAGACATTACATACAGTGTATGTGTATGTGCTCGTTTTCAAGCAGATCCAAGAGAATCTCATCTTACAGCAGTAAAGCGTATTATTAAGTACATATCTACTTATCCATCTCTGGGTCTGTGGTTTCCTAAAGAAACAGACTTTACTCTCATTGGCTACTCGAATGCTTTGACTTAGCGGGATGTAAAGTAGACAGAAGAGTACATCCGGAACATGCCGCTTACTTGGACAAATGTTGGTATCATGGTCTTCTAAAAAGCGAGAACACGGTGGCTCTATCAACCGCGAGGCGAGAATATGTTGCTCTTGGAAGCTGCGCTCACGTATTTTATGGATGAAACAACAACTATTGGATTATGGAAAGGAAGAAGCTTGCACTGAAATAAGATGTGATAATACGAGTGCTATAAACCTCACCAAGAATCAAATTCTACATTCCAGAGCAAAGCACATTGAAATCAAACATCACTTTATTAGAGGCCATGTGCAAAATGGAGATATATATGTGGAATTTATTGATTCTAAGAATCAATTAGCAGATATCTTCACAAAGCCGCTGGACAAAGGTACATTCGATTCAATATGTGGAAGATTAAATATTGTTAACCCTTTTTTATAAATCCTATAAGAGCAGGACAAAGTCTGAGAAAAAGGAATCGTCTGGACAGACTATTGAAAAAGGAATTATGGTATTTTGGGAAGGTATGTTATTTCCTTAATTCAATCTGGTCAATCTTTGGTAAGTGCCTTTAATCTGCATGATTGATTTGTATATTTTTGGCATATGTTTATTGAATATTTTTAAGTTTAAAATAACTGCCTTTTTAATTTGTTTTGAATCGCGACTGTTCATTTGTTCTTCTAACGGGGGGGTATAAAAACGTCTAAAGTCGGGATTTCTTTCAGAACGTTTTGAAAAACCCTAGCAGAGAAAAACTCTTTCTAAATCGATCTCAATCTTCTCCAAAACCAAATCTCTTCGAACATGGCCTCGAGATCCTCCGTATCCGGATCAAGATCTCCATCCCCAAGAAGGAGATCAAACAGATTGCTTGGGCAAGGAGGAAGAAGAGTCGACAGAGGACAGACGCATTTCGATCTCACACAGACTTCCGAAGATACTCAAGGACATTCTCCAAAAGTCTCTTCTCAAAATGATCCTGAAGAATCTTCAAGAGCCATCATATCACAATCTGAAGAACGACATTTCTCACGGAGAGGTACGTCTGGACTAACTCTACCCACACCGACTGAAAGCCCTCATGTAATATTGAGGAGATATGAGAAATTAGTCCAGAGAAATGTTAGAGATGATGTCAAATTGTTCTTCTTGAGAAAGGAAGGATATGCGAATGAACTCAGACTCATTCAAGCAAAGATGGCCACGAGACTCACCGGACACTCGTACAGAACAAGTGAGTGATAAAGGGAAAAGCAAAGATAGTATGAAGGATGATGATGAGAACATATACAGAAACTTTGAAGTTAAAATGGGAATAGCTGCTGTAGTTCGAAACCCAATCGGGAAATTATTTCGATCCAGAGAACATAAAACCTTCTTCAACAGACTGATGGATCGAGGAATCATGAACCACAGAATTGTGGATTTTGATTATTTGGATGCTTTGAAGTAAATAAATCTGGAATGCCTTGAAAAATTGCAGATGGACAAATTTTGCACTGATTCTGCTGCTGTTTATCCTGAATTAACAGCATATTTTTACTCGAATTTGACATTTCTCTCTCCAGATAGAATGCAATTCAGTGTGAATGACAGGTTCTATGATGTTAGTACAGACACTCTGGCTGACATTATAAAAGTTGAAAGAGGAGCATTCAGGCCAATAGACGTCTCCTATGAAACAGTTTGTAAGTTTCTTACAAAGTCTGTAAGGGCCACTATCACTTATCCTCTTCTAACTTCTGCAAGAACTATTTTGCATAAGATTATTATCAGCTGTATTCGTCCAAAAGCCTCATCAAAGACTGATGTATCTAAATTTGAGGCCAAATTAATGTGGGCTATTGAAAAGGGAGTACTGTTCTCACTGCCTCACACAATAATACTGCACATGTATCGGACGGTGTCGAAGGAGAAAGGACAGCTACCTTATGGAGCTTTAGTGACAAGGATTTTTGAGCATCTCAAAATAGACATACCCAGAAGATTCATCACTAAAACTCTTCCCACAATGGCTATTGACATGAAGATGATCAATAAGATGAGATTGAAGGACGTTGCAGAGACTTGGAGACGAAAAGAAAACGAATTGGCTAGAGCAGAGACAACAAAAAGAAAAGGTAAAGAGTTAGCTGTTGCTGAGCCAAGTTCTAAAAGGAGAAGACAACTTCTACTGGTAGATGAAGAAGAAGAAGAAGAAAGCATCTCCGCAATTCTGGCAAATATGCGTCAAACTTCTCAGAGAATGTCAGAACCAGAAACAGAAACAAATGCAGAAAACATTCTCAACACAGAACATGAGAAGAATGATGTATCTGAATTGGCGGGAGATCCAGAAGAAGATCCAGAAGAAGAAGATCAAGAAGAAGAGGAAACAGAAGAAGAAGACGAAGAAGGAGATAAAGAGGGGGAAAAGGAAGGGCAACAAGGACAGAATGAAGCATCAATTCAGGGGGAGCATCTTTCTGAAAATATTGAAATTCAAATACCTGAAGCTTCATCTGGGAATGCTGATTATCAGAAGATCTTGGCACTTCTAACTGAGATCAAGGATCGGCAGATAGAAATGGAAACCTCCTTCACAAACAGACTGGAAACTCTTGAGAAGACGGTCAATCAATGTATTGACAGAATTGAGAAGTCTGCATCGGATATGGAGGATTTCACCCTTGTTCGGACCCCAAACAAGAAAACTTCTTAAAATCATCTTCTGTCTTAGACACTGTTTTGAACTGACTAATTCTTTTTGAGGTTGACAAAAAGGGGGAGAGTAATATGGCTTTTGACTTTTGATGGTTATTAACTGTTGATGATTTGATAGTTGGATGCATGACATAGTTGGCTTCTGGCTTTATTATGATGTTAATGTCTGATGATATTTTCTTATATGCTTATTACACTGATGAAATGAGGTTATGTTGCTGCTATATTATCTATACAGGGTTGATATGAGCTATTCTTATAAGTTGTGCAGGATATTTGGAAGTAGGCTCTATCTAACCATATTTTGCAGAACGAAAGCCATATGAATGAAATGTTTTGTCATCATCAAAAAGGGGGAGATTGTTGAGGAAACTCCTAGTTTTGATGCTTACAAAACATTTTACAAATGAGATTCTTACTAAACTCTTGAAGGAAAAGGACTCAGAAAGACTTAGGCTTTAAAGTCTGCGTGTAGCAGAAGACAAAGCTTGGGGTGCCTTAGAGTCCGCCGTGCTGCACGGAAGAGTCTATCGGGCGAGAATTTAAGTCTGACCGTACCAGACTGAAATTCTAGGCAGACTCAGAACTTAAAGTCTGTCAGACTTAAGGTGTATCTACAAGATAAGATCACCAACGGTAAAGTATTTCACTTACCTTATTCATGTTGATTCTGTTATATTAATCCGATTTACAGGATCAATTTGTGGACAACTTCCAAAGAAGAATAGAGCACTTATGGAAGCCCATATTCTGATTGTATGGGCGAACAGAATCTAAGGGGATCTGATATACTCTCAACGGTCAAAAAGACTTGCCTTATAAAGTCTGTCCAGAAAAGGAAAGACGGAACTCTCACGGAAAGAGCCAACGGTCGAATGTGGCTTGGAGAGTATTTAAGGATAGGTTGAGACTTAGGGGGTAGATGAGATGAACATTATTCCAAAGCTGATTCCGTTCTTCAACTGTTGTTCATAGTGCGTATTTGAGTGATCTCAGTGTATTACAAAAGAGAGTGACTTAGTGAGACTGATTTTCACCAAGTATAAACACTCGAAAGTGTGTAATCACCGTTGATCATATAGTGAAATACAGCCGATTGGCTGGTTGCCTGGAGAGTGGACGTAGGCTTGTCTAAAGCCGAACCACTATAAACAGTGTTTGCAATCTTCTCTAACTCTCTCTATTTACTTTTTGTTTATGGATTGCAATAGACTGTTATTGTTTGCGCGTAAACTTCCTCAACACCTATTCACCTCCCCTCTAGGTGCTTATACTAGTTACATCAAACTGGATATGAAACAGAGAAAAAAATAAAAGCAGGATTCTTGACTAAGAAGATAGTTTGATTAATATTAATTTCTCAACTTCCTTGGTAGATATAGCAAATTAGTTAAAGTTTTCTTTGCCAAAGATAATAAGGTAAAAATGGTACTGTCATCATTGAAGCTATCGACAAGAAACTCCATGAAAGATGTCTCCATTTCTGTTAAATATCAACCAATTTCGTATAAACTTCCATGAAAAAGTGTCAATTTTGGTGTGCCTCTGGAGGGTGGGCATGTGGCATATCTTTTCACTAAAGAAACTTTTTATAAATTTTATAAAATTAGTGTCAATTTTGACGTCTACCTTGATTTGAAAAGCCAACTCGTATCTCTGCAATTCAAAATGCCCTGCAACACAACATTGACCTTGACTTGAAAAGCCAGGCAGCCATTAGCATAGTCAGCTGATGTCTCTATGATTTGAAGGCATGTGAGCTATAATGATTTCCTTGATCCCGAATCCTAGATTCGCTTTTATCAGAAACGTGATTTACGTTGTGTACGTTACAATCGGTCGTGAGAATTTCTACATTGATTGTAAACATGAATAGAGACCTATATTAAGGATTCAATTTACTTGTGTGTACCGAAATGTGGCTATTCTCTCTCCCTCTCTCTTGAAGATTGTATGATATTTACACATACAATTAGTGAAGTGATTAGAATAAAATTTTATAGCCACGTCATGACATAGCTTTATTCTCACTATTTTTTACATTAATTAAAGAAAAGAAAAGGAACTTGTCCTTGCTAATAGTAGCACTAATTTATTAAGTGAGTACTTAAATATTAATATGTGTATTGTTTATTAACCTAGACCTACTTTGCTGTAGCAGTTAATAAAACCAAATAGATCCTCTTTTTTTCCTTCGCTTAGTAGCTATACCTGATTTTAACCAAGTAACTCTAGGAATTAAAGTAGAAATTTCTATCGCTTTTGCACTTGATTTAGACTCTCCAAAGAAAAGCAACTTTCTTTTGCTCTTTTAGCTTAAAAACAAGATGCATTCGGTCCCATTCCTCGTCCAAAACATCATATACAACTGACATCCACTCTCTCTCGCTCTTCACTAAAGAAGCCTTGACAAGACATTCACATTATAATGTTGCAACGTGGCTACCTCAATTCGAAATGAAAGGAAAAGTAAAAGTAGGATTCTTGATAAATAAGATAGTTTGATAAATATTGAATCCTCAACTTTCAGGACAGCCACAACAAAATAGTTAAGACTTTTCTTCGCCGAAAATCGCAAAGTAAAAGTCTTGCTGTCATCATTTGTGCACGAGAACTATAAACCACAACTTTGATTGGAGAATTAAAGTGGCAATTGTATCGACAAGAGACTTTATTAAAGCCGTGTCTATGCCTGTCAAATATCAACTAATTTCGTATGAAATTCCATTAATAAAGGAGTCCCATGTGGTGTGCCTCTCGAAGGTGGACCCCAAAGCAAGTCTTTTTAAAAAAGAAGCTTTTCTGAAAATGCCATTTCACTCCTACTGTCCTTGATGAAGGGAACTTCTTAGTCTATAAGGAGTGATGATTTGAATTATTTGGCCGACAAAAAGAGGGAAAAAAAAAGGTGAACTGACATGGAGGCACTACGTGAAATTGGCTCAATCAAACAAAATTTAATGGAAAAGTCCTTTCTTTTGGGTACAATTCTACAATGATTTGGAATAAAAGAGAGAAATAGTTGTAATGGTTTTTCTATTTGGTTGGTCATTTCAAGCGGCAAAGCAGTCACATTCCGGAGAACTCCTTTTCGGAAAAAAAGGAAGATCTTCTGACATCTAAGAAAATGAAGGTCAAGAGCTTAAATGGAACACATCTTATTGTTCTTAGTTTTCTCGTTGTGATTGTACTTATGCCTTCCGTTATCTATTAAATGTGGTAATATATGATAAATTATTTAAATGAAAAAAATAACATTTCCATCTAATAACTTAAATTTTTGGAATAGTTGACACTAAATTCACAAAATCTCACATTGTGTTAGAATTAGTGATCTTTTTGGGTCTTACTTGTCCAATATTATTTGGGAATAGGATCCAACATACAAGTAGTGAAGTGACTAGAAGAAAATTCTACGGCCACATTGCAACGTAGCTTTATGGGAAAAGTGAAAAAAAGTCCTAAGCCTATTACGTCGATATCAATTCAATTTTAAACATTTTAATTGAATTAATTTAATTTTAAATGTTTTCACATTAGTACTAATTCAATCCATTCAATAAATTTAAGTTAGAAATTGTTGACATAGACGTCAGTTGTCCGACGTGGCACAATTGATATTAATATTGATAATTTTTTTAGTTTTTAAATATATTTGCCTTTTCTTTTCCTTCCTTTCCTTTTCTTTCCATTGTGGCTGATGAGGTCCATGGAGCTTGCTATCCATTGGGCAAGGGCCGCAAAGCCCTCATCAGCGACTAGTGAGTGTCAAGGCCCTTGCTCGGATGCAGGCGAGGTGCAGGTGGCCGCGGGAGAGGATCTTCGTGTACGAGGTTCTAGAGTTGGGGCATGGACTCTGCAGGACTGCGGCATTTCTGGAGATTTCAGCCGCTTCCTCTTCACCATCGACGCTCACATCCCGGGCCAAGTTTGGTTTTACTTTTCCTTTCGCTTTTGCTTCTTTCACGCCAGTTCTTTTTTCTCTCTGTTTCCTTACTCCTCCAGCCAAACCACGGTCGCTCCAACTTCGAATGGTCTGAGGAGCCACGCAACGATGGAATTGTGGCCACCGAGCTACTGGGAAGCACAAGCCTCTAGGGAAAGATTTATGATTTTTTTTAGTACTTTCCCCGAGCTTTATTCTCAATCTTGTCTACATTAATTAAAAAAAAAAAAGGGGGACTTGTCCTGCTAATGGTAACACTAATTTATTAGGTGAATACTTAAATATTAATTTGTGTATGTTTACTAACCTAGACATACTTTGCTGTAGCAGTTAATAAAACTAAATAGATTCTTTCATTTTTTTTTTTTTCGCTTAGTAGCCATACCCGATTTTAACCAAGTAACTCTAGGTACAATTAAAGTAGAAAATTTTAACGCTGTTGCTCTTGATTTAGATTCTCCAAAGAAAAGCAACTTTTTTTGCTCTTTTATCCTAAAACGAAGATGCATTCAGTCCCATTCTTTGTACAAAGCATCAGACGCAACTGACGTCCACTTTCTCCCGCTCTTCACTAAAGAAGCCTTGACAAGACCATCGTGATTCATACTGACGTCGCAATCGATTGTAGGAATTTTCAAAGCGACTTGCAAATAATGAATGAACTCTCTATCAATGCTTCTCTTTCGATAAATGGCGCTTTTTTATCTATCACATCTGAAAAAAAGAAGAACGAGAAGTGGGAATCTTTATGAAGAAAATACTTTGATTAATATCAAACATAGCCATATAGCATGAAACTTTCATGTATTCCAAAAGATGAATTTGTCGTACATCAAATCAAATTTTATCATGTAACATATATATACTTCTTATAAGTATTAAGGCATTATGAAAATGTTGAGTGACTTTATCTGAAGAGAAAAGAAAGAACCAATTTAGAGAAATTCAATGGTCACTTAATAGAGTGGATGTTGTCATTTACTAAATTGACTTTACTAGGTGATTTGATTTTTCTCTTTAAGGGTATATGAAATGTGCAGAAAATGAGACAAACGTCACATATCCAATTGCAGGATTTTATATGTTTCCATACTGGATTCTATATCCAGGTATTTGCTCTAGAAAAAATTTATAAACAGAGTACAATAGAAAAGAGGTTTGGTTTTTTTTTTTTTTTGGAAGCAAAGAAAGTTTGGATTGAACTATATAGCATCAACGTTACATAAGAATGATAGGATCTAACATATAAGTAGCAAAGTGACTAGAAAGAAATTTTATAACCACATCGTGATATAGCTTTATTCTCGCAACACTGTACTTTAATTAGAAAAAAAGAAACTTATCCCACTAATGGTAACATTAATATATCAGGTTAATACTTAAATATTAATTGTGTATAGTCTATTGACCTAGACATACTTTACTGTAGTAGTCAATAAAACCAAAAAAATCCATTAATTAATTTATTTTAAAAAATTTCATTTTGTAGCCATACCTGATTTTGGCCAAATAACATCAGGAAAAGTTCTAGTGAAAAATCAATCACTATTGCTCTTGATTTTAACTCTCTAGAGACAAGCAACTTTTTATTTGCTCCTTCAGCTAGTAAAGAAGAGATATCCAGCGTACTGTCCAAAGCATCATATGCAATGACGGCGACCTTGACTTGCAAAGCTACGACTTGTATAGCAAACTCATATCTGTAAGATTAGAACAAAGCTGTAACACGACACTGACCTTGACCTGAAAAGCCAAGCAGCGACTTGCATGGCCAACTGAGGTCACTACGATTTGAAAGGGCTGGGACCTTATGATTTAGGTCCACTTTTAGCAGGATCGTGATTCACGTTGGGATGTTACAAACCATTTTAAGAATTTTTAAATTAATTTGAAATGTAAATAAAGACTTGCTTTAAGAATTCAGTTTGATCGTGTGTAACAAAGCTCTCTTAAACTGGATATGAAACAGAGAAAAAAATAAAAGCAAGATTCTTGACTAAGAAGATAGTTTGATTAATATTAATTTCTCAACTTCCTTGGTAGATATAGCACATTAGTTAAAGTTTTCTTTGCCGAAGATAATAAAGTAAAAATGGTAATGTCATCATTGAAGCTATCGACAAGAAACTCCATAAAAGATGTCTCTATTTCTGTTAAATATCAACCAATTTCGTATAAACTTCCATGAAAAAGTGTCAATTTTGGTGTGCCTCTGGAGAGTGGGCATGTGGCATATCTTTTCACTAAAGAAATTTTTTATAAATTTTATAAAATTAGTGTCAATTTTGACGTCTACCTTGATTTGAAAAGCCAACTCATATCTCTACAATTCAAAACGCCATGCGACATGACATTGGCCTTGACCTGAAAAGCCAAGTAGCCACTGGCATGGTCAGCTGATGTCTCTATGATTTGAATGAACTCTCTACCAATGCTTCTCTTTAGATAAATGGCGCTTTCTATCAGTCACGTCTGAAAAAAAGAAGGAGAAGTGGGAATCTTTACAAAGAAAATACTTTGATTAATATTAAATCTTCGAATTCATTGTGATAGAAAGCAAGTAAAAGTTTTTGATATCGATTATAAGAAAATAAAAATGGTATTATATATCATCGACAAGAGAAATTACACAAGCTATCTATGTATGGCGATGTTCATTATCAACAAATGTTTGGTATTGAATTCCAAAAAAAAGGTGTTAGATTATAATGCAAGCCTCTCAAAAGCTAGATCATGTAGCATGTTTATTATCCCTATAGAAGCTTTCAGAAAATTCAATCAATGATTTTTTTTGGTTGGTCCATCAATGATGTTGATTGAGGCAACGGCATATAATCATCATGATGAACCTATTTGTGACCTTAATCAGCGTTTAATTAATGGAGTTGGTAAAATTATGTCATTTTCAAGGTTTGGCTTATGCAGACTAAAATTTCGAGTAGTACAAATCTTTCATTACATACGAATATTTGATTTAATGTGAAGCGTCACGCCTTAGTTATTAGGTGGTCGTAACTTTGAATGTTGTGGCTTCCCTGTTGAAATTAAGTAGTTCTATCAGTTGTTTTTCTATAATTACACAATTAGAGTCGAGTTTCCCTATCGACCGCCTCATTACTAGTTTTCTAGTTTTCTTATCGAAGGATAGTCGAATCATATCTCATCAGAGATATTAAAGTAGTTTCATCCTATATCCTACTGGCAATATCCGTTCTCCACAGATCTAAAACGCAGAGCCCTCAATTCTGAAGTTCAAGCTACCATTATCTTTATAACAAAAGTGGAAACAGCTCCCTGGACGGCCAGCAAGCTAGATAGGTTGTCATGTCCTATACCAAAATTGTATAGGTCCTTTGGATGCAGTTTCAAGAAATTAGTGGACAATAGCGAGAAGTCCAGTGCATACTCAGCGAATGCAATCGATCTGTTCCGAAATTCCTATGGCCCAGTGCATATGAAGTAATGCTGAGGTACTATTTCCAAGCACATGAGGCCACTAGAGATGCAATCTACCAGGCTCTAGAAGAAGACAAGCATAATCAACCAGATTCAGTTTACTTCTCTAGAGACCCTTACGTATATTTTCTCCAGCTAACACGCATCATAAATACAGCAACTCATTCAAGGGCCCTAATCTAGCTGCGAAGCATGAATCTATCAATAAGGGAAGGAATTTTGCTGGGTTGGGTGAGCTTTTAGACTTTGTAATTATATGCAGGAATCTTCCTAGTTTATTGTGCTAGTATCATTTTAAAACTGTCCATCTTATACAAGGAAATCTAATCCCAAGATGTACTTTTGAAAAATGGTCATATGTATTGGCTATTTAACGTCTTATGCAATTCATGTAATGCCTTGCTTTCAATTATAAAAGGTGATGAAGAGGTTTAATAAAATGGTAGTAAATTTTCAAAAAACTTTTATATTTTCTCCTATCATATTATTGTAGACTCCGTCGTTCTCTAGGCATATTGTTATTTGAAGGATAGGAATAAATCTTTGATAATGTGATACCTTGATTCTTGATGAAACAAGTATTCTCTCCATTTACCAGTCAAAGTGATCTTGCGGATAAAAAGCTAAACTAATATTAAGAATTTTGAGTTTCAAGGTGACCATTTTAATGAGATTTGCAGACTAAAAGTCAATCCTATTTTGCTTACTGAGGGAAGGGCATATGTATTGTGAAGGCATATTGATCTTTAGTCTTCTTCTCCTTGGTAACTTTATTCGCCATTAACCCTTGTTGTTATCCATGTTATTTATATATATAATAAGTATTGAGGCATTAGCTATAATGTTGAGTGATTTTATCTAAAGAGAAAAGAAAGAACCAACCTAGGAGAATTTCTGATGGTCACTTAATAGGGTGGATGTTGTGAGTAGCCATAAGATATCCTTGAATTTGATGGTCATTTACTAAATTGACTTTACTAGGTGGTTTGATTTTTTTTTCTTGATTTAAGGGTAAATGGAAATGTGCAAGAAATGAGACAAACACCACATATCCAATCCACATATCCAATTGTAGGATTATATATGTTAGTATACTGGATTACCATATGTAGGTATTTTCTCTAGATGAGATTTATAAATAAAGTACAACCACAGAAAAAAGGGGTTTTTTTTTTTTTTGGCAACCAAAGAAAGTTTTGAATGGATCGGATTATGTAGCTTCAATGTTACGTTGGAATGATAGGATCTATCATATAAGTAGCAAAGTAACTAGAATGAAATTTTATAATCACATTGTGACATAGCTTTATTCTCACTATTACATACATTAATTAGAAAAAAAAAGAAACTTATCCCACTTATAGTAACATTAATATATTAGGTTAATACTTAGTTATTAATTGTGTATAGCTTATTGACCTAGACATACTTTTCCGTAGTAGTTAATAAAACAAAAAGATCCATTGATTTTTTTAAATATTTCTTTTTGTAGCCATACTCGATTTTAACCAAATAACATCGGGAAAGTTAAAAGTGAAAAATCAATCACTATTGCTCTTGATTTTAACTCTCTAAAGAAATGCAACTTTGTATTTGCTCCTTCAGCTTAAAACAAAGATATATTTAGTGTTGCTCCTTATCCAAAGCATCAGATGCAATTGACGACGACCTAGACATGAAAAGCAAGGCAACGACTTGCATAGCCGACTCATATCTCCACAATCCGAATGCCATGTGACACGACGTTGATGTTGACCTGAAGAGCCAAGTGGCGACTTGCATGGCCAGCTGATGAATCGACGATCTTAAGGCCTGTGAGCTTTAATGATTTGGCCGATCTGGAATTCGTGGTTCGCTTTTACGAGGAACGCGATTCACGTTGTCATGCCACGATTGTACGTAAAAATTTCTAAACTGATTTGAAACAGAATAGGGACGAGGATTCAGTTTGCCCGCGTGTCACGAAGCTAACTTTACTCGAAATTAAACGTAGAAAAAAGTAAAAGTAGGATTCTTGATAAAGAATACAGTTTGATTAAAATTAATTTCTCAACTTCCTTGGTGGATATAACAAAATAGTTAAAGTTTTCTTTGCCGAATATATTAAGGTAAAGGGTGGACAAGGATTATCTCTTTAACAAGACAGTCCCTCCCCTCCAAAGAGAACATTAGGTGGTGAAATTCTTCTTAATGGTACTGCTATTATTGAAGCTGTTATCAGAGAAATAAAGTAGCAATATATTGACGAGAGACTCTGTAAAAACTATCTCTATGTTAAATATCAACCAATTTCATATGAACGTTCAAAAAGATGTCAATTATGGTGTGCCTCTCGAAGGTAGGCCATATAGCATATCTTTTTACTAGAGACACTTTCTATAAATTCCACCAACGATGTGGACTGAGGTAGAAACATAAATTTGCATGATGAACCTATGTATTATTATTATTATTATTATTATTATTATTATTATTATTATTATTCTGTGATCTTAATCTGTAATTTCAAGCTTCCATTCAACACCATCCCTCTCAAAATCGTTATTTACAAATTTTGGCTCATGTGGAATGTGAAATTCTAAGCAGATACAAGAAATTGATCCATGTGACAAGATATATTTCTATTTACGAGAGTCACTGGTGCTAGTCCCTCCAATTAGGGCACCTAGCTTAAATTGCATTCTTTAGTTTTACGTATTGATGACTGCACTCATTATTCAAAGTTATATATATATATATATTTTTTTTGGTAACCTTCAAAGTTATATATTTTTCTTCCCTAACAATTTGAGAATACTCTCGTGACTTACGTCCCAAAGTTCAAACAAAACAATTTAAGGAGTTACTCAGGTCCAAACTCCTTAATTCATCCAAAGTTGAGATAATTGCGAAGATTCATTTGAATCCATTTCGCCCTTGCTGTCTTGATGAAGGGACTTAGTCTACAAGGAGTGATTATATGAATCATTTGGCTGACAAAAAGAGAAAACAACAAAAGCATATGAACTAATATGGACTCCCTGTTATCCAGCTAACAGTAGCACTAATTGATTAGGTTACCACTTAAATATTTGATGTGTTTAGTTTATTAACGAATGCATATTTTGCTGTAGCAATTGCTAAAACTAAAAGAATCCTTTGATCTTTTTGTTTTCCATTTAATAGCCATAGCTGATTTTGAGTAAATAAGATTAGGAAAAATTAAGCTAAAATACCTGTCACTATTGTTTTTGATTTTTACTCTCTTAAGAAAAGCAACTTTCGTTGCTCGTTCAGCTTGAAACAAAGATACATTCAGTGCTGTTCCTTGTCCAAAGCATCGGATGCAAATGAAATCCCCTCTCTCTGTCTCTCTGTCTCTCTCTCTACACTAAAGATGTCTTGACAAGACCATCCGTACAAGCCTGACGTTGAACTTGACCTGAAAAGCAAAGCAACGACTTGCACGGCCAACCTGCTTGCTTCCTCTGGATAAAATTTTCGATTGGAATTTTTTTTATGTAAAATATGTTAATTTGCATTGTCGTGACATGACATATAAGAGTGCATAGATAACGCTTTTATTTTCAAGAATAATTTCTATTCAAAAATGATTTTTTTTTATTCTATTCGCGGGAACAATTTCTAAGCATTTAAAGGTGTTTGGTAATTGTCCAAAATTTTTATTCTTGGAATAGAAATGTGTTTGGTAAATTATTAGAATTTTTAGTCCAAAATAATTTCTTTTAATTTTTTAATGATTTAAATACATTTTTCTTTTTTTCATCTTTTATCTTTTATCTTTTTCTTTTTTTTTTTTTCCCTTCCCCATTGTGGCCGGTCGCCGTTGACGGTGGTGGCCGGTGACCGGCCGGGCGAGGCTCGCCGAGCTTGCCGCCTCACCCGAGCCAAGGTGAGGTCCGGTGAGCTTGCTGACCTCGCCCAGCCACTCGTCGGCGGTGGTCGACACCGGCGCCGGTGGTCGGTGGGCGGCGATGGGGGCAGTAGGCTGAGGGAGGAAGAAGAAAAGGAAAGAGAAAGAGAAGAAAAAGAAAGGGAAAAAAATTGATTCTTGAAGTTGTTTCCGGGAGCGAGAAGTAAATTTTTTTTATTCTGAATTCTATTCCAAATTTATTCCCCCGAACAAATTTGTTCTCAGGAACAAAAAATTTACTAAACGCATTTATGTTCCAAATTCTCTCTTGAGAATAAAAGAATAGAATCAATTGTTCCTAGAAACAAAATCAGTTTTTACCATGCAAGCCCTAAGTCGCCACCCATTGTTTCATCCACAGTTAAGATTGTCTCCAAAATTCATACAAATCCATTTCACCCTTACTGTCCTTGATGAAGAGGAGTTATTCATCTACTAGGAGTGATGATCTTTATTCTCACTATTATTTACATTAATTAGGAATAAGAAACTTATCCCCTTACTAGTAACATTGATTGATTAGGTCAATGCCTAAATAATAATTTGTGTATAGTCTATTAACCTATACATACTTTGTTGTAGCAGTTAATAAAATGCTATGATTTTCCCCCTTTTATCTTTTCCCGTTTAGTAGCCAAGCCTGGTTTTAACCAAATAACATTTGGAAAATTTAAAGTATAGTCTCTATCAGCTTTTTCTCTTGATATTAACTCTCTAAAGAAAAGCAACTTCCTTTGCCACTTCAGCTTAAAACAAAGACATATTAAGTGCCATTCCTTGTATGAAGCATCGGATGCAATTGACATCGACCTTGACTTGAAAAGCAAAGCAACAACTTGTATAGCCAACTCATATCTCTATGATCCAAACACACCTGCGACTCACAGTTGACCTTGACCTGAAAAGCTAAGTAGCAACTTGCATGGCCAACTGATGTCTCTACGATTCGGATGGCCTGTGAGCTTTAATGATATGATTGATTATGACTCGGAGGTTCGCTTTTTGAGGAACGTGATTCATGTTGTGTATGTTACAATCGGTTGTAGGAATTTCCAAACTAATTTGAAATTTGAACAGAGACTTGCATTAAAGTTCAATTCGCTCATGCATAACAAAGCTGACTTAACTCGAAATTAAAGGAAGAAAAAGTAAAACTAGGATTCTCGATAAAGAGGATAGCTTGATTAATATTAATCTCTAAACTTGGTAGATATAGCAAAATAGTTAAAAAGTTTCCTTCACAGAATATAATAAGGTAAAATTGGTACTGTCATCATAGAATGATACCCTACAACTCTTATCGGAGAATTAAAGTAGCAATGTATCAACAAAGAGACTTATAAAAGCTGTCTCTATGTCTGTTAAATTTCAAACAATTTCGTATGAGATTCCACGAAAAAGGTGTCAATTTTGGCGTGCCTCTCGAAGATGGACCATATAGCATGCCTTTTTTAGTAAAGACGCTTTTCAGAAAATTCCACCAACAATGTTGACTGGGTTAATACATAAATTTGCACGATGAACCAATGCTTTCTTTATAATTGTGTGATCTTAATTTGTAATTTCAAACTTTCATTCATCATGATTCCTCACAAACTTATGTTATTTTCAAGTTTTGGCTCATGTGACCGTGATATTCTAGACGGATACAAAAAATTGATTCATGTGAATTGTCCTACCTTAGCATATAATATGATTTACAAAACCTGTTGCTTCCTCTAGCTAAATTTTTTTGTTGGAAATTTTAATTTAGAATATGTTTATTATCGTCGTTGTGACGAGATAAGAAAATTTCCAAGATTCATTCAAATTCATTTCACCTATGTTGCCCTTGATGAAGGGCACTTCTTCATTTACTAGGAGTGATGATCTGAATCATTTGGCTAACAAAAAGGCAAAACGACAGAAAAAAAAAATGTATGAACTGATATGGAGTCACTGGTTGAAATTGGCTCAATCAAACAAGATTTTATGGAAAAATCCTTTGCTTATGGGTGCAATTCTACTACAAATTGGAAGAAAAGAGAAAACAATAGTTGAGATGATTTGTCTATTTCGATGATCATTTCATCTGTTAAAGGAATCCTATTTTTGAAAATTCCATTTTGGAATAAAACAATTTTCTGACACATACGACAGTGAAGGTCGAGAATTTTAAATGCAACGCTTCTTACTGTTTTTAGTTTCTTCGTTGGGATTGTATGTATACTTTATCTATGGGATGTGGCAATACATGGTATAGTATTTGAATATTAAAAATTAAGGGCTCATTCCTTTGATTTTAAATTATTCAGATATGATTAAAAAAGATAATAAAGAAAAAGAGTAGAGAAATTATTGTGTGTAAAAATCGACCAAAAAGAGTAGTTACTTGTTCATCTCCCTCTCGTGCTCGAGCTCCCGACCACAAACGTGGTTTCGTTGGGCTCCGGCTCGGGGCGGTCATCAGCACCGGCGGAATCAAGAGGTGAAGTGGAGCTGCTAGTGACCTACGGCTCTGTTTCCTTCCTCTGCTTGGGCGGACTTTGGATTGGTGATCCCAAAACCTATCTTCGGACAAGCGATTGAAGCGACTCTGACCTACGGCTTTGCTCTGTATGCTCGGGTAAGATTTAATCCCCTGCGATTATGATGTGTAATGGAAGAATGTTGCTGGGTTAGCTAGCTGGTACTGTGTTGAAACCATGGAAGGAAACTCTGCTGTCCCGAATCCCCGTCCGGGAATGGGGGGCGGTCGGCGACGTAGCAGGAGTAGAGCTCCAGTTGCTCGGTATGTAGCTGGTGATCCGGCACTAAAGGGCAAACAAGCTGCCCACATTGCTGCTGTTGGGGGGACCAATAGAAGAGAAGTGCTAACCTCTGTGGTTGCTGCTGGAACTTCCCAAATCCCCAATTCAGCAGAGCAAGGAACTACCTTGCTGCCTCAAGTAGCCGGAATTCTGGCCCCAGTCACGCGCTCCTGGGCTAATGTAGCCAAAGCGGCTCTGAAAGGGTACTCACTCTCTTATGTTGATCCTGGTACGAATGGGGGACATGAAGTTTTTTGCTCGACAAAGACTTTGATGCTTTCTGATCCTATTTGGCAGGAATGTCTAGTAGGGTATTTTGTTGGGAAGAAACTCCCGTTTAAATTAGTTGAGACAGCCCTAAAACATCTTTGGGGCCAACGACTGCTAGAGGTCAAGGCTAATGACCAAGGATTCTATTTTTTCCACATCTCGGACCCTGATTTCAGACGACAAGTGGTTGAAGGAGGCCCTTTGGTAGTGGCACGTGTGCCCTTAATACTTCAACAATGGCATCCCATGTTGGAGCTGAAAAAGGGAGACCATTCTTCAATACCCGTATGGATTAGACTTAAGAATTTACCTTATGGTTTATGGTCTGCTACTGGGATTAGCAAAGTTGCCAGCGTTGTGGGTAGACCGTTCTATGTAGACCAACGAACGGAGCACCTGAAAATGATTTCGTTTGCTAGGGTCTGTGTAGAGCTAGCGGCCTCCAATACCTGTTGTGATGCTTTTACGGTTCACATAAATGGGGCAACTCGTATAGTGAACGTCGAATATGAGTGGAAACCGGTATCATGCCATAGATGTGGTACATTTGGGCATCGTTGCCTCGCACAAGAACCTTGCCCTCCGGAGTCTGAACCACCCCTGGAATCTGTGCAAGACCCTCTAAGCTTTCATTACGGCGCCTCGGCCCTATGGAGAATGACCTACTGGCTGCTATGGAATGGAAACAAGTAAGAAGTAAACATAATTGACGAGCTGTTTTGAGGGATAAACAGCCAGCCCATGAACCCGTGCTTCCCCACCCTCTTTTGACTCGATGATGATTTGGATGAGGAGAATGAAGCCGTGGCTGCATCCGAAGTTGGTGTTGGATGTGGCGATTCAACTCAAGGGATATTTGCTGTTTATTCGGTGCAAGGAAATCTGCTACTGATAATTCTGGGGCAGGACAGGAGGCGGACCCCTTTGCTGATGGCCGATCAGAAGATGGTGTTACTGCTGCTGTCTCTGAATCTGGGATGGTTGCTGGATGTTCTGCTCCTGGGATACCAGCTGCTGATGTTGCTGAACTTGTCTCAGCTACTGATACTTATCAAGCTGACCTTGCTGTCAAATTTCCCCTCCTGCCCGTAGCTCTCTTTGGTTCGGGTTCTGGGGCCATCTTGTCTTCTTCAGCTCCTGGTTGCTATGGACCCGCTGCTGCTGTTTCTGCTTTAGAAGTACTCCCCAATGCAGGAAGTGTGATGTCAACGGTTGTTGAGGTGGAACCAAATATTGCCATGCCAATTCCTCTTCTTTGCTGTCATGCATGACCCCGAGCATGCCTTGTCGTTCTCGCTGATGCGTAACTCCCCGCCGTGATCGCCTACCCGTGATGGGCGCTAATACAGGCCGGGCAACTAGTCTAGATGCTAAGCTCATGGAAATGGCTTCACTTGACCTTCATCTAACCGAGGTAAAGATAGAGCAAGCTGGTAAGGCGAGAGTTCCCACTTCTGCGCATCTCACAAAGGAAAAAATCTCAGAACAAGATAGCAGACCCAAAGTTTCACCTGGGACAGCTGTGGTCAAAAAACCAGCAGCTAGTAGAGGACGCCCAAGAAGGAAATAGTCCACTTGGCCACACACCTAATAATCTGCTATGTTTTTTGGATTTTGGAATGTAAGGGGTCTCATGAACCCTATCAAGCAAGCTGAAGTTAGACATTTAGTGCGTCATAATAAGCTTTGCTTTGTGTTGGCCTTTTGGAAACTAAAGTTCCAACTAGTTTTCCTATAATTTCCTCTCGGCCTTATTCCGGGCCGGATATGGATTTCTAATTACGAACACTCTTCTAGAGGGCGTATTTGGGTTAGGCTGGAACCCGCTTTTGGTATGCTTCAATACTAGTTTTTGTACCGACCATTATTCATGGTGAAGTAGAATTCTTGAGTTCGAGGTCCTTACTTACTCTCTCAGTGGTATATGGCGAACATACCTTTGTTGCTCGGAGAACCCTATGGAGTAAACTTGTTATTTTGAGCTCCTCCCTCAAAGAATGCCCGTGGATGGTGGCAGGCGACTTCAATGCCATCAGGGACTCTTCGGATCGCGTGGGGAGCCCGGATGTTTGGATCCCTGCTTTTGATGATTTTAAGGAATGCATGGACCAAGCTGAACTATTTGACCTTCGCTATGTAGGTTTCCGATTTACCTGGTCCACCTCATCCGGCCCTCAAAGGAAGCAACGGAAGATTGATCGGGTCTTGGTCAACAGTTGTTGGTGTACTACCTTCTCTTTCTCTGAAGCATCCTTTTTGGCCCCGGGCCTATCAGATCATACACCTATGGTTGTGAGAATTCTGGAACATGTTCCTCGCCGTACTCCTTTTAAATTTTTTAACATGTGGATGAGTCACCCTAACTTTTCCTTGCTAGTCACCCAGACTTGGGAGACCCCAGTTTCAGGCTCACTTATGTACAAACTTTATTCTAGACTCAAGTTGCTAAAGGGTAGGCTAAAGTGTTTAAATAGAGATGCTTATTCAGAAATCTCAATGAGGGTGGCTACAGCTAAAAGGATCCTCCTCACTACCCAAGAGGCACTACACGCACTCCCTGGGAGTAGCTTGCTGGCGACAGAGGAACATGCTCAACTCAAAGATTATTATGAACTCCGAGCTCTTGAGGAGGCGTTTTTCAGACAAAAATCTAGAATTCGCTGGCTCAAGGAAGAGGATCATAATACTAAGTTCTTTCATCAATCTGTCAACCATCGGCACCTCCGTAATCGTATCATTTCTGTTATGGACAGTTCAGGTCAAATGGTAACGAGTTGCGGGAAGTACGAAGGTATTTGTCGCATATTTCCAGGACCTCCTTGCTCCGGTTGTTATGACTGTGAGGCCTTCCATACAAGAGATTAGAGATGTTATCCACTCCCCCCTCAAGGAAGACCAAATCAACATGCTCTCCCAACCTTTTCTTCCTTCTGAGATACGGGAGGCCATGTTCTCATTGGCTGGTAATAAAGCCCCCGGCCCTGATGGCTATAATGCTGATTTCTTTAAGAAGAATTGGGACATAGTTGGCCCATCAGTTATCGAAGCAATCTCGGATTTCCTTGAATCTGGGTGCTTGCTCAAGGAAGTCAACAATACTATCATTGCCACTGTGCCAAAAATCCCCAATGCAACATTGGTATCGATTTTCGTCCTATTGCTTGTTGTAATACAATGTACAAGTGTATCACTAAGATATTCTCAACTAGAATTGCTGCGGTTCTTCCTTCTTTAATTAGTCCAAAGACAAACCGCATTTGTTAAAGGCGGGAGAATCGGTGACAATATCCTTCTTGCTCAGGAGCTTTTTCATGGGTTTCATAACAAGCCCAATGTTCCAAAGTGTGCTATCAAGGTGGACTTTAGGAAAGCTTATGACACACTTGACTGGGATTTCCTAGAGAAAACTCTCCAAGTGTTTGGATTCCCTGCCCATTTCACAAGGCTTATTATGGTGTGTATCCGGACCCCAAAATTTTCCTTATCTATAAATGGTGAACTCCATGGTTTCTTTACAAGTGGACGGGGTATAAGACAAGGTGACCCTATGTCTCCATACCTCTTCACCCTAATCATGGAGGTTTTCACTGGGATACTTGATGCACATACTCGGCATCCAGATTTTCGATACCATTGGAGGTGCAAAGCAACACGGCTATCCCACTTATTTTTTGCGAATGATGTTCTTCTTTTTAGTGAGGCAAGACTTGCCTCTATCTCTTGCATCCATAACGGGCTCACCTTATTCTCTTCTTGGAGTGGGCTGGTTCCTAATGGTAATAAGAGTGAAGTCTTTATTTCAGAGGCACGAGACTACTAAGAACCAGATTTTACAAGCTCTCGGCTTCAATCTTGGCTCCCTTCCCCGTGCGATATTTGGGTGTGCCCATCATTACTTCGCGACTAAGCAAAGTGGACTGTAATGCCCTGGTATGCCGTCTCACTGCTAGAGTCCAATCATGGACACACCGTTTTCTTTCCTTTGCAGGCCGATTGCAACTTATCAAATCGGTGTTACATGCCATTCAAGCCTATTGGACATCCATCTTTTGGCTCCCTTCTTCGGTAGTGGATAAGATTGAACAAACATGTAGACAATTCCTCTGGAAGGGCCCAACCATGGGACCGGGAGGTGCAAAAGTGGCTTGGGATGATGTGTGCCTCCCCTTTCAAGAAGGAGGCCTTGGTATAAGAAGAATCAGGAACAGCAACAAAGCAGCTATGGCTAAACATATATGGTTGCTATTCACTGATAAAGAATCGCTATGGTGCAAATGGATTCATGCTACATATCTTAAAAGACAGAACTTTTGGAACTCCTCAACTCCTACCCTTTGCTCTTAGGCTTGGCGGAAGATCCTTGCTTTAAGGGTTGAATTTCAACCCCATTTCAGATGGAAACTAGGAGACGGGGAATCTATATCGCTTTGGTATGATCCATGGCTAGAATTGGGTCCCCTTAACTCAGTATTCTCAAATAGCTACATACACCAATCGGACCTACTTAGACAAGCAAAGGCCAAGGAATTATATTCTCCTGATGGGTGTGAGTTACTCCAAGAGCTGCTATCGTGGCAAGTACCGATCCCCCTTCTCTCATCTAGTCAAGACATATTCACATGGACGGAGAACACCGGAGGAAACTTTTCAACGGCGTCGGCGTGGGCCACAATCCGATGTAAATCAAACCCGGTTCATTGGTCCGCGTTTATT
Organism: Angophora floribunda; assembly: GCA_014182895.1. Classification (NCBI taxonomy): domain Eukaryota; kingdom Viridiplantae; phylum Streptophyta; class Magnoliopsida; order Myrtales; family Myrtaceae; genus Angophora; species Angophora floribunda. Next base: position 32,098,753 of record CM024710.1, on the reverse strand, counting down.
TGGGACAAGGCCTTGGCACCTAGACATCAATTTCTTGTCTGGCTTATTACCAAGAATCGACTTCCTACTCAGGCTTTCCTCATGTCTATGGGTAGGATTCCAAGTTCGGTATGTGCCCTCTGCAACAGTAGACCTGATTCAGTCAATCACCTTTTCTTTGACTGCAGTATATCCTACTCGCTGGCCAATTTTTGGGCTGCAAAGTGTAATCTTCCCTGGAGCAACTCCTCGTGGTCGGATAACCTCCTCTGGGCTATTAATCATTTGTCTGGTAAAGGTTTTTACCGAGAGATAGCTCGGTTCTCTTTTGGTGCCCTATGCTATATTATCTGGAAGACTAGGAATGACATCCTCTTCCGTGGGCATAACCTCTATGCACCCTTCATGAAGCTTTACCTCTATAAGGCGGTTAAAGACAAATGCCTCACTTTCAAGTCGGTGGAAGACACCCCTAGAAATAGAAGGACGCAGCGTAGTTGGGGTATAGACCCTCGGATTTTTGGAGTGGAGCCGACCTCGGCTTAATGAAGGATGATCTGGGTCTCCTTCCAATTCCTGTATTCCTAGTTTGTACTCTTCCTTTTTCTTCTGGGTGACCGTGGTACCCTTAGACTCCAGTGACATGTCGTCCAGTTGAGTGTTTGCCGGTACCGAGTTGTACCCCCTCTCGTAGTACGCTTCTATGGTCGATTTAATACAATTCTTACCTTACCAAAAAAAAAAATTAAAAAAGATAATTCCTATTAGTTTATAGTTGATGGAGATAATTCCTATCACTTTGTAATTGGTGGGGCCAAGTCGTGTACAAGAATTCCATTGGGAATGGAGAAAAGTAGAGGTTTTCTTTCCCACGGAGGGAGAGACATTTTCTTGAACTCCAGAATCGGAGATTTCTTTAGAAGATTATTTGAAAAGTAGGAGCAGCCTATTTTGTGACAAGTAGTCTAGTCTCTGGCTCAGAATAACTTGTCTTCTCGATGAGCACTACAGAAAGATTGAAGAAAAGTATGTCAAATTTACATTACGAAATTTCATAAAATAGTTTTGGACCATTTCTTAATATTAATGATGGACTCTCGGATGATGCATTTGGAAAATGGAACGAGCACTGCGATGCACATGACTTCGTCACGCGGGGAATTATCATTTGATCGTCCCATGTAAGTGGTTAGGACTGGCTGGGGTCCACTCCGCAACTTGAACTTATCCCATAACTAGAGTTAAAATAAAAATCCAAAACGTAAACGAAAACGAAAACGAAAAGACACATCTTACTTCTCCTTATATACCCTCACCAACCCCTCAGATTAAATCATCAAGATAATCATATGTCTGTGAAGGAGTTGAGGGAAGAACCATGGTCATCTATAAGCTTCTCTTGAAAGCTGCGGTGCTTGGAGCTTTATTGGGTCTATACCACAAGCATCTAGCACAAGCTGATGATTCAATCATTAAGCCCAAATGCCAAAGTTCCTGTGGAAACCTCTCGATTCCGTACCCCTTCGGATTGAGCGATAGCGATCCCCACTGCCGCATCTATTCTCCCTCATTCAGAGTCGACTGTGATTACTCTGCCAACTCCCCCGTAGCTTACTTCTGGAACAAAAGTAGTAACATTGAAATACTCAATATTTCCATTGAGGACCACGAGCTGCGCATTAATGCTTCGATAGGTCGAGACTGCTATAGCCGTTCCGGTCACGATAATTCTTCAAGCCCATGGCTACAGGTAGCTAAATTCCCCTTCTCCAGCACCAAGAACAAGTTCACTACCATTGGCTGCGACACGTCAGCCTCCTTCCGAGACCAACATGGAAAGTTCTCTTTCGGGTGTATGTCTTCGTGTAGCAGCGTTTTGGACGTCAGAAATGGATCGTGTACTGGCATCGGTTGCTGCGAGACGAGCATCCCAAGGAACACCTTCAATTACAATATCTCGATTACGAGCTTTTCCAATCACTCCGATGTCCTGGGTTTCAATCCTTGCAGTTATGCCTTCGTAGCAGAAATTGGATCCTACAACTTTTCGGTTGGCGACCTTAAGCAGCTTATATTTGACCCTACCCCTCTAGTTCTCGACTGGGCAATAGGTAATCAAACATGTGAGGAAGCCAAGAAGAGCAGCATGAGCTACATGTGCACCAAGAACACCAATTGCACTGACGCCGAAAACGGATATGGATACAAGTGCACTTGCTCAGAAGGTTATCGAGGCAATCCTTACCTTGAGAATGGTTGTCATGGTACATTGATAACATCGGCAATTTTTAGCTTGTCTTTTATATTGGTATGATCTAAGAAGATTAGATACATTTGAACTATGCGTTTAATTTTTGTAGATATTAATGAATGTGCGGATCCAAAGATGAACCAGTGTGAGAAAATTTGCCATAATGTTATTGGGAGTTATACTTGTTCATGCCCAAATGGTTATCATGGTGATGGCAAGAAGGGCAGTGGAATTGGACAAGGGTGCACTATTAAACCATCACATTTGATGGAGATTTTTGTTGGTACGTTCTCTTATTTTGCTTGGAGTGCCCGAATTAAAAATCATATTGTCTTAGCTTATTTTCAGAGTATTTAATTTGATTTTTTGCTGCTGCTGGGGAAAATTAACTATTCACAATTTCGCCCGATTTCTCTTTCACGGTCCTTGCTTGGATAAATTCAAAATGAAATTTTGTATATTCTTCTCACTGAAGTTTCTATGCAGAAGATAAATGATATTATCTAATACGTTGAGTACATCACAGGTTACTAAGTGTATCACAATTAAGCTTCCTTAAAATTCAAAAATAGATCAAGTTCCCTCATTTCCATGTCTATACTCTTAGAGCATCTTTTGACGTGGTGACCTTGGGCTTTGTGCAAGGCTCCATTCGTTTCATGGGAAATGTAGTATCTCTAAAAAATATTTTTCAGGAAATCATTTTTCAAGAAAATATGCTTATTTTTTGGTGTTCAGCTAAAACTTGAAAATGAAGAGAAAAATATTTTCCTCTGTTTGATAAGGAAAACCTTTTGTTTTGTTCATTCTTTTTAAATAAAATTTTTATTTTTATTTAAAAAAATCAATTTTTATATTATTTTTTATTTTTCTTTTCTTTTCTTTTTGTCATCTTCTTCTTCAGCTATGCATTGACCATAGTGACAATTGATGCCGGCTGAAGGTGAGCTTGAGCTCACCGCTCACTAGATTAGACAGCCAAAGAGTCGCGCTCGCCAATCTGGCGAGGCTAGAGCTTGCCGCTCACCTATCTCGATGATCTAGCGAGCAACAAGCTCGAGGCATCAGGGGTGAATAATGGGCCTCAAGCTCCACCGCGCACTAGGCTCGTCACGATGGTGAGTGGCAAGCTCGAGGCGTCGAGCCTCACCCTCGCCATCGGTAGCGAGCGACGAGCTCGTGGCCCTCACCACTCGCCTAGCTCGCCACCGGCCGTCTGTAACTTTTCGTCGTGGCCGCCGACTAGCCAAGATAGAAAGATAGAGGTAAAAAGAAAGAAAGAAAGAAAAAAAAAGAGAAAAGGAGAAAAAAAGAAAAATAATTAAAAATTGAATTTTTTTTAAATAAATAAATAAATAAAGATGGAAAGGTTCACATGGGTGTGAAATAAGAGAAAGTGAGTGAAGAAAATATTTTTCTCATCTTGAAAAGTGGAAAACATTTTTCCATAGTTTAGAAGACTTTTTTTCCCTTGATGAAAAATGTTTTCCCTAAGTAATTCATTTTCTGTAAAAAGAACACCGGAAAATCTGGAAAATGCTTTCCTAAAAGTTGTTTTCCGTGAAATAAATAAAGACTAAACGTAAAAAAATTTCCAAATATTGAAATCCCGTTGCAAGTATAATTATCGGTACTGTGTGTGAAAGCATACAATTTTACGATTTGTGTGAGCTTTGGTATTCAATTGGAGGGAGGTCACCTATCTCAGGCAACAAGAGATTTGTTATCGCGTGAGAGGTGATCATCCTCCAATTTGACAGCATGACCGTCAGAAAGAAAGGGAGGCATAGTTGGGTGGTCTTAAGAGCATCCTCCAATTTGCATTTGGGAAAGGGACTTGTGTTGGCGAAACTGGTGGGGACGTACGCTTAGGGATGGCCATGCCATCGATCCAAGGGAATATCCTTCCTTACTTCCTAGCCCCAAATAATGAGTGAAAACCCATGATAAATGGATTTTGTGGCCAGATTGGGTAATATTTTTATGCTTCACGTCCAGGCCAGGGTGAGGAATGGATGCGGCTAGCCTTCTTTTCCTTTTGCTCTTTCTTTTCCTAAGTTTTTCTAGTTGAAGTGTCATTCCTATATTATCTCCACATTTAACTTTGAGAACGTTAACTAATAAACACAGCTTCAAACAGTAGGATTATGGCCCAAACTTCCAAGCGTGCCCATATAAAGTAACTTTGACAGTAATTCCAAGCTTGGCGCACCGTTAAGTCTAAATATTTACATCATTCTGGCACGCCATTACCATCTTTTTACTGCCTATGGCACATTCTTTCATTCATTTCCTCTTCACGTTGTTTTTTTCTTCTTACAATCATGAATTGTACTTATCTCTCTTCTTTTTTTTAAACTTTCATATCATCACAAGAATGGTGATAAGATAAAGAAACTTGTCCTACATGAGGCATGAGGTGGGTATGGAACATCTTTACTAGTTTTAAGCTGGGGCGGGGGACGTAAAACCCCCCTTGTCCTGCCCACCTCATTGCGTTCCCCAAGTACATGCTCAATTGCTTCTTTTTCTGGAGTCCCCTTTTCCCAAAAGTAGTAAGGGTAAAACGAAGAAGGTGATAGATTCAATTGTGGATTTGCATGTGTTCTTTTTCTCTTTTCCTCCTTAAAGTCAGACTTGCTCCTTTCTCTCTCATGTTTTGATTAGCATCAAAGAACCAATAGAATGGTTCAATGGGTTGTTTTGTCTTTCTTTTATATGTGATGCATGACCCATACAACTTTCTATTTGTTGCACAAGCCATATTTAGCACGATATATTCAGATAGCAAGTTAATCATTAGTGATTTGACATCTATCCAGGGAGATGACACAAGTAAAAGAGGAAGTTATACTAATCCATCTTCAAAATTTTCTTCTAAGCTACTAGTCCTTGCCATTTTTATGTCATCGAAAGGGATACAACTGGTTATAGAGATAGGACTTGCATTGAATTATTTAGACTCATGCATTGTTTGACGAATAAATCTCTATATTTGCATGCCTTAAATGACGTGGATTTGGTTGCATAAGACCTATCAAACTATATGGGAAAAGAAAATACATGATTCTTGTAATTAGTTTGAGTTTATCATTTTCTTTCATAGCGATTTAAAACTGTTAAATTGATGACATTCTTTATAGGCCATGGAACTTGTGTGTGTGTGTTTCTTCTTTTTCTTTTTTTTTTTTTTTTTTTTTGGGAGATTAGCTTAACCAAATCGATTGTCCTAGTTTAGACTCAAATTGTCCCAAAACTACTATGGTTTTCGAGGAAGCCTCATGATTTAAATTTGCAGAAAGTTTCAAAGTATGGCTGCATTCATATGGTGCAACGATTTGTGTACAGTTAATCATAAGGTTAATGAATAAACTGGTGTTGTATATAGGTGTTGCTGGGGCCATAATAGCGTTGCTATTCAGTATAGGCTTTCTATATTATGGACACAAGAAAATGAAGCTCATTAGGCTCGAGAGAACAATACTTCAAGCAAAATGGGGGTTTGCTTTTGCAGCAACAATTAAATGAACCAAACAAAACCACAAAAGCCGCAAAGATCTTTAGTGCTGAAGAGCTAGAAAAGGCCACCAACAATTATCATGAGAGCAAAATAGTCGGCCAAGGAGGATATGGTACTGTTTACAAAGGGTCGTTGCCAAATGATACGGTAGTTGCGATTAAGAAGTCCAAGTTTGTGGACCGGAGCCAAATCGAACAGTTTATCAATGAAGTCATTGTGCTTTCTCAAATTAATCATCGTAATGTGGTCAAGCTTTTGGGATGTTGTTTGGAAACAGAGGTGCCTTTATTGGTGTATGAATTCGTCAACAATGGAACTCTCTTCGATCACATTCACGATCCAAAGAAATCATCAAAGCTGTCTTGGAAGACCCGATTGAGAATTGCTTCGGAAATTGCTGGAGTCCTCTCTTACTTGCACTCCATAGCTTCCATTCCCATTATCCATCGAGATATCAAGTCAGCAAACATCCTTTTGGATGCTAATCACACTGCCAAAGTCTCTGACTTCGGAGCTTCAAAATTAATCCCACTTGATCAAACGCAATTATTCACTATGTTTCAAGGAACATGGGGATACTTAGACCCTGAATACTTGCTCACAAGCCAATTGACAGAAAAGAGTGATGTTTACAGCTTTGGGGTCGTGCTAGTCGAGCTATTGACAGGGAAGAAGGCACTTTCATTCGACCGATCGGAAGAAGAAAGGAGCCTGGCAATGTACTTTCTTTCATCACTGAAAAATGACAAATTGTTTCAGATTGTTGAGGAAGTTATTGCGAATGAAGGAATCAATGAGCAGGTGAGAGAAGTTGCTAATCTTGCAAAAAGATGCTTGACGATAAAAGCAGAGGAGAGACCGACCATGAAGGAAGTAGCAATTGAATTGGAGAGACTTAGAGCAATGGCTAACCATTCTGGTGTCGTAGTACAGATGTGAATCAGGAAGAGATGGTTCATTTGCCTAGAGAGAAGACTGATGCGTACATGGATACTAGTGGGATCATGCACACTGGGTACACGAATAGCATGGAAGACCATATCATGCCAGAAGTCAGTAGTGGGAGATGAGAATATTTAAGTTAGCGGTACGTATGTAGGTTTGTCGTGATATAAGTAAGCGTGTATTTTAGCTTTAGAAAGCTTTTATATATAACTCAGCGACAACCGTGTATTTTAGCTTTGAAAAGCTTTTATATATAACTCAGCGACAAGATGCAAAAATGGTCTATTCCTTCTACGTGTTTGTCGGTGATGCCTTCAAGATTTAGGAGCTATATTTTCTTTGAGTTTGCTCATGGATATAGTTTGTCCGACTTGGATGAATATTTTTCTAGGGCAATTCCATGGTCTTGCCTAGAACGAAATTTTGGCGCGTCGATTATACGCATGACGTGTTCAATTCCACACACTTGCCAACCGCAATGAACTTCACGTTTAGGTCATTCATCCGGTGACTCATGCTTTATGTTACTCGTCCATAAGATCAGTGGGGTAGGGCCATGTTTTTCTCCAGCCTGTCTTGTGGTTACTAAATTACAAAATAAACATCGTCTACACTTACTTCTAATTAAGTCAATGAAGTATACTGTCCATATTTTTAACCGACCAATAAAAATATTTCCTTGAACTAGTGATGGAGGAAAATAAAGTCCAATGAATATATGTAGTTCATGGGCTTATTATTCCCTTACATAAGGCAGCTCTTTTCATGGGCAAAACAAAAGTATCAAATATAGCCATTTGCCATATCTAAAAATCAAGAATTTGTGTTTACAATAAAAAGATATTGCAAGACTATTTTTCACGTGATAAATAGAGTCAATTAGACCATGCGACGTGGGTGCGGCATGCAACACTACTTAGCAGAGTTGAATTAGCTGATTGATTCATTAAAGTGACTTTTAGGTAACCGTTGGATTTCATTGTTACTGCAATGTGAAGTAAGGTAAGATTTTTATTCAAGCACTGATTGAATATACAATTTATTAATTTGCAGAATGCAAGAGTTTCGTGAGACACACGTCATGCGAATTTTTGGCTTCATACAACCTTCTCATTGACAGATCTAAAGATGGAAAATATACGCAGTTTCAATCTACAACCATAAATGCATTCCCTGTGTAAAGCACACTTCATGCACAAAACCACTCGCTCAAGCCTCGGCTCGAATGTTACCTTGGACTGCGAAAGCGACGACCATTGACTCAATGTTGACCCGAAACCCTTTTTGTTGGTTGGATAATATATGAAGATCCTAGGTAAGGAATGCAACAACTCTATCGCGACCCTTCTTGCGCGATGTAGTCGGGAAAAAGATGGGTTTAAAGGTGATGTTGAATGGGGGAAGAATATGATTCTCCCAAACTCTTATATTGTGCGACGTTGGGATTTTCATTTTAATTCGATTAATCTTATGAGAATTCTATATAAGGAGTCGCACTAACTTATTTGAATTGGTTAGAAATCAAATGAGATATAAGAGTATACCTCATGACTAAAAATCTAGGACTAGGCACTTGATTCTATTGGTTATGTTAGTTGTGCTCTTTTGATACCTAAATTTTATTATTTTATAGCTAAAATGTCCAATTAGTCTTCTACTAAATTATGAATTCTAAGGTTTTGTCCACTAAGTGTCCATACAATGTTTTTGTTTGTATAATGATAATTAAAAAAAAAAGTAACATAACCATTTAACTAAAACAAGCAAAGCACAACATTGAAAAGCAATATAAAAGTACAATTAATTCATCAAGAATAATAATGACAATCGAGTAAAAAGTAAATTATAGTAAAGTAATTAAATATGAGTCAAGCAAAAAATATAACATGGCATTGTTATTAATCCTCGAGACAACAACCCTCATGAGTTTAGTTCAAATTGAGTTCTATGTCTAAATAAACTAATCTATTTAAAACTAAACTAGAGAGAATCATGAATTTTCCTACACCATGTATGTACTATCTAAATGAAACTAAACTAATTCAAATACCAAAATCTAATGATCTAATCAAGGTTTATTTTCCTAATCAATTTTTTCCTTTTTTCCTTTTATTATATTTCTATGGGATTATATTTATTATTATCATTATTATTTATTATATATTAGAAGGGGCACGGGTCGGGTCCGGTCGGGCCCTTCAGCCCGGTCGGTATGTGAGCTACCATTGGATTTCGTAGGTTTGGGCTATGGACACAAGTTGGGCTTTATTACACAAAGCCCACTTTTAGACACAAACTCTTGAAGCCCAGTTTTTATTATAACAACATTTAGCCCTAAGCCCAATCTTATGAAGACAGATTTGAACCCCTTTTCACTATGTTTCACTAAGCCTATTTCTGAATATAGCCGAAGTCAGCCCAAATCTAACTAAACTAAAGATTCATTTCACGAAAAATATTTTCCGGAAAAACATTTTCCCTACTTTCTTGCATTCGTCTCTCTTAGGTCAATGGGAAATATTTTTCAAGTCAATGGAAGACTATAAATAAATTCAGGAAAATGATTTCTTCTTTAAAAAGTCGAAAAACATTTTCCAAAATATAAATAAAGTGGTCTTCGACCAAACTACGTTTGGACATAGAAACCTCAATGCTGGTTTCCTAGTGTCCAACTAAAACTCCTAAAAACTGAAATGCGCCCAAGCTTACTAAGAAACTAAAACCCAAATTCATTAAACTTAATTAATTTTTTTTGTAACATCGTGTAATCGAAAGGCCTTCATCTTTTTCCTCTTCGGCCACCTTCCACAGTGGACCACGATTGCTTTTTCTTAAGCCAAAAACAATATTCTTTGCCGCATTAACAGCCACCGCGGGTCACAACCTCACGGATTCAAGGATGATATAGGCATAAGAAAACATAACGCAACAAGGACCTGGAAGCGGACATCCAGACATGAACGATCTACCTCCCATCATTCCTCGCTGAAATCAGCCCACCAAAATGATGCAGGATCACACAAGAACATAAAATAAAAGAAACAAAAGAGTTGTTTAGATTCGGCCTTGGCGAATGACGATATATGTCCGAAATCAAATCTAAACACTAACAAAGTGAGTGATAATAATCAATCTACCTCGACACGTCTTTGGATTCAGGCGAAATCATAGGCTATTTTTCAGCATGTTTCGAAGGCATTTATTGAATGTGTTGTGTGCAATCCGCAACGAAAGGGGAAATGAAACACCAATGGCTTCAAATTAGAGATCGAGTTCAAAACAAGGTTGATTGAAGACGTATACAAGCACGGCCTTGGATTCGAGTTGAATCAAATTCGATCCTAGTCTAGGACATGTTCTCTCGGTTCTATTACTCCTCCCTCAAAACAGGGCATTACGGGGAAGATAGGTTACCTGATTAGTGAAGCAAGGCGAAGCTACGAAGATCGATGAACGAAACTTGGACGTTCAACAACAATGAAGATTGGCACCAGCGAAGGAATCTGGAACGGGAGTTGAGGTCACTTCGTTTCCGACCGAGGAACGGAGCAGGGTGAAGGCCTGATGCACGGCGTCAGAAATGGCCGGTGACGGTGGTGATCGGTGTCTGAACTCTTCCTCGGACGTCTATTTCTCACGCCTTCTCTTCCGTCTTGGAACGAGCCGAAGGAAAGAAGAAATGGACTGGGGTCTTTTTCCTTTGTTATTTATTATTTATTTATTATCTCGCCGTCTTTACTATTGTACTTTTACAAGAAAGAAAATTTAAACGGTTGACCAAATCTTGGGTTTCAATAAGCTCTTATGGCTACTGATGCAAACATTTGATCTCAAGCTAACACGAAACTTAATCATGAAAATTTCGATAATAGCCGCACACGACACAAGGGAAAAGTGAAGATTTCCATCAAGTGGACGAAACCTCTCAAAAGGAAAGGATTTGCATTTTCTACTTTATGCTTTCTTGTTCGTAGTGACTCAGATTATTTTGCATACTTGAAATGTTGCATGTCCCTACATTATGATTTGATAGATATTGCAATTTTGTGATTCATATCATCTTTCAATCAAATGATATATCTACATGATAGAGATGGATCCATTTATGTCAAACTCCATGTAACCTCTAGCGGAAATCTAAATTGATGTAAAGATTCATTGACCTGTGCACCGTACCACCATCTTGCTAGTTTAGTTAATAGTTAGGAGCCTAGTGTCTCATTGAGTTTAAAGCTGTTTTGAGCAAGTAGGCTAATTCAAGGAATTTGGTGCTTTAACCCTAGTAGAAAATGGCATGCCTTTACTAAAGTCTTTACGGAGATGTAAGTGGAATTGCCACACACGCACACTATGAAAAATCAATTGCGGAAGGAGAAGACCATACTTTTTCTTTCCCATGGAACGAGACACATTTTCTCAAGGGATAAGTGCATTGAAAGTCCTAAAACTTTCAAAAAGTGTAATTAAATCCTAAAATTTGTCAAATGGATTAAATCAAGTCATTTTATCGATAGCATTTTTTTAAAATTTTAGAACTCAATTATACTTTTATGATAAGTTTTATGACTTAATTGCACTTTTAAAAAGTTTTAAAATTCGATTGAACTTTCGTGATAAGTTTTAGAACTTAGTTGCATTTTTAAAGTTTTAAGACTCAATTGTACTTTTATGACAAATTCTATGACTTCTAATGCACTTATCCCTTTCCTTAAACTCTAGATCCTATATTAATCTCCTGAGATTATTTGAACAGTAAGAACAGCTCATTTTTTGACGAGAATAGCTTGTTCTTCTCAATGGGTCTTTGAACAATTATCTGGAACTCATCCTAGCTAAATGTCCCATATCTAGCTGGATCAAGAACAAGTTCACTGCTATCAATTGTAGATAGATCAGCCTCCTTCGTAGACTGTCGATGGAAACTCTCTCTCGAGCGCATGTCTTCATGCAGAGGCACCTCGGACGACAGTAAACAGGTTGTGTTCGAATATCGATGTTTGTGTTCTTTTCATAGAGGTTGCATATACTTTGGTGGTCAACGAGAAAAGCGACATGTACAGTTTTGGTGTAGTTGCATTGGAGACCATAATGGGCAAGCATCCAAGAGAGATCATATCAGGTTTATGGACATCATTGGAAGAACATGGAATGCTGCATCAAATATTAGACTCACGTCTGCCTTATCCAAGACAGAGTTCCACGGCGAGAGAGACAGTCTTAGCCATCGCTGTAGCGCTTGCTTGCTTGAGTTCCGACCCCAAATTACGGCCAACAATGAAACAAGTGTCCGAGGCTTTTCTAGCTCGAAAGTTATTATTAGCCAAGCCCCTTCACGCAATTTCATTGATTGAGCTTCATATAAACCGAGAGGTGTGGTCAAGAGACAATAGGTCTGAAACTTCATTGAGAGTCGAAGGATGAAATGTGGGTTTTCAGCGTGGTTATAAGCTGTAACAGCAAGATCCCTTTGGATGAAAGCTTTATTTTGTTGAATGAGATTAGAGTGAGAACTTCGTCTATGTGTATATCTTATGTCACAGGTCTAATATCAATGACAAATTGACTATAGTCCAGGTGCAATATAGCCTTTGGATTTTTCGTGATAACGTGATTGATGAAGTTATTATTCCGGTCCATCATCAACCAGGATCATAGCTCTGTAATTGTTTGCTAAATCAATGTAAGTAATCAAACAATCGATTATCATTATCCAGAAATGGGGGCATCTGCTGCAACAAGCATCCCCCATTCTGCTTTGCAAAAACTATATTCGTTACTGAAAATGACTGTTGCTAACTTAATGTAATTGAAGGAAAAGCCAAGAAGTGTTGAAAATCAACCAAATTAGACACTCCACACGAGGATTCATCGACAAGACTCTAAGATAATGTGTCGTCGACGGGACTAGGCTATATGGCATTTGGCTTCATAAGGCTATTCACTGCACACGAGTTGGAAATTTTTTTCCTTAGTAGAAGACTTACTCGGTTAAGAAAGGACTGAAAATTGTGCAATGTCTTCTCTAGATGTGATGGATGAAGATCCCAGTGTGTTTGGATGATGATGATTGGATAGTTTAGTCTGGGTGCTCAATCCATCGATAGAAGCTATCAAGCATATCAAAGTACAACAACAAACGAGCAATTGTCACTGCAAACAACTCAAGGTCGTCAATCACCCACATCGACTAGATGGTAATAACACTCCAGTTCACATAAAAAAAGTGCAAAACATGCATCACGTGTTGGGAATGAAGAAAACCTCCCGTTGGTACTAGAACTTATAAACTTGTGTAATTAGGTGGTGTTCGACTCGAACATGTTAAGGTGCACCACAGTTTGGAATCCATCAATATGCTAATCATGGAAAGACGTCGATTAGAGTCTATTTACATGATGTCAGCATAGGTGGCATACATGGACAAAATTCAAAAAAGCAAGATGCCTGATTTATGGAATGCTCAGCACAGAGTGTAAGTGATCATAAGTCAAAGATGATGATGAAGAAGGTTATTCTAAAGGGTCTTCTCCCGCTAGATGTTCAAGAAGATGTAGTATGTGTTGGGTATCAAGCCAATATGCCTCTCCAACTCATCCACTCATATGTTATTGAACCAACAAAGCAACCATCAGTCAAAAGTTAAAAAGTACATGATAACCTTCATCAATGATTTCTTCAGGAATGTCTAAGTTGATTTGATGAGAAAAAACAGAGGCATTAAACAAGTCAAAGGAGTCTTTTAAAGTAGAAAAAGAAGTAGGCAAGGAAATACAATGCCTAAATCTATAAAGTGTCTATACAAGTGTAAGACACAGGAATAGTTTACATGTTCGAGTATGCCACAACAAAATGGAGATGCCAAGAGAAAGAACCAAATATGACAAAGACCTATAGAAGCGTGTCTTGTGCTAATGTTACATCAAGGTTTTGGGCCAATTGTATGAAGATGGTGGCACACTTAAAAATAGACTACTCTAAGTCAAGTTTGGTTTTATGACACCATACGAGAAACTGTGGAATCGCAAACACATGGTAAATCACTTTAGAGTATTTGGAGACATGTTTTGCCTTCATACTAAACGAATCAAGTTCAATGAGACGGCGGTTCTCTACTTGTTTGTGGGCGATGACGAGCAAAGAAAAAGGGAGGAAGCGTTGTAATCCTATAACGTGCAACGTTACACTTCTAGGAACCTGGTATTTGACAAAGCGTCATAGTGGGGATTGTCACGAGCACTTATACTAGATTTAATACAAGTTGAAGAGGTACAAAAAAAGAATAGAAGAAGATAATGGGCCTCATAGGGCCCAACCAATTGAAAAAGTAGCCATAGAAGGTGAACCCATAGAAGGAGTCAAAGCACAACTGCATAAAAAAATCAAGTTGTAGATATTTTCAACTACATTATTACTTCTTGCATGAAATAAGTTTTACTGGGAGGGAGTACATAAAGACGATTGATCAAGTTGTAGATATTTTCACCAAACGACTTGGCACTACAAAGTTTGAAGAGTTCCAATAGCATCTTGTCATAATCGCCAGATCCACACTAAGAGAAGAGTAGTGGTGATGGGGAACATTGAAAAAAGTTGCACCGCCTCTGCACTCCAAAATTCCGACTTTATCTCTTTGTTTATTTAGATTTTTCTTGGTACGAGATATTTTAGAAGAAGAGTAGAGAAATTGTGTAATTAATAGATTGTCCACATAGTATTATTAGTAATCGCTAGAATTAACTAAGGAGATGAATTTCTAAAATTATCTCGAAGGTAGAACCACCTCCATGTTTGGGCCATAAATAGATACCAAGTGCCTCCCATTTAAGCACGCGTATGTGAAAGAAGTCCTAAGCAATATCTCAGTGTGACAAAGAATTATAAAAATTATATAATTGTGAGATATAGTGGAGAGTGCTCATGATAAAAAGACTATTTGTTTTCTTTAATTGAACATTGTGTCTTTCTCTACAAGGCGGGTCATGACCGAGAAGAATTGTTGACTAAATGCATCGGTTCATAGGGCTCTCTCCGCATAAATAACGCAACTAAAGCCTGCGTTACTTCTGACCCAAAAAAAAAAAAAAGGGAAAAAGAAAAAAAGCCTGCGCTACTTCAGTACTTCAATGAATTCCTACCTAGTAAATGATTAAATCTTTGGGACGACACTTGTACACGTTATATAACTTTCGCACTCGAGTTGCTGCTTCCTTGACGAGCACAGCACATGCCAAGCGTTACTACTGTCCCAACGAAAAACTGAATCCGCTTGCATGACTTTCGTACGAACATTAAATATTCGAACTTTGAATTGCATGTAACGTAACATTCCAGTGATGGTGTAATAAGCCCCCGACAGCAGGAAACATTAGACTCACAGTAAACTTTTGCTCTGCTTCAATCTTGGATGAGCATGGATACTAATTTGAAAAGTTGGTTACAAAACTTTGTGTGAAGCATAGGTTAGTCTAGCAGGAAGGACTTTACCTTCGACGTCTCACCCTAGACGTGAGAGGTTACTATACCTGCCTATTCGGCGGTAGTGAAAACCAAAGTTTTGACATGATGTCTACCTTTACCATTGATGCCCCACTTAATTCCTAGTCAATCTTTTTCTTTCCAATTGGAAGGGAATAAGCCAGCATTACTTCAAACCCAAAAAAATGGAAAAAGCCTGCGTTACTTCAATGAATTTCAACCTGGTAAATGATTCAGGACGACACTTGTACACGTTATATAACTTTTCGCACTCGAGTTGCTGCATACTTGATAAAAATATTGATGAGCAGAGCACATGCCAAGCTTTACTACTACCTCAACGAGAAACTGAATCCACTTGTATGACTTTCGTACAAACATTCAACTTTCGAAACTTTAAATTGTATGTAACGTAGCCTCCCAGTGATGGTGTAATAAGCCCCCAACAGCGGGAAACATTAGACTCGCAATAAACTTTTGCTCTGCTTCCATCTTGGATGAGCAGGAATAGTTTGCAGCAAAATATTAATGTCTCGATCCCAATTCTATATTGACCTTCCTACATGTGTATTCTTTACTTGATCTTGGAACTCCACTCTTCAGTTTCCTGTGTTTCTGCCATCATTCCTCCTTCTGTCGTTCGCCTTCATCCGCTCCTCTATATTCTTCTGTGTTTCCAACATCATTCCTCCTTCTGTCATGCGCCTTCTTCCGCTCCTCTATATTCTTCAGCCTCGCGTACATCTTCCTTTCCTGTTGAGCTTCTGGGACTGCTGAACGATCACACTTGTGGTCGACGGGCTCTCGCTCAGCACGATCTCATAAATGTCTTGGTAAGAGTCCATCCCTGTGGTCAAAAGCTGCCAGAACATGCTGCCTGCCGCCATGCCACCTCCACGAACTGAGGAATAGATTGCTGAATAGACTGTGTCGAAGAACTGGTCCCTCTCATTCTGGTTGTAGCCCGAGTCTTTCAATGAGATCCCAGACTCCGCGAATAGGAGCGGCTTGCGGAGAACATTCTGCGCATCCTGAATGTGAGTGTTCACCCAATTGCTGAGGAAGGAGATTTGGTTTCCTTCACTCGGGTCGGACAACCTGTTTGTCAAAGATAGATACGAACATGTAATTTATCGTCATGCAATAAGATAGTAGTCACATTGGGTTTGGCATTTTATCTGGCGTTGTAATGCCAGCATGGTACTTATACTCACCATTGATCAGGATATGAGTGAACCGTCGAAAAGTCGATACCAGGGGATCTGATTATTTTCGATGAAGTCCACGTGGGTGGAGCTTATCAGATCTGGGAGCTATAGTCTTTGAGTGTACCGAAGTTAAAATGACATGAAAGTGCAGATTTCTGTTTGCTCGAGGATGTAATATGTCCAACTTGGATGATTATTTTTAATTGGGCAATTCCATGATTTTGCCTTACTAGTGATACAATGAAACTTTCAAGTATCGATGAGACGATATACGTCCAATTTCACACGCCACCAACAGAAATGAGTTTCACATTTGGCTTTTGCCATGTGTCACTCATCCATACATTCAATGTGGTACGGTCATATTTGTCTGACTGAGGTACAATTATGAGCATCATCTATATATATATTTGTAGTCAAGTTTTTACGTAGTTAATGCCCATATCAATAATCAACCAATTAGAAAAAGGGTATGCTTTCACTTGGGCACAATATAACAAAAGTCAACCGGTAAAAAGCCAATCAATTTATCATATGCATCAACTAGAATCGAATGCAACAGATTGGGTTGATCAACTGGTTGGTTATCTTGAATATCCTAAATTTATCCGATAAAGGGAAGACATTGGTCACTTATTCTTTTTACAATTGATTAATCGGAAATCCATTGCAATTGATTCTTCTTTCAAGTAATTTTTTTTGCTAAAGCTCAAATCAATTATTTGCAAATTTGACCAATGTAGTAACAATTGTCACAATAATTTACCAAGGTTTTATCTTACTTCGATTTGAGAAATACCAACATTTCTTTACACTTCATGATGACTGACTATTTTAATAATATGTCAACAACATTTTATACTTATGCTTCCAAAGACCTTTGAATTTACTAATTTTCATTCGAAATTACCAAGCTTATTTTGATTGGCATATCAACTAATGCTTCCTACCCCTCAAGAGAGGAAATAGGTTTAAGCGTATTGCCTAAAAGATGGCTCATAACTAGGGGCGAGCTCTCCTAAGCCCACATCTCGTGTGATATTGGAGTGTTAATAAAAAGTATGGGTGTCAATGGGTCGGGTCGGGTCTTGATGCTACCCGACCCAACCCGAACAAGAAGGCTTACGTGCTCTGGCTCGACCCGATCTAACCTGACCCGACCCGAAAGGCATGAAACACAAAGAAGGAAAACAAGTTGGGTCATGTTTCGAGTCAGCAGGTCAAATCTAATTATACGCATGCCATCAAATCAAAAACTCATAGAATTCTCTATCATCCAACATCTAAAACATAATAAAATATGAAAGTCCAGCGTACATAATAAGCATAAACAACCAAGTGAACAAAGCACGTTATTTAATTGCCTCATTTTCATTTTCATTGCATTTTTCTTTTCATGTTTCAAAGGAAAAAAGGTCCATCCATTGAGTAAATAATACAGCAAAGAGTTGAAAATATAGTGGAAGAGTGGTCCATCTATTTGTTGAAAATATAGTATGGTCATTAGCATTAATACAACGTATTAGCTGTCCTTTTTCCAAAGTTGCTCCTCAGCCGATGCCATTTACAGTTTGGCCAAGACTTCACTGTGTTCCAATCTCAGCATCTTAACATTTTCAAGAAAAATGTTGCGAAAAAATTTAAGGTTTTGTAAGCTCGTTTTTTTATGCTGACTAATTTAATTAAAATCAGCAACAACAACAAAAAACTCAGCCCAACACACACGGGCCCGAGGCGAAGCCCATCTCCTTGCCCTATTTTTATTTTTTGTCTTTTTTGTGTTTCTCTTTTTCGTATTTTCTTTTAATCTTTTTTTTTTTTTCTGGTCTTCTTCTTCTTCACGTTCACCTCCTCCACAAAGCTCCTGCAAACTTGCAAATAACCTTTTACCGAACCCACACCAAATGACCCTTTAACCCACACCAGATGACCACGTCAGCCAAATCAACCATCGCCCCTTCCGCCACTGAGCCATCATCGTCCACCGGTCGTCCGTTTCGACCAGTGCCGACCATCGCCGACCACCCATTTCGATGGCCACTAAAGCTACTTTCGAATGTGAAGAGCCACCCTTGCTGACTTGACAATATATGAGTGTTCCACGAAAAATGCATAAAGACACGATAAACACAGGCAAAACAAACGTGATTTTGTGGATATAAGAGCATGAATAAGTCGGTTTCATGTCTCAACGTGAAATGCTCTTTCGGTTCTCTTTCAGACATTTATACAAACAATGTGCATGCATCATAGAATCGAGCAACTTTTACCTTGAAACAGATTTAAGCACCATCCAAGACTCCTAACAATGCACACTATAGTGCATAGAAACATTAATGAAGGGTGAGCGGGGCTGAAGCTCACACAAACTGGTCAGTTGCGAGCTCCGACCTAACGTTTCCCTAAAAATGGGACAACTATTGTTCGGACAGACCAACCTGGTTCAGCAAAGGGGCTGCCATGGACAATGGTTAAAGGATGGGCCTTCGCCGACGGTCGACCACCTTCTCGAGCTCTCTCGATCTCTAATTCTCTACCTTTCAACTCTTGGTATCTCTACTGTTCTTCCCCCTGTTCTCTCTTTTGTCGGTTTTTTCTCTCTCAGATCCAAGAGCTTTGGCGAAGGTGGAGAAAACGGGTCGGCGGTTTGTCGATCGCGTTCGGCGTGGTGGCCGCGAGGCTTCTCTCTCGCTCTCCACCCTCGCTCTCACTTGCCCTCTCTTTTTCCTACCCTTGGTCCCTTTCTCTCCGCCCTCTCCGCATTCGAGAGAAGGGTTTGGGTGAGAGTTTGTTTATTTGTTCATGGACTGAACAATGTTTGGGGCCTAACCCAATCCAAAAGATAATTGTTTACTTATTTTATAATTGTAACCCAAACATTATTAAGATTGAACTATGTATCATATTTGTTTCATGTTACGGTCGTGTCTAAGTCGGGTCGAGTCAGGTTTTTGAACACTCCTAATAAAAAGCTTCAAATGAGGAGTCACCACTAGCCTATTGAGGTTAGTTGGAAAGCAAATGAGACATGTGAATCTACCTCACTTTTCACGCAGCTAAAAAATTTAAGGTTGGGGACTTTTGATTATACTAATTAATCAATTAGTGTTATTTCAGTATACAATATTGTTCATTTGAAAAAGATTTTTGTCAAACAATTTGGATTGATTTTAGACATATCTATTAACATATGAGGTGATTATGCAGGTGTATAATCATTAAAATCAACAATCAAAAGAAATATTAAATAAATTGTAAGGGGAAAACAAGCATATAATCATTAAGAGTTAAATAAATGCCAATCCTAACTAAGCTAAAGGGAAGCCATAATCATCATATCAAAAATTCGTAATTATGGGCATTTGTCTCTAACGATAATCGAAATCCTAAGATAGTCTTAAAGACTTCTTCAACTTCAGGCACAATCTTATATTAAAATGCTCCACTCTTTAAGAGAAGATTACCCAAAACTATTTTTTTAAAGCTTTTTGGGGGATTCCTTTTCTTTTCTTTTTTTTGGAATATTTTGGAATTTTTATGAATTTTCGAATTTTCATTTTCATTTTTAAATTTTTTTTTAAGAATTTTTCGAATTTTCGAATTTGTTTAGAATTTTCCGTATTTAGAATTTTCTTAAAATTTTTTTGAACTTTTGAATTTTCGAAATTTGAAAATTTTAAACCTGATTTATGATTTATTATTATTATTTAATACTCTTTTTCTTTTCTTTTAAATTTTTTAATATTATTATATTCAGGAAGACGGGTGCGGACCGGGTAAAACAGGTCCGACCCGCTAAGCCGATCCAACGACTCGGATCCAACCTATTTCAAATAAAACCCTACTTTTTAAACATTATGTTTTTAATTTCTATTCTCTATTATTATTGTTCTTTTCTTTTCCTTTTCTCTTTTCCTTTTTCACTTTTTTTCTCTCATCTCCCTGTCCTCTCTTTTCCTTCCCGGAGCGTGTCTTCATTTACGCAACACCCTCCCCGAAACTTCCCCAGGATCTCACCTGCCAAATGCTCAGGCCTCCTGAGCAAAAGCCAGCAAGGTAGACACTAAACCTCCGTCGATTTCACTGAAGACACCAGATTGGACGCTTGTTATTCATCACCCGATCCCCCACGCCCTCCCTACAAGAAGCACCGCTGGCCTCCATCCCTCACCGGAACAATGAGCTCAAAACACACCACACGCGCAAAAGCAACCGTGAAGGAAAGAAGCAAGAAACGTGACCATGACATACAGAAACCCACAGAGCGTGAGCAAGAGGTCCACAGTTCGAGCAAGGCAGCCATGACATTCGTAGACATCAAATAGACATTTCGTCGGACAATTGACGGGCGTCGACCGAGGGGAGGCAAACGATAACTTAACGGGGCATCAAAACGCGACCAAAATAGATATAGGCAACTAAGCGGGGTCTAGAAGCAAGAAAAGGCAGCACCGTTGGAGTCGGGAGTCGAGCAAGCCGAAGCCGCGCGAGCCTCTGTCCGACGGGCTCAAAACAGAGCAGCATGGAGCGCTACCTCGCTTGAGCGATGGGGGTCCTACCCGGGTCGACGACGGCAACTAACAGGCGAGCCCGAGACAGACCGGACCGTGGCCAGCCGCCCTAGCGTCGCCGAGACGAGGTCCTCGGACCGAAGAGGAGTGAACTCAAAGGAAGACTCACCGGAGAGAAAGGACACCAGGAAGCGGAGTCTCGGGAGCGGCCAAGCTGCTTTCGTACTCTCTACTCTCGGTTCTTCGCTCTAATCTCACTCACGATACCCTCTCTCTCTCGCTTTCAGCCTAAAACCTCTCCCAAGCCACTCTCGCTCTCTCTGTTTTTTTTACTCTCTCGCTATTTTCCGCCGAGGAAGCTCTATCCCCCCCCCACCCTTTCCTCGGTCCTTTTAAACTTGCTCCTCTCCCTCTCTCCAAGGACTACGTCAGCTGCTACCAACGGGTCCGGTACCGCACGACATTCCCCTGCTGCTCGTCGTCGTACTGTCCTCCGTCCTTCGGCTTCCTTTGTCGGAGGCCGTCGTCCAAGCGGAGGGGAGAAGAAGAAAAGAGGAGATGGGCCGAGGGAAAGGGAGGAAAAGGAATGGGCTGGGCCGGCCAGGTGGGGAGAAGGAGAAGGGGGAAAAGAAGGGGCCGGGCTTGGCCGGCCCTGCTGCGTTTTTTTAATTTAATTTTAATTATTTTTTTAAAAATGTAGTACTATTAATACAAATATTCCTAATGTCTAGGTGATGCAATTTAATAATTTTTTTTCTCTGGGGTTAGAAATTAATCCTTAATTTTCAATGTAATTAATGGATGATTAAACGGGTCATCAAAATTTAGGTATCAATATCAATAAATGTCATATTGACATACCAAATTATGTTAAAGGCATCGGTGACTAGAAGAATAAATGTTGGTAGATTATTAAAGTTGTTTGATAGTTTTGGAAGTAGAAAGAAATGTTCGTACTTCTCAAAACAAAGCAAAAGATAAAAAGTTGCTATGTGACTATAATTAGTTGGTATCTTAATTTGATGAATGCCAGTACTTGAGTCAAATTGAGGTTGGTGATTTTGAATAAAAGTTAGTAACTTCAAAGACATTGGTAAACATGCTAATT
This sequence comes from Angophora floribunda, assembly GCA_014182895.1. Classification (NCBI taxonomy): domain Eukaryota; kingdom Viridiplantae; phylum Streptophyta; class Magnoliopsida; order Myrtales; family Myrtaceae; genus Angophora; species Angophora floribunda. The sequence goes on along the minus strand of CM024710.1, from coordinate 32,076,756 downwards.
GACATGCGATTGGGTAAGCAAGTTTCTAGTCACTTTTTTGTACCAACAACATTTGACAGTTACCAACTGCATTTGAAATCACTATGTACCATCATGGACCAAAGTTACATATTTATGGCTATGAATGCTTCCAATGTACTAAGCCTTCACTCGTTACATGATAAATGAACTCTATGCCAATGCTTCTCTTTGGATATACCATGCTAACTATCTGTCATGTGTGCAAGAAAAAGAAGTAAAAGTGGGGATCTTTATGAATACGCTACTTTGATTAATATTAAATCTTCGAACTCATTCTGGTAGAAAGCAAGTTAAAGTTTTTAGTATCAGATAAAAGAAAGTAAAGATGGTACTGTTTCTCATCCATAAAAGAATTTACAAAAGCTATGTATGGTGATGTCCATTATCAACCACTTTCGCCAATAAATTTCACGGAAAGTTGCTGGATTATAATATTTACCTTTTAAAGGAGGATCATGTAACATGTTTATCATCACTGAAGAAGCTTTCAAAAATTCCATCAATTATGTTGGCTGAGGCAACGGCATATAATTATCACAACAAGCCTATTTGTGACCTTAACCAGCTTTTTAATTAATGGAGGTGATAAAATTAATTTATTTTCGAGGTTTGGCTTATACAGATTAAACTTTTGGAAGCGTCACGGCTTTTGATGCTATCGAACTTAAGCGATTCCGTCAATTGTTTTTTTGTAATTATACAACTGGAGTCGAGTTTCCCTATCTGCCGCCTCACTACTAGTTTTCTTGTGAAGGATAATCGAATCATCGTCTTGTCACTTTGCTGAGATATTAAAGTGGTTTCACCCTCTATCTTACTGGCAATATCTGTTCTCCACAAAGCTAAAATGCAGAGCCATAAATTCTGAAAGTTCATGGTACCATTATCTTCATAAAAATTGGAAACGGTTCGCTGGACGACCAGCAAGCTAAATAGGTTGTGCATGTCCTATTCCAAAATTGCAAATGTCCTACGGATGCAATTTTCGAGAAATTAGTGGACAATATAGAGAAGTCCAGGGCATCCTCTGCGAATGCAATCGCTCTGTTCCAAAATTCCTACGGCTCGGTGCATATGAAGAAGTAATGCTAAGGTATTATTTTCAAGCACATGAGGCCACTAGAGATGCACACTACTAGTCTCTAGAAGAGCACGAACATAATCAACCAGCGTCAATTTATTCCTCTCAAGACCCTTAGACCCTCTGAATAGACATATATTTTATCCGATAGCATGTGTCATAAATACGGTGACTCATTCAAGGACCCTAATCTAGTTGTGCACCATGAACCTGTCAATAAGTAAAGGAATTTTGCCAATGTCTCATTGGTTGAGCTTTGTGCTTTGTAATTTTATGTAGGAATGTTCCTAGTTTGTTATGCTAGTGTCACTTTAAAACTACCGGTCTTGTATAAGGGAATCCATCCCCAAGATGTATTTTTGAAAAATAGTCATTTGTAATGGCCATTTGGGCCTCATGCAATTCATGTAATGCCCTTGCCTTCAGTTATAAAAGGCGAAGAAGAGCAGTCATAAAATGGAGGTGAACTTCCGGAAAACCATCATAATTTTTCCTATCGTGTTTTTGTAAACTTTGTCATTCTCTAGGCATATTGTTAGTTGAAGGATAGGAATAAATCTTTGATAATGTGATATCCTGATTTTTGGTGAAGCAAGTATTCTCTCTTTTTATCAGTCAAAGTGATCCTGTGGATCAAAAAGCCAAACTAATATTGAGATTTCAAGTCTCAAAGTGACCATTTTAATGAAATTTTCAGGCTAAAAATCAATCATATTTTGATTGTTGAGGGAAGAGCCTATGTATTGTGATGGCATATTGACCTTAAATCTTCTTCTTCTCAGTAACTTAATCTCTTAGGATTGTGCAATTGGAACCGATTGAACCGGGAGCCACTCGAACTAGATCGGATTGGTTGGTCATACGTAGTTCTCATGTGTGCTAGTCTAGTTACTGATTCCATAAAATCGGAATTGATAATTGGCAGTTTGGTTTCTAATTTCAAAAGTGGAAACAGACCAATATTGAAAGTCCCCAATTAGCTCAAAGCTCAAATGAGCCCAGCAAGAATAATAGCCCAGTCGAAAGAGAAATAAGTTGAGCTTAGAGAGAGTAAAAGCCCACAACAAAAGGAAAGCTCTCTCTCTCTCCAAACGTAAAGAAAAAAGGAGCACCTTAGTGAAGCAAGTTGAAGGGAATCAAACACACCCGGAGACGACACTACAACATAATCCACTCTCTCTCGTTTTTCTTTCCCCATACATAAGTATCTGTTTTGTTTAGTTGGACGAAGAATTTTTGAGAGCATATACAGTTTGCACAAATAGAAAAAACTCTCTCTCTACTTGTTCTGTTGAACTACCCAATAACCAAATGAGATTAGTTCCTAGGACTAGGTGGTCAGGTTCCTAATTCCAAAAAATGATAACCAATCCTCCTAATTCAGTTTCCAATTCTTGAGTGGGACTAAATCAGATCGGGACGAGATCATCCCTATTATCCCTCATTAACTCCAATTGTTGCACATGTTAATTCTTGTTTTTCTTGAATTTAAAGTTATATATTATTTTGAGAAATCAAACATATCCATATAGCATGAAACTTTGATGTATTCCAAAAGATGAATTTGTTGTACATCAAATCAAATTTTATCATGTAACATATATATGTTTCTTATAAGTATTAAGGCATTATTAAAATGTTAGGTGACTTTATTTGAAGAGAAAAGAAAGAACCAATTTAGAGAAATTTGATGGTCACTTAACAAAGTGGATGTTGTCATTTACTAAATTGACTTTACTAGGTGATTTGATTTTTTTCTCTTTAAGGGTATATGAAATGTGCAGAAAATGAGACAAACACCACATATCCAATTGCAGGATTTTATATGTTTCCATACTGGATTCTATATGCAGGTATTTGCTCTAGACAAAATTATAAACAGAGTACAATAGAAAAGAGGTTTGGTTTTTTTTTTTGGAAGCAAATAAAGTTTGGATTGAACTCTATAGCATCAACGTTACATAAGAATGATAGGATCTAACATATAAGTAGCAAAGTGACTAGAAAGAAATTTTATAACCACATCGTGATATAACTTTATTCTCGCAACACTGTACTTTAATTAGAAAAAAAAGAAACTTATTTCACTAATGGTAACATTAATATATCAGGTTAATACTTAAATATTAATTATGTATAGTCTATTGACCTAGACATACTTTGTTGTAGCAGTCAATAAAACCAAAAAGATCCATTCATTTTTTTTTAAATTTCGTTTTGTAGCCATACCTGATTTTGGCCAAATAACATCAGGAAAAGTTCTAGTAAAAAATCAATCACTATTGCTCTTGATTTTAACTCTCTAGAGAAAAGCAACTTTTTATTTGCTCCTTCAGCTAGAAAAGTAGAGATATCCAGCATCCTATCCAAAGCATCAGCTGTAATGATGGTGACCTTGACCTGCAAAGCAACGACTTGTATAGCAAACTCATATCTGTAAGATTAGAACGAACCTGCAACACGACATTGACCTTGACTCGAAAAGCCAAGCATCGACTTGCATGTCCAACTTAGGTCTCCACGATTTGAAAGGCCTGTGAGCTTATGATTTGGGTCCGCTTTTAGCAGGATCGTGATTCACGTTGGGATGTTACAAACCATTTTAAGAATTTTTAAATTAATTTGAAATATAAATAAAGACTTGCTTTAAGAATTCAGTTTGATCGTGTGTAACAAAGCTCTCTTAAGCTGGATATGAAACGGAGAAAAAAATAAAAGTAGGATTCTTGACAAAGAAGATATTTTGATTAATATTAATTTCTCAACTTCCTTGGTAGATATAGCAAATTAGTTAAAGTTTCCTTTGCCAAAGATAATAAGGTAAAAATGGTACTGTCATCATTGAAGCTATCGACAAGAAACTCCATAAAAGATGTCTCTATTTGTATTAAATATCAACCAATTTCTTATGAACTTCCATGAAAAAGTGTCAATTTTGGTGTGCCTCTGGGGGATGGGCATGTGGCATATCTTTTCACTAAAGAAACTTTTTATAAATTTTATAAAAATAGTGTCAATTTTGACGGCTACCTTGATTTGAAAAGCCAACTCATATCTCTACAATTCAAAACGCCCTGCGACATGACATTGGCCTTGACTTGAAAAGCCAGGCAGCCACTGGGTCTCTATGATTTGAAGGCCTGTGAGCTATAATGATTTCCTATATCCCGAATCCTAGATTCGCTTTTATCAGAAACGTGATTCACGCTGTGTACGTTACAATCGGTCGTGGGAATTTTCACATTGATTGGAAACATGAATAGAGACTTGTATTAAGGATTCAACTTACTTGTGTGTATCGAAATGTGGCCTTTCCTAATTCTCTCTCCCTCTCTCTTGAAGATTGTATGATATTTACACAAAATTAGTGAAGTGATTAGAATAAAATTTTATAGCCATGTCACAACATAGCTTTATTCTCACTTTTGTTTACATTAATTAAAGAAAAGAAAAGGAACTCGACCTTGCTAATAGTAGCACTAATTTATTAGGTGAGTACTTAAATATTAATCTGTGTATTGTTTATTAACCTAGACCTATTTGCTGTAGCAGTTAATAAAACCAAATAGATCTTTTTTTTTCTTCGCTTAGTAGCTATACCTGATTTTAACCAAGTAACTCTAGGAATTAAAGTAGAAATTTCTATCGCTTTTGCACTTGATTTAGACTCTCCAAAGAAAAGCAACTTTCTTTTGCTCTTTTAGCTTAAAAACAAGATGCATTCGGTCCCATTCCTTGTCCAAAACATCATATACAACTGACATCCACTCTCTCTCGCTCTTCACTAAAGAAGCCTTGACAAGACATTCACATTGTAATGTCGCAATGTGGCCACCTCTACTCAAAATGAAAGGAAAAGTAAAAGTAGAATTCTTGATAAAGAAGATAGTTCGATCAATATTGAATTCTCAACTTTCAGGATAGACATAGCAAAATAGTTAAACTTTTCTTCCCCGAATATTGCAAAATAAAAGTCTTATTGTTGTTATTTGTGCACAAGAACTATAAGCCACAACTTTTATTGGAGAATTAAAGTAGCAATTATATCGACAAGTGACTTTGTTAAAGCCGTCTCTATGCCTGTCAGATATCAACCAATTTCGTGTGAAATTCCATTAATAAAGGTGTCGCATGTTGTGTGCCTCTCGAAGGTGGCCCCCAAAGCAAGTCTTTTTAAAAAAGAAGCTTTTTCTGAACATTCCATTTCACTCTTACTGTCCTTGATGAAGAGGACTTCTTAGTCTATAAGGAGTGATGATCTGAATTATTTGGCCGACAAAAAGAGGGAAAAAAAAAGGTGAACTGACATGGAGTCACTACGTGAAATTGGCTCAATCAAACAAAATTTAATGGAAAAGTCCTTTGCTTTTGGGTACAATTCTACTATGATTTGGAATAAAAGCGAGTAATAGTCGTAATGGTCTTTCTATTTGGTTGGTCGTTTCAAGCGGCAAAGCAGTCCCATTCCAGAGAACTCCTTTTCGGATAAAACGGAAGATCTTTTGACATCTAAGAAAATAAAGGTCAAGAGCTTAAATGGAACACATCTTATTGTACTTATGCCTTCCGTTATCTATGAATTGTGGTTATATATGATAAAGTATTTAAATGAAAAAAATAACATTTCCATCTATTAACTTAAATTTTTGGAATAGTGGACACTAAATTCACAAAATCTCACATTGTGTTAGAATTAGTGATCTTTTTGGGTCTTACTTGTCCAATATTATTTGGGAATAGGATCCAACATATAAGTAGTGAAGTGACTGGAAGAAAATTCTATGGCCACATTGCAACATAGCTTTATGGGAAAAGTGAAAAAAAAGCCGTAAACCTATTACATTGATATCAATTCAATTTTAAATATTTTAATTGAATTAATTTAGTTCTAAATCTTTTCATTTAGTGTTAATTCAATATATCCAACACATTTAAGTTAGAAATTGTTGACGTAGACATCGATTGTCCGACATGGCACAATTGGTATTGATGTTAATAATTTTTTTTAATTTTTTAATATATTTATATTTTCTTTTCTTTCCTTTCCTTTTTTTTTTATTGTGGCTAACAAGGTCTGCAGAGCTTGCTAGCCAATGGGCAAGGGCCGCAAAGCCCTCATCAGTGACTAGTGACTGTCAAGCCCTTGCCCGGATGCAGGCGAGGCGCAGGTGGCCTTGGGAGAGGATCTTCGTGTACGAGATTCTAGAGTTGGGGCATGGACTCTGCAGGACTGCAGCATTTCTAGAGATTTCGGCCGCTTTCTCTTCACTATCAACGCTCACATCCCGGCCCAAGTTTGGTTTCAGTTTTCCTTTCGCTTTTGCTTCTTTCACGCCAATTCTTTTTTCTCTCTGTTTCCTTACTCCTCCAGCCAAACCACGGTCGCTCCAACTTCGAATGGTCTGAGGGCCAAGCAACGATGGAATCGTGGCCACCAAGCTACTGGGTAGCACAAGCCTCTAGCGACCCCACATTATGGGTTGTCCGGATCTGGGTGAGGGCCACGACCCTCACTAGCCACTAGCGTGGGCTTTGGGACCTTGCCCAATGGTCAACAAACTTGGATGACACTTGCTGGCCACAGTGAAAAAAAAATAAAAGAAAGAGAAAGAATAGAGAGGAAAAGATAAAAATTAATAAAAATTTCAAAATTTCAAAAAAATATATTAAAATCATTTAAAAAATGTTGGTGTTAGTACCAATTGTGTCATATAAGACGATTAACATCCACGTTAGCGATTTCTAGCTTAAATTGACCGAATCAACTAAATTGGTATCAATATAAAAAATGTTTAAGACAAAATTGTTTCAATGGAAAGATTTATTACTGAATTAGTGTCAATGCAAAAGATTTATGATTTTTTTAGTACTTTCTCTGAGCTTTATTCTCACTATTGTCTACATTCATTAGAAAAAAGGGACTTGTCCCGCTAGTGGTAACACTAATTTATTAGGTGAACACTTAAATATTAATTTGTGTATGTTTACTAACCTAGACATACTTTGCTATAGCAGTTAATAAAACTAAATAGATTCTTTCATTTTTTTTTTTATCGCTTAGTGTCCATACCCGATTTTAACCAAGTAACTCTAGGTACAATCAAAGTAGAAAATTTTAACGCTGTTGCTCTTGATTTAGATTCTCCAAAGAAAAGCAACTTTCTTTGCTCTTTTAGCCTAAAACAAAGATGTATTCAGTCTCATTCTTTGTACAAAGCATTAGACGCAACTGACATCCACTTTCCCCTGCTCCACTAAAGAAGCCTTGACAAGACCATCATGATTCACACTGTAACGTCGCAATCAATTGTAGGAATTTTCAAAGTGACTTGCAAATAATGAATGAACTCTCTCCCAATGCTTCTCTTTCGATAAATGGCGCTTTCTATCTGTCACGTCTAGAAAAAAGAAGGAGAAGTGGGAATCTTTATGAAGAAAATACTTTGATTAATATTAAATCTTTGAATTCATTGTGGTAGAAAGAAAGTAAAAGTTTTTGATATCGATTATAAGAAAATAAAAATGGTATTATATATCATCGACAAGAGAAATTACACAAGCTATCTATGTATGGCGATGTTCATTACCAACAAATGTTTGGTATTGAATTCCACAAAAAAATGGTGTTAGATTATAATGCGTGCCTCTCAAAAGGTAGATCATGTAGCATGTTTATTATCCCTATAGAAGCTTTCAAAAGATTCCATCAATGATTTTTTTTTTGGTCGGTCCATCAATGATGTTGATTGAGGCAACGGCATATAATCATCATGATTAACGTATTTCTGACCTTAATCAGCGTTTAATTAATGGAGTTGGTAAAATTATGTCATTTTCAAGGTTGGGCTTATGCAGACTAAAATTTTGAGTAGTACAAATCTTTCATTACATACAAATATTTGATTTAATGTGAAGCGTCACACCTTAGTTATTAGGTGGTTGTAACTTTCAATGTTGTGGCTTCCCCATTGAAATTAAGTAGTTCTATCAGTTGTTTTTCTATAACTACACAAATGGAGTCGAGTTTCCCTATTGACCGCCTCATTACTAATTTTCTTATCGAAGGATACTCAAATCATATCTCATCAGACATATTAAAGTAGTTTCATCCTATATCCTACTGGCAATATCCGTTCTCCACAAATCTAAAACGCAGAGCCCTCAATTTTGAAGTTCAAGCTACCATTATCTTTATAACAAAAATGGAAACAGCTCCCTGGACGGCCAGCAAGCTAGATAGGTTGTCATGTCCTATATCAAAATTGTATAGGTCCTATGGATGCAGTTTCGAGAAATTAGTGGACAATAAAGAGAAGTCCAGTGCATACTCAGCGAATGCAATCGATCTATTCCGAAATTCCTATGGCTCAGTGCATATGAAGTAATGGTGAGGTACTATTTCCAAGCACATGAGGCCACTAGAGATGCAATCTACTAGGCTGTAGAAGAAGATGAGCATAATCAACCATAGTCAGTTTATTTCTCTAGAGACCCTTAAGTATATTTTCTCCAGCTAACACGCATCATAAATACAGCAACTCATTCAAGGGCCCTAATCTAGCTGCGAAGCATGAACCTATTAATAAGGAAAGGAATTTAGCTGGGTTGTCAATGGGTGAGCTTTATGCTTTGTAATTTTATGCAGGAATCTTCCTAGTTTTTTGTGCTAGTGTCACTTTAAAACTGTCCATCTTATACAAGGGAATCTATTCCCAAGATGTACTTTTGAAAAATGATCATATGTATTGGCTATTTAAGGCCTTATGCAATTCATGTAATGCCCTTGCTTACAGTTATAAAAAGGTGATGAAGAGGTTTAATAAAATGGTAGTGAATTTTTGAAAAAATTTTATATTTTCTCCTATTATATTCTTGTAGACTTCGTCGTTCCCTGGGCACATTGTTATTTGAAGGATAGGAATAAATCTTTGATAATGTGATACCCTGATTTTTGATGAAACAAGTATTCTCTCCATTTACCAGTCAAAGTGATCTTGTGGATCTAAAAGCTAAACTAATATTGAGACTGTTGAGTTTCAAGGTAACAATTTTAATGAGATTTGCAGACTAAAAGTCAATCCTATTTTGATTACTGAGGGAAGGGCATATGTGTTGTGATGGCATTTTGATCTTTAGTCTTCTTCTCCTTGGTAACTTTATTCGCCCTTAACCCTTGTTGTTATCCATGTTATTTCTTTATATAAAAATATATATATATTTCGAGGCATTAACTATAATGTTGAGTGATTTTCTCTAAAGAGAAAAGAAAGAACCAACCTAGGAGAATTTCTGATGGTCACTAAATAGGGTGGATGTTGTGAGTAGCCATAAGATATCCTTGAATTTAATGGTCATTTACTAAATTGACTTTACTAGGTGGTTTGATTTTTTTTTTTCTTGATGTGAGGGTATATGAAATGTGCGACAAATGAGACAAACACCACATATCCAATCCACATATTTAATTGTAGGATTATATATGTTAGTATACTGGATTACTATATGCAGGTATTTTTTTCTAGATGAGATTTATAAATAAAGTACAACCACAGAAAAAAAAAGGTTTGTTTTTTGGCAACCAAAGAAAGTTTTGAATGAATCGGATTATATAGCTTCAATGTTACGTTGGAATGATAGGATCTATCATATAAGTAACAAAGTAACTAGAATGAAATTTTATAATCACATTGCGACATAGTTTTATTCTCACTATTACGTACTTTAATTAGAAAAAAAGGAAACTTATCCTACTTATAGTAACATTAATATATTAGCTTAATACTTATATATTAATTGTATATAGTGTATTGACCTAGACATACTTTTCCATAGCAGTTAATAAAATAAAAAAGATCCATTGATTTTTTTAAAAAAAAATTTCTTTTTGTAGCCATACCCAATTTTAACCAAATAACATCAAGAAAGTTAAAAGTGAAAAATCAATCACTATTGCTCTTGATTTTTAACTCTCTAAAGAAATGAAACTTTGTATTTGCTCCTTCAGCTTAAAACAAAGATATATTTAGTGTTGCTCCTTATCCAAAGCATCAGATGCAATTGATGACGACCTAGACCTGAAAAGCAAGGCAACGACTCGCATAGCCGACTCATATCTCCACGATCCGAACGCCATGCGACACGATTCACGTTGTGATGCCACGATTGGTGGTAAAAATTTCTAAACTGATTTGAAACAGAATAGGGACGAGGATTCAGTTTGCCCGTGTGTCACAAAGCTAACTTTACTCGAAATTAAACGAAGAATACAGTTTGATTAAAATTAATTTCTCAACTTCCTTGGTGGATATAGCAAAATAGTTAAAGTTTTCTTTGCCGAATATATTAAGGTAAAGGGTGGACAAGGATTATCTCTTTAGCAAGACAGTCCCTCCCCTCCAAAGAGAACATTAGGCGGTGAAATTCGTCTTAATGGTACTGACATTATTGAAGCTGTTATCAGAGAAATAAAGTAGCAATATATCGACGAGAGACTCTGTAAAAACTATCTCTATGTTAAATATCAATCAATTTCGTATGAACATTCAAAAAAGGTGTCAATTATGGTGTGCCTCTCGAAGGTAGGCCATATAGCATATCTTTTTACTAGAGACTTTCTATAAATTCCACCAAAGATGTGGACTGAGACAGAAACATAAATTTGCATGATGAACCTATGTATTATTATTATTATTATTATTATTATTATTATTATTATTATTATTATTATTATTATTATTATTATTATTATTATTATTATTATTATTATTATTATTATTATTATTATTATTATTATTATTATTATTATTATTATTATTATTATTATTATTATTATTATTATTATTATTATTATTATTATTATTATTATTATTATTATTATTATTATTATTATTATTATTATTATTATTATTATTATTATTATTATTATTATTATTATTATTATTATTATTATTATTATTATTATTATTATTATTATTATTATTATTATTATTATTATTATTATTATTATTATTATTATTATTATTATTATTATTATTATTATTATTATTATTATTATTATTATTATTATTATTATTATTCTGTGATCTTAATCTGTAATTTCAAGCTTCCATTCAACACATTCCCTCTCAAAATCGTTATTTACAAATTTTGGCTCACGTGGAATGTGAAATTCTAAGCAAATATAAGAAATTAATCCACGTGACAAGATATGTTTCCATTTATGACAGCCACTGGTGGTAGTCACTCCAATTAGGGCGCCTAGCTTAGATTGCGTTCTTTATTTTTACATACTTAGTGCCCGCATGCCTCACACTCTTTGTTCCAAGTTGTATATTTTTCTTTCCTAACAAAATGGGAATACTCTTGTAATTTATGTCCCAAAATTCAAACAAAGCAATTTAATGAGTTACTCAGGTCCAAACTAATTAATTCATCCATAGTTAAGATAATTGCGAAGATTCATTTGAATCCATTTCACCCTTACTGTCTTGATGAAGGGGCTTAGTCTACAAGGAGTGATTATCTGAATATTTTGGCTGACAAAAAGAGAAAACAACAAAAGCATATGAACTATTATGGAGTCACTGTTATTCAGCTAACACTAGCACTAATTGATTAGGTTACCACTTAAATATTTGATGTGTTTAGTTTATTAACGAATGCATATTTTGCTGTAGCAATTGCTAAAACTAAAAGAATTCTTTGATCTTTTTGTTTTCCATTTAGTAGCCATAGCTGATTTTGACTAAATAAGATTAGGAAAAATTAAGCTAAAATACCTGTCACTATTGTTTTTTATTTATTTTTACTCTCTTAAGAAAAGCAACTTTCGTTGCTCGTTCAGCTGGAAACCAAGATACATTCAGTGCTGCCTTGTCCAAAGCATCGGATGCAATTGAAATCCACTCTCTCTTTCTCTCTCTACTAAAGAAGTCTTGACAAGACCATCCGTACAAGCTTGACGTTGAACTTGACCTGAAAAGCAAAGCAACGACATGCATGGCCAACCTGTTTGCTTCCTCTGGATAAAATTTTCGATTGGAATTTTTTTTATGTATTATGATTTGCGAAGCCTGTTGCTTCCTCTAGCTAAATTTTTCCGTTGGAAATTTTAATGTAGAATATGTTTATTATTGTCATTGTGACAAGATAAGAAAATTTTCAAGATTCATTCAAATTCATTTCACCCTTGTTGCCCATGATGAAGGGGACTTCTTCATTTACTAGGAGTGATGATCTGAATCATTTGGCTAACAAAAAGACAAAAAAAATATATGAACTGATATGGAGTCACTGGGTGAAATTGGCTCAATCAAACAAGGGGCTCAATCAAACAAGATTTTATGGAAAAATCCTTTGCTTATGGGTGCAATTCTACTACCAATTGGAAGAAAAGAGAAAACAATAGTTGAGATGATTTGTCGACTTCAACGATCATTTCATTTGTTAAAGGAATCCTATTCTTGAAAATTTCATTTTGGAAAAAAAAAAGATTTTCTAACAGGTACGACAGTGAAGGTCGAGAATTTAAAATGCAACGCTTCTTATTGTTTTTAGTTTCTTCGTTGGGATTGTATTTATGCTTTATCTACGGATGTGGCAATACATGGTAAAGTATTTGAATATTAAAAATTAAGGGCTCATTCCTTTGATTTTAAATTATTCAGATATGATTAAAAAAGACAATTCCTCGTAGTTTATAGTTGATGGAGATAATTCCTATCACTATGTAATTGGTGGGGCCAAGTCATGTATCAGAATTCGATTGGGAATGGAGAAAAGTAGAGGTTTTCTTTCCCACGGAGGGAGAGACATTTTCTTAAACTCCAGAATCCGAGATTTCTTTAGGAGATTATTTGAAAAGTGGGAGCAGCCTATTTTGTGACAAATAGTCCAATCTCTGGCTCAGAATAACTTGTCTTCTCGATGAGCACTGCAGAAAGATTGAAGAAAAGTATGCCAAATTTACATTACCAACTTTCATAAAATAGTTTTGGACCATTTCTTAATATTAATGATGGACTCTCAGATAATGCATTTGGAAAATGGAATAAGCACTGCGCTGCACATGACTTCGTCATGCGGGGAATTATCATTGGATCGTCCCATGTAAGTGGTTAGGACTGGCTGGGGTCCACTCCGCAATTTGAACTTATCCCATAACTAGAGTTAAAATAAAAATCCAAACGAAAACGAAAAGGAAAAGACACATCTTACTTCTCCTTATATACCCTCACCAACCCCTCCGATTAAATCATCAAGATAATCATATGTCTGTGAAGGGTGTTGAGGGAAGAACCATGGTCATCTATAAGCTTCTCTTGAAAGCTGCGGTGCTTGGGGCTTTATTGGGTCTATACCACAAGCACCTAGCACAAGCTGACGATTCAATCACTAAGCCCGGATGCAACAGTTCCTGTGGAAACCTCTCGATTCCGTACCCCTTCGGATTGAGCGATAGCGATCCCCACTGCCGCATCAATTCTTCTTCCTCATTCAGAGTCAAGTGTGATTACTCTGCCAAGCCCCCCGTAGCTTACTGGTCGAGCAAAAGTAGTAACATCGAAATACTCAGTATTTCCGTCGAGGACCACGAGCTGCGCATTAATGCTTCGATAGGTCGAGACTGCTATAACTCTGCCGGGTACGATAATTCTTCAAGCAACTACCCAAACCTACAGGTAGGTGAATTCCCTTTGTCCAGCACCAAGAACAAGTTCACTGCCATTGGCTGCGACACGTCAGCCTCCTTCCGAGACCGCGATGGAAAGTTCTCTTTCGGTTGTATGTCTTCGTGTAGCAACGTTTCGGACGTCAGCAATGAATCGTGTACTGGTATCGGTTGTTGTGAGACAAGCATCCCAAGGAACACCTTAAATTACTGGATCTTGATTACGAGCTTTTCCAGTCACTCCGATGTCCTGAGTTTCAATCCTTGCAGTTATGCCTTCGTAGCAGAAATTGGATCCTACAACTTTTCGGTTGGCGACCTCAAGCAGCTTAAATTGAACCCTATCCCTCTAATTCTCGACTGGGCAATAGGTAAACAAACATGTGAGGAAGCCAAGAAGAACAGCACGAGCTACATGTGCACCAAGAACACCAATTGCACCAATGCCGAAAACGGACATGGGTACAAGTGCACTTGCTCAGAAGGTTATCGAGGCAATCCTTACCTTGAGAATGGTTGTCATGGTACATTGATAACATCTGCAATTTTTAGCTTGTCTTTTATATTGGTATGATCAAAGAAGATTAGATACATTTGATCTGTGTGTTTAATTTTTGTAGATATTGATGAATGTGCAAATCCAGAGATGAACCAGTGTGAGAAAATTTGCCATAATGTTATTGGGAGTTATAATTGTTCATGCCCAAATGGTTATCATGGTGATGGCAAGAAAGGCGGTGGAATTGGACAAGGGTGCACTATTAATCCATCACATTTGATGGAGATTTTGGTTGGTACGTTCTTTTATTTTGCTTGGAGTGCCCGAATTAAAAATCATATTGTCTTAGCTTATTTTGAGAGTATTTAATTTGATTTTTTGCTGCTGCTGGAGAAAATTAACTATTCACAGTTTCGCTCGATTTTTCTTTCACGGTCCTTGCTTGGATAAATTCAAAATGAAATTTTGTATATTCTTCTCACTGAAGTTTCTATGTAGAAGATAAATGATATTATTTGATACGTTGAGTACATCACAGGTTACTAAGTGCATCACAATTAAGCTTCCTTAAAATTCAAAAATAGATTAAGTTCCCTCATTTCCATGTCTATACTCTTAGAGCATCTTTTGACGTGGTGACCTTGGGCTTGTGCAAGGGACTGTCCATCTCACGGGAAATGTAGTATTTCTAGAAAATATTTTCCAAGAAATCATTTTTCAAGAAAATGTGCTTATTCTTTTTGGTGTTCGGTTAAAACTTGAAAATGAAGTGAAAAATATTTTTCTCTGTTTGATAAGAAAAACCTTTGTTCATTCTTTTTAAATAATTTTTTTTTTTTAAAAATCAATTTTTATATTATTTTTATTATTCTTCTTCTTCTTCTTTTTCTTTTTGTCATCTTTTTCTTCAGCCAGGCACTGACCACAGTGACAACCAACGCCGGCTGAAGGCGAGCTTGAGCTCGCCGCTCACTAGATTGGCGAGCCAAAGAGTTGCGCTCGCCGATTTGGCGAGGCTGGAGCTTGCCGCTCGCCTGTCTCGCTGATTTGGCTAGCAGCGAGCTCAAGGCATTAGGGGCAAACAACAAACCTCAAGCTTCGGGCTCGCTTGGCTAGCCACCAATGGGGAGCGGCAAGCTCGAGGCGTCAAGCCTCACCCCTCGCCATTGGCAGCAAGTGACAAGCTTGAGGCCCTCACTGCTTGCTTGGCTTGCCGCCAGCTAGTTGGCAACTGTCGTTGTGGCCGACGACTAGCCAAGATAGAAAGATAGAGGTAAAAGAAAGAAAGAAAGAAAAAAGAGAAAAAGGAGAAAAGGAGAAAAAAGAAAAATAATTAAAAGTTCAATTTTTTTTAAAATGGAAAAAAAAAAAGTTGGAAAGGTTCACATGGGTGTGAAATAAGGGAAAGTGAGTGAAGAAAATATTTTCCTTATCTTGAAAAGTGAAAAACATTTTTCCATAGTTTAGAAGACTTTTTTTCCCTCGATGAAAAAAGTTTTCCCTAAGTAATTCATTTTCCGTGAAAAGAACGTGAAAATCTGGAAAATGTTTTTCTAGAAGTTATTTTTCGTGAAATAAACGGAGCCTAAATGTAAAAACTTTTTCCAAATATTGAAATCCCATTGCAAGTATAAGTATCAGTACTGTGTGTGAAAGCATACGGTTTTACGATTTGTGCGACCTTCGGTATTCAATTGGAGGGAGGTCAACTGTCTCAGGCAACAAGAGATTTGTTATCACGTGAGAGGTGATCATCCTCCAATTTGACAGCATGACTGTCAGAAAGAAAGGGAGGCATAGCTGGGTGGTCGCAAGAGCATCCTCCAATTTGCATTTGGGAAAGGGACTTGTGTTGGCGAAACTGGTGGGGACGTACGCTTAGGGATGGCCATGCCATCGATCCAAGGGGATATCCTTCCTTACTTCCTAGCCCCAAATAATGAGTGAAAACCCATGATAAATGGATTTTGTGGCCCAGATTGGGTAATATTTTTATGCTTCACGTCCAGGCCAGGGTAAGGAATGGATATGGCTAGCCTTCTTTCCCTTTTGCTCTTTCTTTTCCTAAGTTTTTCTAGTTGAAGTGTCATTTCCTATATTATCTCCTCATTTAACTTTGAGAACGTTAAATAATAAACACAGCTTCAAACAGTAGGGCTTTACCCAATTATGGCCCAAACTTCCAAGTGTGCCCATATAAAGCAACTTTGACAGTAATCCCAAGCCTGGCGCACCGTTAAGTCTAAATATTTACATCATTCTGCCACGCCATTATCATCTTTTTAATGCCTATGACACATTCTTTCATTCATTTCCTCTTTACGTTGTTTTTATCTTCTTACAATCATGAATTGTACTTATCTCTTTCTTTCTTTTTAAACTTTCATATTATCACAAGAATGGTGATAAGATAAAGAAACTTGTCCTACATGAGGCATGAGGTGGGTATGGAACATCTTTACTAGTTTTAAGCTGGGCGGGGGACCTAAACCCCCCTTGTCCTGCCCACCTCATTGCGTTCCCCAAGTACATGCTCAATTGCTTCTTTTCTTGGAGTTCCCTTTTCCCAAAAGCAGTAAGGGTAAAACGAAGAAGGTGATAGATTCAATTGTGGATTTGCATGTGTTCTTTTTCTCTTTTCCTCCTTAAAGTCAGACTTGTTCCTTTCTCTCTCATGTTTTGATTAGCATCTCAGAACCAATAGAAATGGTTCAATGGTTGTTTTGTCTTTCTTTTATATGTGATGCATGACCCATACAACTTTTCTATTTGTTGCACAAGCCATATTTAGCACAATATATTCAGATAGCAAGTTAATCATTAGTGATTTGACATCTAGGGAGATGACACAAGTAAAAGAGGAAGTTATACTAATCCATCTTCAAAATTTTCTTCTAAGCTACTAGTCCTTGCCATTTTTATGTCATTGAAAGGGATACAACTAATTATAGAGATAGGACTTGCATTGAATTATTTAGACTTATGCATTGTTCAACGAATAAATCTCTATATTTGCATGCCTTAAATGACGTGGATTTGGTTGCGTAAGACCTATAAAACTATATGGGAAAAGAAAATACATGATTCTTGTGATTAGTTTGAGTTTATCATTTTCTTTCATAGCAATTTAAAACTGTTAAATTGATGACATTCTTTATAGGTCATGGAACTAGTGTCTATGTGTTTCTTTTCTTTTCTTTTTCTTGGAGATTAGCTTAACCAAATCGACTGTCCTAGTTTAGACTCAAATTGTCCCAAAACTACTATGGTTTTTGAGGAAGCCTCATGATATAAATTTGCAGAAAGTTTCAAAGTATGGCTGCATTCATATGGTGCGACGATTTGTGTACAGTTGATCATACGGTTAATGAATAAATTGGTGTTGTATATAGGTGTTGCTGGGGCCATTATAGTGTTGCTATTCAGTATAGGCTTTCTATATTTGGGACACAAGAAAATGAAGCTCATTAAGCTCAAGGAACAATACTTCAAGCAAAATGGGGTTTGCTTTTGCAGCAACAGTTAGATGAACCAGACAAAACCACAAAAGCCACAAAAATTTTTAGCGCTGAAGAGCTAGAGAAGGCCACCGACAGTTATCATGAGAGTAGAATAGTTGGCCGAGGAGGATATGGTACCGTTTACAAAGGATTGTTGCCAAATGATATGGTAGTTGCGATTAAGAAGTCCAAGCTTGTGGACCGGAGCCAAATTGAACAGTTTATCAATGAAGTCATTGTGCTTTCTCAAATTAATCATCGTAACGTGGTCAAGCTTTTGGGATGTTGTTTGGAAACAGAGGTGCCTTTATTGGTGTACGAATTCGTCAACAATGGAACTCTCTTCGATCACATCCATGACCCAAAGAACTCATCAAAGCTGTCTTGGAAGACCCGATTGAGAATTGCTTCAGAAACCGCAGGAGTCCTCTCTTACTTGCACTCTGCAGCTTCCATTCCCATTATCCATCGAGATGTCAAGTCGGCAAACATCCTTTTGGATGCTAATTATACTGCGAAAGTCTCTGACTTCGGAGCTTCAAAATTAATCCCACTTGATCAAACACAATTATTCACTATAGTTCAAGGAACATGGGGATACTTAGACCCTGAATACTTGCACACAAGCCAATTGACAGAAAAGAGTGATGTTTACAGCTTTGGGGTCGTGCTAGTCGAGCTATTGACAGGGAAGAAGGCACTTTCATTTGACCGATTGGAAGAAGAAAGGAGCTTGGCAATGTACTTTCTTTCATCACTAAAAAATGACAAATTGTTTCAGATTGTTGAGGAAGTTATTGCGAATGAAGGAGTCAATGAGCAGGTGAGGGAAGTTGCTAATCTTGCAAAAAGATGCTTGACGATAAAGGCAGAGGAGAGACCAACCATGAAGGAAGTAGCAATTGAATTGGAGAGACTTAGAGCAATGGCTAACCATTCTAGTGTCGGTAGTATAGATGTGAAACGGGAAGAGATGGTTCATTTGCCAAGAGAGAAGGCTGATGCGTACATGGATACTAGTGGGATCATGAACACTGGGTACACGAATAGCATGGAAGACCATATCATGCCAGAACTCAGTGGTGGGAGATGAGAATATTTGAGTTAGCGGTACGTACGTAGGTTTGTCGTGATATAAGTAAGCGTGTATTTTAGCTTTAGAAAGCTTTTATATATAACTCAGCAACAAGCGTGTATTTTAGCTTTGAAAAGCTTTTATATATAACTCAGCGACAAGATGCAAAAATTGTCTCTTCCTTCTACGTGTTTGTCGGTGATGCCTTTGAGATTTAGGAGCTATCTTTTCTTTGAGTTTGCTCATGGATAAGTTTGTCCGACTTGGATGAATATTTTTCTTGGGCAATTCCATGGTCTTGCCTAGACCAAAATTTTGGCGCCTCGATTATACGCATGACGTGTTCACTTCCACACACTTGCCAACCGCAATGAACTTCACGTCGATTATACGCATGCTTTATGTTACTCGTCCATAAGATCAGTGGGGTAGGGCCATATTTTTCTTGTGTTTACTAAATTACAAAATAAACATCGTCTACACTTACTTCTAATTAAGTCTGTGAAGTATACTATCCATATTTTTAACCGACCAATAAAAATATTTCCTTGAATCAGTGATGGAGGAAAATAAAGTCCAATGAATATATGTAGTTCATGGGCTCATTATTCACTTACATAAGGCAGCTCTTTTCATGCGCAAAACAAAAGTATCAAATATAGCCATTTGCCATATCTAAAAATCGAGAATTTGTGTTTACAATAAAAAGATATTGGTCAAGACTATTTTTCACGTGATAAATAGAGCCAATTAGACCATGCGATGTGGGTGTGGCATGCAACATTGCTCAGCAGAGTTGAATTAGGTTATTGATTCATTAAAGTGACTTGTAGGTAACCATTGGATTTCGTTGTTACTACAATGTGAAGTAAGGTAAGATTTTTCTTTAAGCTCTGATTGAATATACAATTTATTAATTTGCAGAATGCAAGAGTTTTGCGAGACACACGCCATGTGAATTTTTGGCTTTATACAACCTTCTCATTGACGACTCTAAAGATGGAAAATATATGCAGTTTCTATCTACAACCATACATGCATTCCCTGTGTAAAGCACACTTCATGCACAAAACCACTCGCTCAGGCCTCGGCTCGAATGTTACCTCGGGCTGCGAAAGCGACGACCATCGACTCAATGTTGACTTGAAACCCTTTTTTGTTGGTTGGATAATATATGAAGATCGCAGGTAAGGAATGCAACAACTTTATCGCGACCCTCCTTGCACGATGTAGTTGGGAGAAAGATGGGTTTAAAGGTGATGTTGAACGGGGAAAGAATATGATTCTCCTAAACTCTTATATTGTGTGACGTTGGAATTTTCATTTTAATTCGATTAATCTTATGCGAATTCTATATAAGGAGTCGCACTAACTTATTTGGATTGGTTAGAAATCAAATGAGATATAAGAGTATACCTCATGACTAAAAATCTAGGACTGGGCACTTGATTGTACTGGTTATGTTAGTTGTGCTCTTTCGATATCTAAATTTTATTATTTTATAGCTAAAATGTCCAAGTAGTCTTTTTACTAAATTATAAATTCTAAGGTTTGTCCACTAAGTGTCCATACAATGTTTTTGTTTGTATAATGATAATTAAAAAAAAGTAACATAACCATTTAACTAAAACAAGTAAAGCACAACATTGAAAAGCAATATAAAAGTACAATTAATTCATCAAGGATGATAATGACAATCGAGTAAAAAGTAAATTATAGTAAAGTAATTAAATATGAGTCAAGCAAAAAATATAACATGGCATTGTTATTAATCCTCGAGACAACAACCTCATGAGTTTAGTTCAAATTGAGTTCTATTTCTAAATAAACTAATCTATTTAAAATTAAACTAGAGAGAATCATGACTTTCCCTACACCATGTATGTACTATCTAAATGAAACTAAACTAATTCAAATACCAAAATCTAACGATCTAATCAAGGTTTATTTTCCTAATCAAGTTTTCCCTTTTTTATTTTATTATATTTTTATGGGATTATATTTATTATTATCATTATTATTTATTATATATTAGATAGGGGTGATCGGTTCCCGGTCCGGTCCAGTTCTAAGGTGGAACCGAGAATTGGACCGGAAGGACCGGTTCCCAAATTTTGGGACCGTAGATCGGACTGGCTAATCCTAACCGGGAAACCAGCATCGACCGACTAGTCCAATCCGTCCGGTGGGGCCCCCGTAACTTTGTCGCCAAATCTTTTACAAGATATAAACTTTCAAAAGAAAAATCTAACAAAAGATGTATTGATAGGCCACACAAAAGTTTTATGTGATAACGAAATAGAGATTAGGGAACTTAGGGCTTGTAGGAATAGGAAGTTGGGAATTTGAGATGGAAATTGAAGGGGCGTGGCATGCACTGCAGAGAGGGGTGTATTTGGAATTTGAAATTGAAAAGAATATTTTTTTAAATTCTTAAGAATTTTTTAAAATATATATATATTTTTAAAAACTACTAGTCGGTCCGGTCCGGTTCCCACCTTGGAACCAGGAACCGGACCGACCAACCACCGGTTCCGAGAATGGGAATTGGGAACCGGACTGCTGGCTATGGGAACCACCCAAAACCGACCGGTCCGGTCCGGGTTGGGCAGTTATTGGGTTGGGCGGTTCCCGTTGCACACCCCTAATATTAGATGGGGCACGGGTCAGGTCGGGCCCTTCAGCCCGGTCGGTATGTGAGCTACCATTAAATTTCGTAGGTTTGGGCTAGGACACAAGTTGGGCTTTATTACACAAAGCTCACTTTTAGACACAAACTCTTGAAGCCCAGTTTTTGTTATAGCAACATTTAGCCCTAAGCCCAATCTTATGAAGACTGATTTGAACCCCTTTTCACTATGTTTCACTAAGCCTATTTCTGAATATAGCCGAAGTCAGCCCAAATCTAACTAAACTAAAGATTCATTTCGCAGAAAATATTTTCCGGAAAAACATTTTCCCTACTTTCTTGCATTCGTCTCTCTTAGGTCAATGAGAAATATTTTTCAAGTCAACGGAAGACTATAAATAAATTCAGGAAAATGATTACTTCTTTAAAATAGTCGGAAAACATTTTCCAAAATATAAATAGCTAGTGGTGCTTGGACCCGAAACTATGCATTTGGACATAGAAACCTAAGTGCTGGTTTCCAAGTGTCCAACTGATACTCCTAAAAGCTGAAACGAGCCCAAGCTTACTAAGAAACTAAAACCCAAATTCATTAAACCTAATTAATTCTTTTTTGTAACATCGTGTAATCGAAAGGCCTTCATAGTTTTCTTCTTCGGCCACCTTCCACAGTGGACCACGATTGCTTTTTCTTAAGCCGAAAACGATATTCTTTGCCGCATTAACAGCCACCGCGGGTCACAACCTCACGGATTCAAGGATGATACAGGCATAAGAAAACATAACGCAACAAGCACCTAGAAGCGGACATCCAGACATGAACGATCTACCTCCCATCATTCCTCACTGAAATCAGCCACCGAATGATGCAGGATCACACAAGAACATAGAATAAAAGAAACAAAAAAGTTGCTTAGATTCGGCCTTGGTGAATGACGATATATGTCCGAAATCAAATCTAAACACTAACAAAGTGAGAGATAATAATCAATCTACGTCGACACGTCTTCGGATTCAGGCGGAATCTTAGGCTATTTTTCAGCATGTTTCGAAGGGATTTATCGAACGTGCTGTGTGCAATCCGCAACAGAAGGGGAAACGAAACACCAATAGCTTCAGATTAGAGATCGAGTTCAAAACAAGGTTGATCGAAGACGTATACAAGCACGGCCTTGGATTCGAGTTGAATCAAATTCGATCCTAGTGTAGGACATGTTCTCTCGGTTCTATTACTCCTCCCTCAAAACTGGGCATCACGGGGAAGATAGGTTACCTGATTAGTGAAGCAAGGCGAAGCTACGAAGATCGATGAACGAAACTTGGACGTTCAATAACTATGAAGATTGGCACCGGCGAAGGAATCTCGAACGGGAGTTGAGTCACTTCGTTTCCGACCGAGGAACGGAGCAGGGTGAAGGCCTGATGCACGGCGTCAGAAATGGCCGGTGACGGCGGTGATCGGTGTCTGAACTCTTTCTCGGACGTCTATTTCTCACGCCTTCTCTTCCGTCCTGGAACGAGCCGAAGGAAAGAAGAAATGGACTGGGGTCGTTTTCCTTTGTTATTTATTATTTATTTATTATCTCGCCATCTTTACTATTGTACTTTTACAAGAAAGAAAATTTAAACGGTTGACCAAATCTTGGGTTTCAATGAGCTCTTATGGCTACTAATGCACACATTTGATCTCAAGCTAACATGAAACTTAATCATGAAAATTTCGATAATAGCCGCACACGACATATGGGAAAAGTGAAGATTTCCGTCAAGTGGACGAAACCTATCAAAAGGAAAGGATTTGCATTTTCTACTTTATGCTTTCTTGTTCGTAGTGACTCGGATTATTTTGCATGCTCAAAATGTTGCATGTCCCTACATGATGATTTGATAGATATTGCAATTTTGTGATTCATATCATCTTTCAATCGGAGGACATGTCTATATGATAGAGACGGATCCATTTATGTCAAACTCCATGTAAACTCTAGCGGAAATCTAAATTGATGTAAAGATTCATTGACGCGTGCACCGTACCACCATCTTGCTAGTTTAGTTAATAGTTAGGAGCCTAGTGTCTCATTGAGTTTAAAGCTGTTTTGAGCAAGTAGGCTAATTCAAGGAATTTGGTGCTTTAACCCTAGTAGAAAATGGCATGCCTTTACTAAAGTCTTTACGGAGATGTAAGTGGAATTGCCACACATGCACACTATGAAAAATTGATTGCGGAAGGAGAAGACCATACTTTTTCTTTCCCACGGAATGAAATACATTTCCTCAAGGGATAAGTGCATTGAAAGTCCTAACACTTTCAAAAAGTGTAATTAAATCCTAAAATTTGTCAAATTGATTAAATCAAGTCCTTTTATTGATAGTATTTTTTTAAAAAAATTTAGGACTCAATTATACTTTTATGATAAGTTTTATGACTTGATTGCACTTTTTAAATATTTTAAAATTTGATTGAACTTTCGTGATAAATTTTAGGACTCAATTACACTTTTATGAGAAGTTCTATGACTTTTAATGCACTTATCCCTTTCCTTAAACTCTAGAATCCTATATTAATCACCTGAGATTATTTGAAAAGTAAGAACAGCTAATTTTTTGACAAGAATAGCTTGTTCTTCTCAATGGGTCTTTGAACAATTATCTGGAACTCATCCTAGCTAAATGTCCCATATCCAGCATCAAGAACAAGTTCACTGCTGTCAATTGTAGATACATCAGCCTCCTTCGTAGACCGCCAACGGAAACTCTCTCTCGAGTGCATGTCTTCATGCAGAGGCACCTCGGACGTCAGTAAACAGGTCGTGTTCGAATATCGGTTTCTGCAAGATGAGCATCCCTAGGGACTCCTTCGACTACATCTCCATTGAGAAATTTTCCAATCATGCCTACGACTTCTGGGTTGGTGATCTTTCACAGATTAAATTTAAAGAGTTGGGTTCTAGCTCTCGACTGGATGATAGGGATTCTAACATACAAGGATGCCAAAACGAACATCAAGAGCTACATGTGCACCCAGAACACCATGTGCACCAATGCTAAAAAAGGATTTGGGTACCAGCGATCTTGTTTAGAAGGTTCTGGTAAGTTGACACATCAACATTCTTGAACTTGTCCTTTGTATTCGTGTGGCCCAAGAAAACTAGATACATTTGATGTGCAGGTTTAGTTTGTGTTGGTATTGCTGAATGTTTGAATCCAGAGAAAAACCAAGTTGAGGGATTTGCCATAATATTGAAGAGGGTGGTAATACATGTTCTTGCCCAAAGGGCTATTATGGTGATGGCAAGAAGCGTAGTGGAGATAGATAAGGATGTATTGTTAATCCATTTCATGAAGATTTTTGTTGGTAAGTTGTTTCATTTTACTTAAGAGTTCCTCACTCAAGAAAACCTACTATACTAGCTTATTTCAAGAATATATAATAATTTCTTTGTGGTTTAGGAGAAATTAACTACTCACATTTTACTTGGTATATTCTAGATATTGAAGTTTCCACGGAAAAGATAAATGAGATTCTCTGATGCAGTAAACCCATCACGTGTTACTAATTACAACACAATTGAATTTTCTTAGCATGCAAAAATAAATTAAATTCACCCATGTCCATTTTTCAAGTGTTAGAGCATCTTTTGACTTGGTGAACCTGTGTTTTGGGTAAATGTGGATACATTTTCCATCAGTAGAGATCACATTGCGAATATTAATATCTATACCGAATGACTTGTAGTTGCCTCATCTATAGAGCTATTAATCATATAGTTATAGCACAGAATTATGTGTTCATTAGCCACCTTCCTATATCACAACAAATCTTAAAGATATTCTAGCTTAAGTGTTATTTCCTGTATTCTTTCCTCATTTGACCACGAAAACGCCTTAATTCCATACATATGGTACAGATTTACCCAACTTCCAGAACATTCAAACATGTCAAACTAACACACTAATTTTGATGATTATTCTAAATCCGACATGCCATAATTTCTAAATGTTTATGCAATTCTAACACAACGTTGTTATCATCTAATTACTTGTGACACATTCTTATATTCCTTTACTCTTTACATCTTTTTTTATCTTCTTTCAAGCACGAATCATGCTCATGGATATTTTAAAAGTTGACATTAGGGATAAGAAAAACTTCTTAAAAAAATGTCCAAAATTTCTTTAAGGTTGGGCCATGTGGCCTGGCCAACAAAAAAAAAAAGTTGTGGAGCCTGGGCCAACCTGTTAGGGCCCATGGGCCTTACCCACAGGCCCAAGACGGGGCTCGTACCTGATTGAAATTGTCTCGGCTTGGTGCTGTCCCAAGCGGGCTGGGCCATGCTCCCAGCATGGCCCATTATCCTCCTCTAGCAGAGAATGAGAGAGAGAGGAGGAGGAGAGCTTTGACTTCTTACGGAATCTTTGACCAATTGCCTCGGGCAACCTGGCCGCCTCAGTGGACGATTTCAGAGAACTAAAAAATATGAGAAAGCGCCGTGTCCAAGCCGGTTTACGTTTTTCGTTCTTTTATAAGGAATTGTCAATTTGCCACTCATGTTGGATGGGAAAGCCAAACCGTCCTCTTGTTCCCAAATTTGTGACAATTTGGTCCTTGAACGGATGAAATCGGATCGCTTTACCTAAAATCGCCACTATCTAAATAAATAAATTACAAACAACTCTCACTTGTCCTAGGCAATAGAATTAAAACAAAAACAACCTTCGCACTGCCATCGAAACTTCTCCTATTTGTTGTTGTAGGTAGGCAATTTAAGGGATTTACTTTTTAGACTTTATGAGCAAACGGGAAAAATTTCGAGAAGTAAATCTTCATACATACAAGGCAAAAGCAGCAAAACAACATTGCAATGTTTTTAGGGTGTAATTGGCATTTCCCTTCTCATTTTGTGTGTTATCTTTTATCTTTTCCTCATTTGCCAATGTAATTTGTCAAAATTTCTTTTTGATAGTGATGACATGTGTGGATTTTATATGAATGTCATTGGATATTATATGATGCTCCAGCTATTACGATTCAATTGTAAAGGAATTTGAGTATCGTACTAAACTTAATTAACTGGGAGTAAGCAAGTACCACAAAGCCAAATGTGAACTTCTAACCATTTTTTTTTTTTTTTTACTTGGGGCAACATTTTGGGATAGAATTGGAACTACCAATGAATATCCTGAGGGCAAAATTAGAAGAAGATTTAATAGTAGGACGTGAAATTGGACATATCCCAAACTTCTGGGACAAGGTGTAGTTAGCGGGAATCTAAGTCAATGCTTCCATAAACAAGGCTATGGGAAACTTCAAGGCTGTTGCTTTGCCTTTGTTATAAGAACACATGCAAATGCATTCTCCACGACAAAACGAATTCACAGAGAGAGAGAGCGCCATGGGTTCAAAGTGGAATCTTTTGGAGATAACGAGGATGATGTTAGTGGTCGGACAGTTATTACTGATATCATCATCGTCATCATCTTCTCAAGCCGTATCTTCCAACTGCCAAGAAACTTGCGGAGACGTCGCCGTGCCATACCCCTTCGGCATCGGAGATGGGTGCTACTTGAACGAGCACTTCTCCATCCACTGCAACGTCACCGCCGCCTCCACCCCCAAGCCCTATTTATGGAACTCCAACATCGAAGTCCTCGACATATTGCTCGACGGCGAGCTCCGCATCTACACCTACATCGGCGTTGACTGCTACACTGAGTCCGGCATACAGCAACAGCCGCGCACTTTGGCCTACGCCATCCTGTCCGCGTTCCCTTTCTCTAAAACAAAGAACAAGTTCACAGCCATCGGGTGCGACATGGTCGCCATGATTGAGGGATCCAATGGCCAGGGATTTGCGAGTGGCTGCCTCTCGGTGTGCATGGGGATGGATGACGTGACCGATAGGGCGTGCGATGGCATCGGGTGTTGCCAGACTACTATACCGTAGATGCTCCTCAATTACAATGCCAGTGTGGGCAGTCTGAACAACCACACCAAGGTGTGGAGCTTCAATCCTTGCAGTTATGTATTCTTAGTCGAAGACCAGTCTTTCAATTTTAGTAGGGAGGATCTCAATGGCATGAAGAAGACGGTGGTCCCCTCGGTGCTCGACTGGGCTGTCTGGAATGAGACCTGTGATGAAGCACAGAAGGACCCGACGAGCTTCGCTTGTAAGGCGCACAGCGAGTGCTTTGATTTTGCCAACGTGCCCGGTTATCGATGCAATTGCTCTTCTGGGTATAAGGGGAATCCATACCTTGGTTGTGTAGGTTGGTATATATTCGAGTGCTTGATGACGATATTTTGATGCCATTGTCTTTTTCCTCTTGGAGTCTACATTTAATGTGCTTTTAATTTTTGCAGATATTAATGAATGTGATGATCCAGAGAACCCGTGTGACGGAATTTGCCATAACACTGAAGGGAGTTATACATGTTCATGCCCAAATGATTATCGTGGTGATGGCAAGAAAGGGGGAGATGCACCGGGATGTATCGCTAATCCTAAATCATCGCACTTGGTGATCATTTTGGTTGGTAAGTTCATTAAACTTTTTAGCTGTTTTTGGTGATGATTTCAATTTTAATGTGCTTTATAAGAAAATACTATTCGTATATTTAGTATGATTTTCCTGTATATTTCCCTTCTTGGAGTAGTTTATAACAAAACTATTTCTGCTTCTGATCGAAATTTCTATGAAATTAGATTGAGTGTCAAATTGGTATTACAATGTTTAGAGCATCTTTGGCCATTAAAGACTCATGATTGGGTCAATGTGAAAACATTTTCCATGAATTGTCTTCGCATTGTGATTGTGACCATATGACTTTGTCATAGTTAAGTGACGTTCCATACTTGTCATCGAAAACCATTTTAGCATGGACCTGCTAGTAGACGTCATTGAATTTGTCAAGATGACCATAAAAAGTACAGATGTAGCAAAATTGATCTTTCTATTTTAACTTTGAAATATAGAAGCATGGACGGCTTGGAACATGTCAATGTTTGGTCAATCTCTTTCACTTATAACTTAAATTATAAAATAAAATAAAAAATTTAAAATGTTGCACTATTCGTTGTCATTGAGCCCACTGTATAAATATTTGTTTTCTGAGTTCAAAAGTCAAGCTTGCTCTAAAGTCAAGCTTATCGCTTTGTCTTATATAATAGAAGTAGTTGCGAAATCTTATTCAAAGAGGCTATTTCTTGCCATTTTCCATGTCATTGAAAGCGATATCTATTCGTTGGACCTAGTGAAACTAGCACCTGCAATTGAATTATTCAGACTCAATCACGCGACATTCATTTATTCAGAACAATGCCATCAAAACATCTTTTATTGAGGCAAGAGGCTGTGGGTGACTTGGAAAATTGTATTGATACCTGTTATAATCACCATTGCAGCTTTTGCTTTGGGCATTAGTGCAGATCAATCAAGATTTCACAAATGGTATTCTATTGAATATCGATTTCTGCTTTTTACGCATATTGGCTTCATGATTTAACTAAACTATCGTTCATAATTATTTACCCATATTCATTTTGCTAAATTAGGGTCAAATTGTCCTAAATTGCCTAGTTTCTTGACAACGAGGATTATGGTATTGTGTCTGCAGAGAGTTTGCAAATTATTGTGGCTGATGTTTACCGTGGGTTCTTTCGTTATACGATGATATCAAGTATTCTAATAAAATTTGTGTTTCACGCAGGTATTGGTGTGGGCATAATAGTGCTATCATTTAGTGCAGGCTTTCTGTATCTAGGGCTTAAGAAAAGGAAACTCATTAGGCTTAAAGAACAATACTTCAAGCAAAATGGTGGTTTGCTTTTGCAGCAACAATTACATGAACGAGATAGAACCACAAATGACACAAAAATCTTCAGCGCTGAAGAGCTAGAGAAGGCCGCCGAACATTATGATGAGAGCAGAATAGTCGGCCGAGGAGGATATGGCACCGTTTACAAAGGGATCTTGCCTAATAGCACTATTGTTGCGATTAAGAAGTCCAAGCTCGTGGACGAGAGCCAAATCGAGCAATTCATTAATGAAGTCATAGTGCTTTCCCAAATTAATCATCGAAATGTGGTCAAGCTATTAGGGTGTTGTTTGGAAACAGAAGTGCCCCTTTTAGTGTATGAGTTCGTGAACAATGGAACTCTCTTTAATCATATCCACAACCCAAACAAGTCCTCCAAGATGTCCTGGGAGATCCGATTGAGAATTGCCTCGGAAACTGCAGAAGTCCTATCGTATTTGCACTCTTCAGCTTCCATTCCTATAATCCATCGAGATGTCAAGTCGACGAATATGCTATTGGATGCTAATTACACTGCGAGAGTCTCTGACTTTGGAGCTTCGCGATTAGTCCCACTTGATCAATCTGAATTGTCTACAATGGTTCAGGGAACATTGGGATACTTAGACCCTGAATACCTACGCACTAGCCAATTGACGGAAAAAAGTGATGTTTATAGCTTTGGGGTTGTACTAATCGAGCTATTGACAGGGAAGAAGGCGCTCTCCTTTGATCGACCTGAAGAAGAGAGGAGCTTGGCCATGCACTTTCTTTTGGCGTTGAAAGAAAACCGGCTGTTTCAGATTGTTGAGGAGCTCATTGCACATGAAGACAACGAGCAAGTGAAGAGGGCTGCCGATCTTGCAAAGAGGTGCTTGAAATTAAAAGGTGAGGAGAGGCCAACCATGAAGGAAGTGGCAATTGAATTGGATGGAATTAGGACAATGGCTAACCATCCATGGGTTAATTTGGATTTGAATCCAGAAGAGACGGTTCATTTGCTTGGAAAGATGACGGATTCGATTGTTTCTGCAAGTAGTTCTAACACCACAAATACTGGGTATACTGATAGTATGAAAAATCATGTCATGCCCTCAGTTAGTAGCGGCAGATGAGAAGACTGTACAAAATTATACCTTTGGCGTTCATAGTATTCATTATTTGTAAGTAAGTAGCATTATAGCCAATTGGAAAAGGTACTTTTTCCTTTTTTCTTGTCTTCCATGGAACTCTCTTTTCCTTTCTGCTGAATAAACAGAACATGGGGAGAGACTAATATACACGGGTTTTAGTTGGATTTCTCTCGTGCTTAATCTACTAATCAGGATTTCGGTAATGTGTTGGGACGCTGACATACACTAATGTGACAGTCAGCATACCTAAGCGATGACTTTTTGTACCCTGTACGTGCGTGACTGTCGTACTGGGCTAGTGATCAATTAATCCATTGTCAGAATGATACCGCCCTGCTGTAAGTTTGTGCCTAGATTCCCTTCCATTAAAAGGATTTTGTATGGATTGGCTCATTAGCTGTGATTAATCCAATTTAGGAGTTGGGATCTGTCACATGCAAAGAGCAAGTAGTGCCCGAGCTGAGCAAAGCAAAAAGTTTCTTGAACCTGGTTCAGCCGCATTGTTCATAATTCTATCAAGTGCGAGTTCAAGAGAAGTGAGGCCAAACTTCATTTGAAAGCACAACTTGAGTTTTGATAGTGCATCTGTACATTGGTACTTCGCTAGTTGTGGCTGGAAGTGATTCAGCAATGATTATTGCAGTAAGAACCATGAAGAACTTCAAATTGATTGCCCTCAGGTTTTGAAGTTACTTTCCAGGCATGGGAATTTCTCAATCCAATGAAGGAATCAAGTTCTCTTGAGAAATATATTTATGTTGATTTCTGCAAGGGAAGGGATAATCACGATGGATCAAGGAAAATCAGTTGTCATTTCCTCAGTTTTTTAATGAAAAGCCGAGGAATGATGATACTGAAAAGATGGTTGATGGACAGATGCATAGACGTTTGATTGGAACCTTGCCATCCATTGCACAACCAGATTTGATCAATTCTGTAGCAACAGGCAAGCTTGTTATGTAAATTTATGCAACGTCCAAATATTTTTGTGACTCAAAAGAGGGAAAGATACTTGAGATAACATCAGATTTGGATGCGAGTTACGTAATGTTAATTTTGAGCATAACTACATAATTAGAAATTACAGGAAGAATCAGTGTCGAGAATCACAGATTTGGCAATTATATCTACAAAGACTATCCTGCAGTTAGGATATATTCGGCTTGATAACTACAAGAAAGATCTGACCAATAATTCAATGAAACTCTGGAATCCTTTTCTACAAGGATTCAGCCTCTCTTCATGTTATGAGCATCTATCCATTAGTCTATATCGCGTGCCAAAGCCTCACTTCTGCCCAAGCAATCAGGAAAACCCAGCTTCTCTATCTCTGTCCATGAACATTAGAAGATCACTGCTGCGTTGACAAAATTTCGTGCCCTTTCCTTCCAAAAGCGCTCTCTTTGGGATTAACGATCTTGCAAAAAGTTAAATGTGGGAACCAAAATATCTACAATCCGCATCAATCTAAACCTTTCCATCTGACGAGGGATGAGCCTGATCCATCTTCACTGCCATGGAAGCCGAAGCAGAGACCGAGTTGGTGCCTCTCGAAGGAGAAGAGGAAGGAGTAGGGAACTTCTTGGGCAACATCTGCTCCCAATACTCTTTGGGCACTCTTGATGCTTCTGATGCAACTGAGAATGCCACTAGAGTGATCATCACCAAGAGCAAGCACTTGTGCTTATTCCAAGAAGCTGATGACATGTTTGAGAGTGATCAGAGAAATGGTCAGAGCCATCCTTTTGGGGAGAGAGAAGAGCTTTAGAAGGTTTGTGAAAGCAGACATGTTGAGTATTATGAGGAGATTGCCAACTGGTTTGGTTGAGGAAAGGTGATTCAATGGCAGACAGCGGAGTGTTTGATAATTCTCGTGTTGTTTCATTCCCCATTCTTTTAGTAGAGCCTTAGAATCTTAGTGGACGTGAGATATAATATCATTCAGGGTTCTAAAGTAAAAAGTTTTGGATGGGCCATCAGAAATTCTTCTTTGTGTAGGTGCTTCAGTTCCTTTTCCTTGGTCTGGTTAAGAATTTTCCCTTTGTCAGAGTTGTCATGGGACTTTAATCATTACTGGTGCTTAATCAAATATAGCATATTCACATGAAATCACTAATTATTCATAAGTTTTTATTTGACACGGATTCGACGACGATGAATGCACAACCCCAAAAATGATAACAATTAACTAGTTTGAAAATATCACATTAGTGTCACACATGATTTAAGCATTACATGTTACACACTCTCTTAATAAGGTTATTCGATGTGTCTTTTCCATTTCTATTGGTGTGTTACTAAACAAATCTCAAACTGCAATATACAGTGACACTTGTGGAAATTAATGTAGAATTCTCGATGTTCCAAGAACATTATGTGTGCATATGAAGAGGCTGAACTCAGCATGAGAATGCATTGCATCTGTTGATGAACTATGATTCCGACAGTCTAAGCCCTATGGTTCTTGTCCTGCCAAACCTAATCCCCCTAGACTATCCATCCATGATTTCATTCCTCAATCATGATAACACGCACGAGGAGCTCCAGACCAGCTTTACTAGCGAGAGTACTTAAAAACTCAGTCCTAAAGCGGCATCTGCACAGCTTTGTTCCCTACTTTTCTGAAGACAGAGATTTCTATATGTTAAAATGCAATGAGTTACAATTGTAGCCACGGATTTTCTTTTACCAACTTGGGGAAAACCAGACATCATTTCCAGTATTAAAGACAAAACTCGCCGTTCTTGTCAAATTCCAATAATCTACTCCTTCTCAGTGGAACAGCTGTCCACAAATCAGAGGACGAGGAGCATTTTGGTTACTTCAAGCTAAAAAAAGAATGTCTTGGTGCTGGCTTGTCGGGGACAGTGAGGAGTTGGAAGTGGAATAGTGCGGTCCATGGTCCACACTTGCAATTGTAGATGGTCCACCTTTATCTACTTTGTGCAACATGCCCCATTATTATAAACTTCTCACCTCTAGTATTCAGCAAGATATTCTCAAGAAATAAAGATTGCTCTCAACCTACACACATCTGAAACATAAACCACGTGTTATGGCTGATAAACTATAATGCCTAGCTTATCTTGCTTCCGATTGACCAATCAAATGAATGGAATTGGAAGGTACAAGCTCGACATCGAGCCCCGAGTCCAAAAATATTAACCTTTTCTGGACTTTCATTTTAGTTATGTTTGATTTGAAAAAAAGAAAAAATAAAGAATCTTCCTCTTGTTGCTTAGCTATACTGTGGAGGGTTGGGCCGGTGTCAGCTTAATCCGCGGGCTATGATAATCATACCACATTTTGAGAATTTGAAACTCGAGAAGTACATGGCTTTCCGTTCCTATCTCTTCCACCATCGTAGATGCTGAATCAGAGTTAGATTAACTACCATGGTGTCATTATCATCGCGCTCCAAGGTCAATTCTCAAAATGAGATTAAATTGGACTTTGTTGTTCCTTTACATTGGTCATTAGATCGGGGGCAATTACACTAGCTAAGAGTACACATACCTATAGAGAATGTACAAATTCATCAGCTCACAAGGAAAAGAACTGAAGGCAGTCAACGGGGAATTTTGATTCTTGATATGTATGCTAGCGAGTGAAAACAACCGCAACGGATAACGCCAGTTCCGGTTGAAGTGGCAACAGAAGGTAGATCCACTTAATGGCTGATAACAGCAGAGGATCAAATTCATCTATTGACCTAATGAAGTTTGGAGTATAGGCTAATGAAGATCCTTCCTCAACCGCAACCAATCTCTCCAACGACATTGGAACACCACACCAGTGGAATGGAGAAGCCTGGCAACCAGTTGCCGACCAAGTCTCCCTGAAATTTTGGTAATAGCTCTGTGAATGCTGTGAAAAGAACTCTAGATGGCATAAACATTGACCCATCCCTCCGTTGAGTTCAAGTTACCAATGTTGCGTCGAAAGGGGAAGAAACAAAAATCTTTCTGTGAACTCAATAATTTGAGTTTGCAAGCCCTATGATTGATGCTCTTTTCTATGAGAAAAAACAAAGTTCCTGTTTTCCCACAATAACCAAGATCGCTCAGCAAACAAACTACTCTAAGTAGCATTCAGACTCGGATAACACCATAGATAAGCAATTTCAAATCAAGTGCAAGGTTAAGCTAAGAAGAAAGCCCCAAAATGGTTGTGCAAATGAACTAACCATAGTTTATGAATAAAGTGCAATGCCTCAAGGCATGTGCAACTGACTTCTTTTATATAAAAAAAAGGACACGAGGCAATGTTACTTAAAGCCATGAATTACCAAGCTCGAGTTGCTAGCCAAATGAAATAAGACAACTTGGAAAGACATCATACCCATAGCAACATCAATTTAGCCAGAAAAAAAACCATCTCACTTAACTTTTTTATTGCCACTGATACAGCAGAGAACAATGAAAGCTGGATACTTCATGTAATATCATTATGGAGGTAGTTTAACAGAGAAAAGACGTTCAAAGATTGATTGGGAGGATGAATTCCTTGATTGTTGTGTTAATATCAAATTTCGTTCGTCACTCCAAAACCATACATTTTAGGAATCAAGGCGATATCCTGGACAAGTGCATTGTGAAAGTCTTAAACCATTATGCATCCTTTTTTAACCAAGTGTCCCACTAACCCTTACGATCTTGTGAGAACACCCAAAAGAATTTCTACTATGATCGATTTTGCATCAAATGCCATCAGGGACAAGACTCATATGTATTATGGAAACAGGAAGACTAGTAGAAACAGATTTGGAAAGTGTTGCAAGGCCCCAACTAGAAAAGCAGTTCGCCTTCCTACTTGAAAGCTTATTATGGACTTGTTGCACTGCCTCTGCACAAAGCATTAAGAAACCACAACTCAAGAACAGGAACACCCAACTATTTCCAAGATTTGGATCTCCAAGGGGTTTCACATATTTTCTCTGGTCTCCCTGCTGATATTAGTAGGAAGATCAGGAGGAAGACAGAATGTAGACTGTGCGGCTTGAGCAATGCCGTATATAATCCTCAACAAGATTTATCCAGGTCTGTCTATTTATAATATATCTAAAAAGCAAGAACATTGACATGAAGGGCAAAGAATACAAGATTGCCATCCAGAAGAAGAGGGGTTCTGAATTGGTCAACAAAATCAAAGACTTGACATTGTTGCTCATGGTCGTCAAAGGTAGCAAAATGTTTCAGTTGAGAAAGCCAAACATATGTAGAAATCAGTCATCCTGTGCAAGTTCACATCATGTATAGAACTATTACGGTCTTACTTGTACTGAAATATTGCATTTTGCAGCATGAACTTTAGATTTATTAACTCAATCTGTCACTTTCTATAAATAAGGTTGAATATATGAAAGTTGTCTATGTCGAATGTGTGCTGAATAAACACAAAAAAGGACATTTACAAGAATCTAAGAAGACATATTTTACATGCAAAATGAGCTCCAGCTGGTGAAATGGAAGTCCCAATCGGTGAGAAATTATTACATTACATACCTAAACCTCGGACTTGAGCAATCAAAAGGAGCGGTAACAGCTTGACAGAATACTAATGGTGCTCTTATGTGTGCCCGAGTCATCAAATCAGCTACTTTGCCTCTCATTTGATCCAAGTCCAATGTATGATGTTGGTAAATCTGCTGGCACATATCAACATTAGACTTCATAATATGAAGCCCAGAATAATCTCACATGATAACCTCACAAGGTTTAAGCTGTCATTCACAAGGCTTTCATGATGATGATTGGTGATGGTTCTGGAGAAGGAAGAGGGGAGGGGATCATAAAACGGAGTCAAGAAAGCATATGAGATTATGTACTAGGGAAACACATTGAATACTCATTGTAACCCTTTATCCTTTAAGTTTGCCTTTAAGTTGATTGTGATCATACAAAATGCAAAACAAAGATGCCTAAGTTCAAGATCTAATTGAGATCTAACTGACATTATTGGATTATCCAATTGCATGCAATAAAGTTGAGAGTAATGCCCTTTAGTCCAACGTGTGTGAGAAAAAAAAAACTTCTCCAGTCTCCCTTTTTCTGAGAGCATGCTCAAATAATGATCAGTGCATTTGATCCACCAAAAAAACTGAAGAGTCAGGATAAGAGTGGTAGCTAAAACCTAACAAGGACAATTAGATTTCAGGGGAGAGAGCTTGCATACTCAGTCATGTAACAATACCTTAATGTGGCCATAAAAAATGTACTGAGTTCAAGAAGAAAAATGATTGGTGCTACAGTGAGAACAGGTACACATAGGCTAAAAATATTCTAGCGGAGGAGATGAAAAAGGACACATTGCCTCTTCTAAATTAACTTAATGTATGCAAAGACGAAAATATTCAGAAAGAAATGAATTAGACAAATAATCGTAGTATGGATGAGTCAACGAGAAGATGCTAAAATGGCTGAGGTTAATCATAGCATTGCCTCTTCTGAATGGTATTGCATCATGTGCATTCAGTTCAGTAATGACTTCCCAATTTACAATGAGTATATATCCTCAAGGAAAAAAAGGGTACCTTGTAGACTTATCCCAGCAACATGAGCCAACTTCTGAGAACAGCATAAGTGAATCGTGTGCTTAAGCAATGGCTGAAGCAATTGTTTCCACCTCAACAGGGCGCCAAAATGTCTTCTGAACACAAAGCAATCCCGTACTGCCCTCTGAGTGTGTGAATCTGACCTCCCATTGCAGAGATTTAGCCATACTCTCAATCTCAGATATAATCTCCATATCATCCCTAACAATTAGAATTCCTTCTGGCCTCAAGATCCGATCAACTTCAGCAAGAACTGGCACCAACTTGCACCTGTGACAAGAAAAACACAGCATAATGAGGAATCCCTTTCCTCCTGATTGATTCAGAGATGGAATGACTCGAGCAATGAGTGGAAAAAGAAAAACCTCTTCTTGAGAGTGGCAAAGAGATAATCAGCATGGAGGAGATCATATGATCTTGGGTAGGTGTTGAATGATTCACACCAATCATGGTATATTCCAATTAAACCACGCTCATAGATTATGGGAAGTGTGTCAGGAGAGTCAATCGGGATTACATTCATTACCCACACTTTTAAGTCCTTAAGCGCAGCAGCAAACCTACATATAGAAACAAGACATAATAATGCAAAAATGTGTACAT